>VWZL01006040.1:39747-74888 GCA_013396915.1 Stercorarius parasiticus | reverse complement strand
CGCCGAGGGCTATTTATGGGGCCGTCCCGGCCGGGCCACTCCCCCCGGCGGTGCCCTCCCTCTCCGCGGGCCCCGGCGCGGCCTCCCCGCCCGGCGCGGGGGGGGCCGGGGTCTCCCGCCGGCGGCACCCTCCCCGGCCCCCGCGGCTGAGCGCTACGGGGACAGTGGCGACCTAAACGTGGGTCGGAGTGGAGGGTGTGCTAGTGCCGGGTGGAGGCCCCCGAGCAAAGGGATCAGCGGTGGGTGATCCAGGAGTTATTCTCGCTGAGGAAGGGTGTGTCTATGAGACATGGTAGGGCAGAGGGCAAGCACAGTCTACCGGTGTAGCCATCAGGCTTCCCTCTGGGAAAGGGTCCTGGGTGTCAGGGCATGGCTAACAGCACTGCAGGATGTCCTGGTACGAAAAATCCATATGGGACAATCATGTGGGGTGTAAGGAATCCTTTTTTCACTGCTCCATGCCCAAAGGAAACTTGCAGATAGCTGCACACAGACTTAATCTTTGAAGAGCTGCAACCCTTTAAATCGATATTCCCACTAAGATATCATGGGATATTGAGATATCATGGGATATTGAGATATCCGTATTGAGATAGCATAGGAACAGGCATGGTAGACTTGAATGTACTGCCCTAGCAGGTTATTTCATCCCAACAATTAAGTAAGTATGGAAGACTTCATTAGTAAGCTCTTTTCTTCCCAGTGTGGAGGTGTGAGGGACACTACCACAGTCACTTCTGACAGGGGAAGAATGTTTTTTGGTAGATCAACTTTGGAGACTTGCCCTCCTATAGCAGTGGGTTGATGGGAGGGGACAGAGCAGCTTACCAAAGATCTTCCTTTTGTCACAGGGTAACATGGTATTGTACTACTAATAATTATTAAGTCCCTTTTGGAATGACTCATTTCAGTCATTAGGGTTAACTGGGTACCCTGAAGCACTGAAACTACCTTTCTCCTTCCAGCAATATCCCTCAGATGTCACATGGAGTTAGCATGGTTTGATTGCTGGGATGATCGGCTGATAGGATATTGCCAAATACAGTAGGTAGTATAGTAAGGATGGCAGATCAGAACAGCCAGGACATCTGGGAATCTCCATGTGTTAAGTTATTGACATGAGCAACAGTAGGACAATACTGTGTTAAGACTCACATATAGCTCAAGGATATGGAAAAGATGGAATAATGCAGAACAGAAGACAGCAAAATGCCAAGGCGGATGGATAACCCAGCAGGATGGGAGGTGGATGCTTAGTTAATGGCTGACATGTCCTGAGAGGGATTTCAGTAGATTGGGTGGCTGAAATCTTGTATGCATTATGGAACAAGATGTGGGCCTAGTGATTAAGTAATCATGAGACCTTATACTTGATTCCCTCCATCTTTCCATTCTCCTGTTTCTCCACCTGTTATGTGCAGCTTTCTCTCATTCTGTTGCTGCTGTTTGGCTGTGAGTTCTTCAAGAGATACATCGTGTTGGTCTGTATTTTGAGAGCTGCTGAATAAAGCCGCTAAGATGAAAGACACAGGAATTTGATCATTGAGCCCTTCGGTTAAAAATGTTTGTATCAGTGAAAAGTGTTCAGAATAGTTTTACAGCCACAAATACCATTATACACTTGCAAAAGGACTGAAGAAATTTTAAATATTTCCTTACAATGAGACTTTGTGTTTCTCCATGTGAAAAAGAAATAAATTTACCATTAGGAACTGTTTTTCAGGCATGGCTTTCTCAGAGTAGTAGATTTCAGTGGGAGCGAGTTGCTGAAACGTCTGCAGTCTGCCTACATCTTGTCTTGAAAACACAAATCTGAAACTAATGTGTTTCCGTTTAGTAGCAATGACGACAGAGAAAAGGAGGGAGGATTCATGAGGCTTTTTTTACCAGAAGCAAGTACATGGCAGGGTCCTGGCCCCAGCAAGCAGCAGCACAGTGACTCGAGCCTGGGATTATCCTTTGTACTTGGAAAAGACAACGAGGTGCCTGTGACGCAAGGACACTGGAAGGAGACAAAGGTAGAACTGGCAATTCCATCATTTTTAGATAGAAGAGGTCTGCGCCAGTGAGGCAACTTCTTATATTTGCCAAGCATATTGAATTACTCCATTCAGTGCAGAATTTCAGCTTCCAGCAGCATGGATGAATGGAAACCTGTTTCAACAGTCCTCTGACTTGCACCTTATGTTGATTCGCTCCTTGCTGCGTACAGTTTTCCAGTGGCACATCAAATCTTATGCTTGTTACTTTTTTCCCTGACCCAGAAGTCTGTAGCTGAATGGGAGAGAAGAATTCGCATTGTTTGGGGCCAGCCCAACCTTGCTCATCTGACTGCTCAGACTTTTAAATGAACAGCAGCTGTAATGTTTACATTTTCAGAAGTTCTCAGAATAAAATGTTTTACATAGGTCATACACAGCCAGGAGGGTTTGAAGGAAGCTCTCACAGGAACTTTCAAAATATGCTGCTTCTCCCCACCAGGAGTATGTATAATCATGTGCAGGTAGGATACTTGGACACGCTGACCACTCGTTATGCTAATATCTACAAAATCAGCGCTGTCTACAGAGCATTTATGCATCTTTGTGCATTCTTTGTAAAGTAGTATATCGAAGTGAACGGGTTTGTATGTTCTCACTGCTGCACTTCAAATCATCCTGCACAGGCGTAAAAGTAGCAGATATTTCCATGCAAAAATGATCACTTACATAACTAACCGCACACCATATTTTCATGATTAATGAATTACCAAGCCACCATTCATATTCAATCCCACTGGACTCTGCTTCTTATGCAAAACTAAATCGGAAGCTGGTCCTTTCAATTCCATGAAGCTATTAATTTCCATTGAAAGAGGAAGCACTGGAAAAGATTTAAAAATGCAGATATATATAGGATGTGATCCATAACCCAATGAAGTCCATGCAAATTTTTCTAGTGACTCTAGAGGGTTTTATACAAGACAAAGTTCTTCATATTCTCAGAAATTATATGTATGGTGATATGCACATATACACATTGATTAATGAATTACTTCACTGAGAAGCCCAAGCCTTGTCATTCATTTTAGTTAGAGCTACTTGAAGTTCTCCTTACAAAAAAATGAGCCAGATCCATATCTGGCAGAAGTCAGAAATGCTACACTGATGCCAGCTGGGAACTTGACCCAGAATCTAAGTGACTATGATTTTCTTTGAAAACATTTTTTGTTCATAGCTGTTCTTCAAATGCTTTTCATTAATAATTTTTGGTATGTGTGGTTTCTGAGCTTTCCTAGTTCTGACTATCAGGCTTCTATCTTCACTGTCTGAAGAGCGCCTAGCTGTAATATTCCAAGGGTTTCTCAAGAGGTGTGGAAATCAAATACACCAATTATAATAGCAATCCAACCTAAAATATCCCCCAAATAAAAGCAAGAAAGAATAGGATAAGTAATTCTCATCCAGAAAGCACGAATATTTCAGTATCATGTGAAGCATCACAAACTTGGATTTTGATGAGCAGAGACCAAAAAAAACCCAATGTAAGAAATTTTCAAATGAGAAACACGAACAACACAAATGCTCCAGAAGGACAACAGAAGTTATTACTCAGTTATTCTCGGTTCGCCATCAAAAGATGCGTCAAAGCCAGGGACCATTGTGTCACCTCTCTTCCGAGAAGCCAAATTCATGTATGATCTTGAGGTGTGGCTGGATTTCCTTTATCACCTTCTTCTTTCCCATTTGATGTTTAGTGATAATGAGTGGCCCAGTCATTCTTGAAAGATGTAGAAGGAAATTCTGAGCCTCGGCAGTTATTCCTCACTGCAGTCCTGCCTTCCTATAGAGATTCATCACAGTAAGAAGCATTTTGAAAGAAGGGATTCCCTAGATTTTAATTCTAGCCTTTTCATGATTATATGACATGAGAAGGTCTCTCTTATACTTTTATACAGTCCCACATTAAAACATGTATCTGAGAAACATCATAACTGAAAGGGTGGATAAGCTTTTAACCAGATTTTCAGACTTCAGGATGTCTTAAGCAAATACAAAAAGCAGGTTTGCCCTTCATCTTTAGCCCAACCATGTAAGTATTAAATACTTTAAAGCCAATAGATACAGTCTTTCATAAAAGAAAAAGGATGTAGATAATGTTAATTCTGAACAAGGGCAAACACCTGTATCTGTCCCGAGTCCTGCTAATGACCGTCTTAATGGTGACAGATGCACAGACCAGATGATAGCCAAGGGCTGGTGCTTTATAAAGTGATTCTAGGAAATCAAAACCTTGGGAGGACCTTTTTTTCACGTAAATCTTTGATCCAGGTACTCAGATAAGATCCCCAAGCTTACTCCTGCCTGACACATAAACCAGACCAGAAAAACTGCAACAGTGCTGATACCCAGTTTGGGCTGTGGCAAAATTTGCAGAAGTAGCACTGGGCTCTAGAAGGCAGCTTCAAGTTGTGTGCAACTGCCAGCAAGTATGGCTGGCCGTGGGTGGAGGAACGTGTCTTTTCAAAGCATTTGGATAATTCTATGGAATAATTTATTGCTTACTTTTTCTTTATCTACATCTCAATCAGTATTTGTATTCTTTAAAAATGAAAAAGAAAATGCAGGATTGAAGTGTACACTCTATCTTAAGCTGGCCTAAGCTTATATGGTCATTATGGTAAACCACTGTTTGCAAAGGAAAAACATTATGTAAATAGTAATTTACATGAGCCTTCACTGTTTTTCAAAGACAGCATTCTATAGAAATATATTTTCCATGTACCAGAGTTCTCCAAAATCATTTAAGGGCATTAAATGTCTTTCAATATAAACTGCAAATTGGTGAGCCGCTTGTAAATTCAGATGACAGCACTTCCCAAGTCTTAACCTTCTGACAGGTGACGCCAGGGCCCAATTCATCCCTTTTTACCTACTTTATACCCTTACAGTCTCATCCGTAGCTTTCCAAGGAGCAGCATGCTGATGACAAGGCAATGCTCAAAAACAGATTCCTCCATATTAGAAGGCTTAAAGTCCATGCAACCATGCTTTGCCATGTCTTCCCACCCTGTAAGATCCTTGGAGCCATCAGAGCATTTAATTCTTCATATTGCCGCTCCCTTCCTTCAAGGACCACGTGGATGGACCACAGGCCTCGTGGGTGGCACTGGCCTGGCAACTTGCCTGCAGCCCAGCAGTTCCCAAGGACAGGGAACATGACAGCCTGTGGCTCCAGGCATGGGGGAATGGCTTTTTTGTTTGAAGGAATCCAACAACGTGTTAGTGCTACAGATGCATGAAAGGCTGTGCTGGGGTGTCAATGGATCAGTGCCACCAGGAAAAGTGCCTGAAGTGGATGGGGTCAGTTTGATGGTCTACAATACTATAGACCAACTAGGAAACCAAGAAGAAAGAAAGTGAAACCATGCAGTATTTGTGTATTTATCTCCATCTTTTCCAAGGTCACACTTAACTGTGGGTTTTTTTGTATTTGCAGGCAAATACCTGCCTAATTATGAGATTTAGAAGAGCCTCAGGGATGACCTAACTCATACCAGGAGAAAGCAGCTTGGGTATGACCTAACTCATGCCAGGAAAGGCAGCTCCTCTTGCCCACCTGCCATGGTCCCATAATACCTTCACATTGGTGGGGTGAGGCGCTGTGAAGTTGCCGTTACTGCCAAAGCTACCCCTGGCATGAGGAAATCTTCTGCTGTTGCCTTGAGCTCTCAGCATGACACAGACTGAGTGGGGATGGGCTGCAGCTGGCTGGACCCAGTGCTTTCTCTGAGAGTCTGATACGTTTATTCTGATTTTCAGTGAGTTTCAGTGGGATTTTTGGTGGCTTATCTTGCTATATGCTAGACCGGGTTTTTATTATTTTTCTACAGTCTGGATAATGTGTATTTGCATGCAGTTCCAAGGAAATTCAGCAGTTTAGTAGTTTAGCAAGTAGTTAACTGGAATGTTAGTGCTACTGGTGGGGGTGATGGTTGGTTACCAAAGCTTTCAGAGACCCATCTTGCGAGGCACCTTACTGGGAGACTGCTGGCATTTTAAGATCCCGATTCAGGAGGATTGTCTGTCTCTTTGGAGGATTTTAGAACTCCTTTTGAGTGTTTAGGACACTTTTGCTTTACCCTACCCACTCAGATTGTGTCCAGCTTACAGGGCAGCATGAATGCTTTTGCTGAGCATTAGCTCCACAACGGGAGGAGAGCTGGGTGTGTGTCACTGGTCCCTGTTCCCAGAGTNTTTTTTTTTTTTTTTGTGGAAAGAAACTTGAGCTGACAGCTGAAAGGAAACTGCAAAGTACGCCCACAGGTACCGCAGTCTGGGAGAGTGGGGGACCAGGGCAGTGGGGTGCACCCTGGGACACACCTGCTCTGCAGCCCAGGCTCGTCCATAGGGCGTTACTCTGCTTGGAGGAAAAACTGACTGTGTTACAAAAACTTGGAGGTACACTTTAGGGGGATGTTAGATGTTACGGGATCCAAGTGAAATAGTGTTGTGGGTCAATCCCCTGTGGACAGAACAGGAGGAAAAAGCTCCCCTCTGTTCTCCGTACATTCTCTCAGCTGAACTTAATGCTCTTTAAGAAGAGCATGATTCATGAGAAACACAACCTGTGTCCTAGAGTAATTATGCAGGATGAAAACATACTGTTAATTTGTAACTAGGAAATGCATTGTTCTTCACAGAGGTTGAATTAAAAGTTAAAACTGGAGGTTTTTCTTGTTGGAGCTCACAACACAGCCCTGTCCTGTCTGATCTGTGTGCTGCAAGGGTCTACGACAACATAACAGTTGCTTGAAAAAGTATTCATTTTAGCAAAGTTGTGTAATATGAAGGTGTTTAATAAGTAGCCTCAACCTTTTGTAAATGGTGGAAAAACTTGTGTTATCTCATTCCAAATTCTGTTATTACAGTTATAGGTCAACCCACACAACTTCAAAGCCATAAAATTACATGGTGAGAGTCTCAAAGTGTAATATGGAAAAAACAATAAATAAAGCAAACAATATTATAAGGTGAACAGGTTCATCTTTCAACTCTGCTGAACTCAGAACTAGCTCAGCAAAAATGACGTAAGAGCCGTTGTAATAAAGATCTCAGACACTGCATGCTGCTGCACAGCAATGCGAGCTCCTGGTATGGACAGAAATCTGTGAGATCAATGATCACTGCGACTGGAAGTCTACACAAGCAGACCTGTAACTCTATTTACTTTTTCCATGCAAAATACCAACAACTGCAGTTCAGCTGGAAGCTACATTCTTATGCACGGCTCTCACTGAAGATCAGTGGCTGGTAATCTTGCATATCAAAGGGAGAATAACTCTTCATGTTATTTATCTCCAAAATAACATGAGCTCTTTTACATAGACTGCTATATTCTTCTATATATTTTTTTTACTTTTCATATTTCCACTGGCTTATCTCCTTTCTTATCCACAGATTAAAAAATATGTGTGATTTTATCAATAAAATAGAAGATTTTATAAGGAAGGCAGATTTGCTAACAGTATTTTCCATCCCTCTGATCTATTTAAAAAAAAAAAAAGTTTAAAATTCTTCAAGGATGTAAATAATTTACTTTGTAGATGAGTTCAAGATCAGAAAAGAGAAATTTAGTAAGGGTTCTCTTTATTAATTCTCCAAGGCATATCAGTTCTGATGAGAATTGACAGCTACTTCTAAGTAGCTCCTGGAAATTATTTCAGCATCTGATAAGAACAGTGGCTTCTTGGAAGCTTGTAAATGATATATTAAAAAGCATTTATTTTGTTTTATTTCAAAATTCTATCCATTCTACCTGCCTGCGCTACTGTTCAAGATTAGAAGCTTTCCTTCCAACAATTCATAACATAACCACTTATCAAAATTGTCCAAGGTTTGCAGTAAAATTATGATGAGCAGGTCTGATAGAAGAGCTGGGGCCTTTTCTGAGCAAAGATCAGGGCCTGGCCTCGTGATTGTGGAAAGAAGTGACATTTACAACAGCCAGAGAATGGAAAATGTTAGCAAGTTAAAGCAAACAGAAGCTGAACGTTATGCTTTCACAACACAACAGTGCAGTTGTGTCCAACTTGTTATCAGTTTACAACTTTAGCCTCACAGCCCCCTTTCCAAACTCACAAAGTTCTTTGTTAGTTCTTGATCGAGATTGACCTGGATTGCAAGGCTATTTCCCACCGTGCCTCGTGCGATACCGGTGGTGTGGGAGCCAGCAGAAGTTTCAGGGCTGAGCAGTCCAACCTGCTGCACTATTTCTCTTTAGCGAGAGAGAGTATTTAGCACCTGCCATGAAAAGATTCTCGGGGGAGCCTTGCTTTCCGTCCTCAGCTAACTCCTCCTCAACTAGAAGTGGCTACCAGCAGCACTGCCAGGTTGACCAGAGGGAAGCAATGCAAATCAGGAAAAGTTCTTCCTATATTTAAACAGCTGCGAAATAAGCAAAGGAATGAAATTAAAAAGTACATGTCGCCGACATATTGACTGATCAGATCTTGCACTCAACCATACAGGAAAAATGTGTCATGAATACTTAAAATGACCGCTGCCCTCTCAGGGTGCAAACTTACTTGCCCAGGTGTTTTTCTCTCAGTCTCAGCTAATTGCGACACAAGACTGACCTCAGCTCCAGGTTTCTAGTCCCCCATCTGTTTGTGAGAGAAGCACAGGGACACTCCCAGAAAGCCTCTTCTCTTCCACAGTCCCACCAAGCAGGATTTTTGCACAGGTTTTCCTTGTGATCCACCATTAGCTGCAGTAGGGCTCTTCACCTGGAGCATGCAAATCCCACCAATTCAGGTACTTGGGCTGACTCCCGGGTGCCAGTTTGTCTGCAGTGAGCCTATCCCAGATTTGCTGGGAATAATAGCCAGAGGTTTCCCCACAACTTTTCAGCAGTGCCTTGCTGGCTATATTCAGTCGCTCAGTTTCAAAATGAGTCTTTTGAAATGCCTGTCCCTCTGCTTCTCATCACGTCCCTACTCTTCCCACAACCTGGAGGAGGGTAAGGAAGAACTTGGCTCTGTGCCATGGAAAAGCATGGAAGGCAAAAGTGGCAGATAAAAGCTGTCCCCTCAAAATGAGGTCCCCTGCAGCCTGGAGCAATATGTGAACCTGTGGCCAGAATGTGCAGAGGAAAATCTCCAAGAAAGCCGCAAAGAACTGAATAATCCAACTGAGGAACAGTAAAACGTGAGCTTAACACCAGCAACACTGCAGTCTGACAGAGCCCGTGTAGACCTGAAGGAGGCCCCAGGAAGAGATTAACCTTCTCCCTCCACTGGTATGGGGGTGACTTTCTCCAGCCATATATACGAAGACAAACTACTCCCATTTCGGTGCAGACAGAGCTCCAGTAACTGCTCTTGAAGTCATTCTGCAGACTGAAGGACAGACATGCCAGAAAGTAAATATCCGTGCTGGCACTGAGCTCCATTCAAGTCCTGCAGTTGCCCTATGGAGCTTATGCTTGACTAACCAAAAGCTCGCTCTGTGAGTACCCCACGTACTTTAGAGCAGTCTCATTCTGATTTTCCATTCAAAATTGTGCTGTTCTCTTTATTTCAGGAATATCCTACATGCCTTTTGGGCTGACTCTTCCCCTCTTCTCTCTGGTGTTATCTAGGGTACAGATAAGTGGAGGAATTAGGAGTGTTTTGCATGGCTGCTCTTAAGATTTTGAAACACTTAGAGTCTTCACCTTTGAGAAAAGTTTGCTAACTTCAGTAAGCCTTTCCAGCACTTTTCTAGAGACTTAGCACAATCTTTTTTAGCATAAATTTTCAATTTTCAAGCCAAGTTCATTGAGCAGGATTAATCTTTAGTCTTTGTAATTAACATTTCAAGTAACCTGAAGACATATTATTAAATATTGCAAGCCACATCTCTTCCCTGGATGCCAGGGCGTGGCTTCTTTTAACTCAGTGCAACAATGAGCATATGTATGGCTTGTTGATGCTTTACATGTTGGTATAAAGTACAAAGGACTTCTCTAGTTTCTTACACAGGACTCATATTCTTCCCTTTTGCTACCCATAAATCTTCAAGGTCATCTGTTCCTGAAACTAATGTGCAAAGCAGATACAGTTCAAGAAAGTGGGAGGAGGCTTTGATTTCACAGGATGGCATAGTGGGCAGGCTGGATTCTTTAGGCGCCAAAGTTGGCGGAAGCTTTCTTAATGGTGACTTCTTCAAGGGGAGATCACCAGTAATGAAGATTCATGATCTCCTCTCTCCATGTATTTCAAAGACAGTAAGGCACAAGCACACAGAGGCAGCATGCTGCTAAAATGTTGACAACCAGAAAGTATCTGGGACTTGCCCGTGAAAGACATGGCTCAGGAAATCCCACCAGAGGTGAACCCCTTGGGGAAGCAGATAGCCAAAGTTTATGCAGCATTTTTGCACTTATCTTTAGTGCAGAGCACAGGGAAGAACTGCTTCAGTCTCGGGGGGAGTCTGCAGACAGTCTTGAATGTTGTATGAAAGTCTTTAAATCTTGAGAAAGAGCCTTTTTCATTAACTAATATTGTTGTAATGTACCTAGGGCCCACAGCTCCTGGGGCCTTATTCATCCTTCCCTTGTCAAATGGTCACAAAGTATGTATGTAGACAAGGAAAAACATGCTTTTGGGAGGCAGAATGATGGATTCATTGATCAAATTTGTCCGTCTGCTGGTTTTATACACACAGGCAGCCCATACCCCCTGATGTGTGTGGCAACCTATAAACATGGCCATTTGTGTCCTGTGCTGGGGAGGAGCAGGCTGGGCCACTGGTGGCAGGAGCTGAAAGAACCAAGTAACGCTCACTCCTTCCCATCCTGGCCAGGGGGGTTGCTGCTGAGTATCTTGTATCATAGGGAAACTGAAGAGTCTGGAACTTAACTCTTAAAAGTTTATTTAAAGAATAAAGGGGACCAAACATGTTTCTATAATAGGGAAATATCTTAAGATTGCTTCTGGATGAGCTACATTTTCTGCCTGAATTCTAGCAAACTAAAAGCCTCATTTCTTTGGTGTTTGAAACTTCTTAGAGGGCAAAAGTTTCGGGCTTCTGAGTCCTGATGTTGTGATATAGAAATCTTTGAAGGTCTCTTGAGTTTCAGTAGGTTTATTAGTAATGAAAGCTAAATGAATGCCCAATGTGATTTTCTGTGCTTTGAACGAACGTTGTTAACAAATGCTAGAAAACAAGTAAAAATTTAACACTCTGCATCTCAGTTTTTGAAATGAGTCTTTCTTTCACCTAAGAGTAGGAAAGTCTGGCAACAGAATAATATGTATTCTTTTAACAGATTGCCTGATAAAACACAATTTAGAGATTTATATCAGGCTCCAAAGCCTATATCTAGGCACCTATGAACACACTGTAAAACTCAAATGCACACAAATCCTATTAAAGCAATGGAAGCTGCAGATATTCACTATCCCTTCATGAAGACTTTTTGCTGCAGGCAGAAAAGATTATCATCATCATCATCAGTTTTAGGGCCTTTTATAGTGTGGACTGTAACTCAAGCTGGGAGAAGGTAAACTTTTTCCTAAACCTCCTAAGTGGAATAAAACAATTTTTTTATTGGGGCTGTAGCTAGTTTATGATTTCAACTGCAAGGGCCGCCAGATCATGCACATAACTGGGCCCAACGGGTCTTCAAATTTAGGTGTCTGATATTTCATTTAACTCCATTGAGCTAGAGCAATTAGTTTTGAGAGTCTCAAAATTCCCTGTCTCTATACAGTTCAGTGCAGGCTACATAATCATCAAGACATTGTATCAAATTAGGGCCAAGCCTTCCCAGCACCAAAAGAGAGGTGATGAAATGAAGTGAGCAGTCTAAGATAAAACTAGTCGGATCAGACATAGTTAACTTGAATTACTGGTGAAGATCTATTTTAAACTTAAGATTAACAAGTTCGTATTGCTGCGGGCATCACACTATCAGACTGGTTAACACCAGTTGCTCTCCCGGACGTGCTCTCCAGATTAACCAGGCATGAAGTAACATAACCTAAATATAGGTTTCTATTTTTATTAGCAGGTGTTATCCTTAACAGGTAAAATTTCCCATTCCTACTCTTGGTAGCATACAAGATTTTTATACAGTCAATTGCTTTAAAGCATAGACAAGGCAGTTAGGGACTGGTCACTGAAGTATTTTAAAGTGGTAAATAAAAGTATTTGAAACTGCGGAAGGGAATTAGGTGCAATCATTTTAGTAGCTCTCTTTGACAATGCTGAAGTCTTTCTAATGCCTTTAAGCATGTGGCGTTCATAAAAATGAGCTCAATCATTGCTCATGCAATGCTCTCAGCTGTCAGGGAGAACTGGGAGGGGAGTTGTACCTCTGCTTCAGCCTCCGTTATCAGCTTTTCCATTTTTTTTCATCTCCCTTTGGACCCAGATTCTTTTCTAAGCAAACATTTGTGTATGATTCAGGATATTCTAGTTTTGGAAGGAGACCCCAATTTTTTATTTTTTATTTTTTTTATGGAAACAGAAAGGCAAACAAAAAACTTAAGACATGTCAGTTTCTGTGGTTGTTAAAAAATAAGAAAATTAATTACTTCTGGGGTTTTTTTTCTCAGGGTTTTAATTAGGAGATGGGTAAGGAAAGGAAAGGGGTCCTTTAAGCTTTTAGCAGACAATACCCTGGTCTGACCAGTTCCCCCAGCCTTGCTTCAGTAAGGCTGATACTGCCTGGTATTGCCTTGTTGCCAATACCAGGTCGCCATGCCCAAGGAATCTCACACCACTGGAAGGAGTGCCAAATACCACTGCTCTAACACTCCCCCAGTTTGGCTCCATACCATCCACACAAAGCAGCCCTAACGTCAGCCTAACTGGCCACCAGATGATCCCCAGCTGGGGAGATCCACGGGCTGAGCAAAATCATTTTGACAACTGTCTTGGCACTTCTGTGGACCAAGGTGGCTGTGTTAGAATCATAGAATTGTCTAGGTTAGAAGGGACCTTTAAGATCATAGAGTCCAACCATTAACCTAACACTGCCAAAACTACCACTAAACCATTTGCCTCAACATCACGTCTACCCATCTTTTAAATACCTCCAGGGATGGTCATTCAATCACTTCCCTGGGCAGCCTGTTCCAATGTTTGATAACCCCTGAAGAAACTTTTCCTAATATCTGTCTTCACCCTCCCTTCGTGCAACTTGAGGCCATTTCCTCTTGTCCTATCGCTTGTTACTTGGGAGAAGAGACTGACCCCCACCTGGCTACAACCTCCTTTCAGGTAGTTGTAGAGAGTGACAAGGTCTCCCCTCAGCCTCCTTTTCTCCAGGCTGAACAATCACAGCTCCCTCATCTGCTCCCCATAAGACTTGTTCTCCAGACCCCTCACCAGCTTCATTGCCCTTCTCTGGATACGCTCCAGAGTCTCAATATCTTTGTCAGGTGAGTAAACGACTCTCATTAATTAGAGAAATCCTTCAACAGCTCTAATGCCCACTAGGAGAAGTAGGGGAGGCTGGGAAAATGGTGAAACCCCAGGTCAGGGGGGCACAAAAGCTACCTTAGTGCCCCCTTATTATAGTGACGAGCAGTGTCAGGAGGTCTCTGACTTAAAGCTATATATTTGTGTTAATGGAATGAAACCTAAATTTGTTTATTGCATGGTAGTTTGCATTTGCTGTTGGATTAGTGACTAACCTGCTTGTAAATGGGTTGGCCAGTTTCTTGTCCCCACTTGTGCTAAAAAAATGTGGATTTGGGAGGGAGGCACTGCTTCTGCAGAGCAAAGATAATAATCTAATAAAGGAAGGGAATTCAGAAATAGCAATAAGTGGGAGTCACTTCTATGTTAGCTGCGATTATTTGTAATTTCCTGGCATTTACAGATTCAAGACCTGTAGGATCAATATTCAAGATTTTGGCCCCTGCGGTAAATTATGCCTACAAATTGGTGTGTGTACCCCATTTCCCACAAAACCTGTTTCCTCATTTTTATGCAGACAGAGCTTAGAAAGCCGCAAATTTGTTTTACATGTTTCAGTATGCATGTTGCTTGCAGAGCAAGAGTCTGACCTGGCAGCAAATCCTGTTTTCTCCAGAGGGTTTGGGGTAAGGTCTGAAACGTATTTTTGTGGAGGGAGGTGGTGTGCAGATTTGTCCCAGTGTTTCCAAAGGTATCTCTTAAACCCATCCATACTTAGTACACTTGGATAATTTGAAATGGAGGAAGGGATTAATCAGTCTTCTGTGACACATGACATAAAGTTCATAATTTACATAGTAGATAGAAATAGTTCCAGTATATTTGCTTGATACAGGGTTGAATTAAATTGTTATTTTATAAGTGAGCTTCTTGCCGGTGCTCTGCACCTGGTGAAGGACACTAGAGCTCTTGCCATGCTGGTTCAGCCTGCTCATAACCCTGTTCCCAGGGCTTGCAGGGTGACAACCAGGTATGCCTTTGATGTGAAAAATTCTTATTATCCACCAGAAGCTCTTGTCTTTCATTTCTTCTGCATAACCAACAAATCTAGAAGTCACTTGGGTCTGTGACTCATGTTTGACAATAGGATTATAAAGAGCACAGGTAAATTTTTCAAGGTTTATTTTCCCATTTTCATGGGTGATTCAGGGCTAAATACTCAAGGAAGAAAAGGAATATTTTTCTGTGTGTCTAGGGTGGGCCATAAGTCAACCATCAAGCTGGGGCACATGGGTCTTCTGCCCTGAGGCCCCCCTCTCCAGAGGCTGTCAGGTCTCCTGATGTATGCCAAATCTCAACAGGCTGAGGAAACCTGCTAGCACAACCCCAGATGCTGCTGATCCTTATTTCTGCCTCCTTCAAATCTCTCTCTCTTTAGTGAGGGGTATGTTGAGCTGGGGGGAGGAGAACAATTCCCAGAAGAATTCCAGTTGCTCTGGACTCCAGTGAACTCCAAATGTTGTGGACCCTGGTGGAGCAGCTATCTTATTTCAGGATTTATACCCCTACCCGTGCTCTCCCTGCATCACCAAAAGTGGGAAGAGCAGGTTCTCCCTCTCCTTTCTGCCTGTGTACTCAGCCGCAGGGGTAAGTGCTCTAGCAGGGGGCGGTGGGGTACCACAGGCCGGGTCTCTCCTCCATCTTCCCCTTGCAGCTCTTTGACACGGCATTGTGTAGCTGCATGTTCCTTCATCCAGAGAGAAGGAGCACCATCCCAGAAACTGCACACTCCCCTGAGCAAGAGGAGAGAGCAGGAGAAGAGAGACCTGCTTTCCTGTCCCTGCTCTGCTGCTGTTTAGATAGTAATAGGAGGCAGGACCAAAACATAGGTGTCCCCTTGCCCAAATGAGCATCTGGACAGTAATGCTTATCTTCTGGCCAATTGATATTGAATCATCCTATATAAAATGAGCAGCTCCAACAAGAAAAATTGCAAGTGGGCTTTCTTCCTCCCCCTTCTTCCCCCAAGAACATGTGGTAACCTGAAAGAAAGAGCTTTCCTCCCCTGGAAAGTGTGAAGTACCACGTATTCAAATCCTCATGGGCAAAGCAGGAGGGTATAATCTCAGCTCCCGCACCCCAGCGAATACTTCACACAAGCTGAGGGGTAAAGACTGGAGTGTGGGAACTTCCCTTTTTCTGGAATCGGGTGCCTGGCTGGCTTTGTATTACAATAATCCTTGACAAATTTTGCAGGCTTATTTGAAAAACTCAGTTCTGTGGCTGACCCATTCTTAAATCTTCTTTATCTTGTAAAAGGAGCCATACATATTCCGAGGAGAAATGCTTTAAAGTGCCCTGCCATCGTACCATACAGCCAGCCTGTAGGGGCTGTGTTGTGAAGTCCTTGGGACCAGGGTGGTCCCCATCAGACCGAGCACCTTGAAAATTTTCACTTGGGTTGTAAGAACCTCCTGTCCCTACCTATTGGCCAGCTCCTAACTCTGGAAGCAAAGGTCAGGATACGCGTCCAGAATATTTACTGATGCAATGGCTGGGTTTTACAAGGTCTGCAGTGAGGACTTTTAAAGAAACTACTAGCCCATTAAAAATTACATACTTATAGACTGGAAAACTTAGATATTTACCATCCCAAAGTATTTTGCTGCCTAACTACTAGAATGATAGGACGCATGCTTTACTTTTATGGTCAATAAAGTAAAGCCTGTTCTCAGGTGCAGTGCTCTTAAGTGGCTGCCAATCGCTAACATGAGACTTTAGACTGATTTTATCCTTCTGACGTTCAATGGAACAAATATCCCATAGTTGGCAGATAAGGATCACTCCAGGATCAGTTTCAGTTTGACACAGTTGTTTCAAAATTCACCTTGGGTATATTTTTTCCCTTCTACTTTATCTAAAAAACTAATCAGCCTGGCTAATGAATTAAAGGGGTCAAAGGAATCAATGGTCCTTATTTGCATTCATTCAAATGAATACATACCTGTTTCATTAAATAACGAGTTACAGCCTTGATATTCATAAATACCCAATAAAGAATGAACAAAATTCAGCAAAAAAAATCTGGTTTTCTTGTTATGAATTAGCATACACTGAATATAAGTGTTTTTACCATTAAAAAGATTTATCATGTGAAAGTGATCTCCGGACAGGTAAAATGGTGCTATTGAAAGGAAGGATGATTGAATAGCTGAGGTCCTGCTGTTAGACATAGGAGGTCTGGGCTCAGTGCTCCCTGAACTGACTCCCTGAATGGCTCTGGGAGCTCTTCGTACCTCTGGCGCTTCAGTTTCCCGCTCATGAATTTTTCTTTCTTAGAGCAGTTTGGTGAAAATGAATACCTTAGGAGCTAAGGATGTCAGATCTTTCAGTTGTGCAATATGGTAAGAATAGAAGACCAATACAAAAGAAAAAAGGTCAATCTCTTTTAAATGGAGTAAAGAAATGTAGTGGGAAAGCTGGAAGGACTGACAAGGCTTTTTTTATTAAAGTCCATCTTGTTTTTCCATGACGTGCTAAGCTAGGTCTGGCTGTAATATGGAAAGCTACAAGAAACCTGATTTGAAAGCTCGCTGGGCTGTTTTCAAAACTGTGCAGTCCCTAATCATTCTTGAGACCACTGGAAAACTGTGCTACATTCTTCTGGAAATTATTTTTTGTATTTAAGGTAATGGAGTTACTTGTCTGACTGCCGGCTGCAGAGTCAAAAGACTCCTGACTATCCTTGTAATATTTGCTCAGAAGAAAAAGGACTGCATCTAGGTCCCATTCCTGCTGAAGCACACCTGCTTATAATTGTAAGGGCATGGGATGTCAGCTGGCAGGACTTTATTAGTGTCAGTGAGATGACTCAGGTGGGAAACAAAACTCTTCAGAGCAAGTCTCCTTTATACAGAAGTAATGGACGTGTCAGTGACACACAGTTCAGTGCCGTATGGAGAACCCTGAACTGTTTCTGCTGCTCCAGCTGGGACCACAGAAGCCAGACAAACTGCTTCAGCCAGTGTGGAGCGCTGACATGGCCTTGCGGAGACAAAATTGTTTCATTTGCAGTAGCTACTAAATGTGAAACCCTTTTGGCAACCCATTTTCATGCCTAGACAGTTATAAAAATGTACTCCTCACATTATCTGTCATAGTCTTTCATTGAAAATTACTTGATATAAACCACATAGTCAGTAGCACTCGGCTGTCTGAGCATCCTCAACCACTAGCCAGAGAAAGTGCAGAAATGAATGGCTTTTACAGCAAGGAGGAGAAGCCTTTTTTGCAGCCCACAAAGCAGCCTATAGATGCATAGACAGGGGCCTCTCATGCTCAGAGTTCAACCCCATTAGGGCAAAAGCAGGAGGTAAATGCAGATCTCTACATCTCAGGTAGCTGCAGACACCAACAGGGGAAGCAGATCCCCATCAGATCTTTGAATGAAAGGGCTGTTTCATGAAGAGTTCAGGAAAGAAACAAACTCAGAGCAAGATTCAGGAATACTGTGGCACCAGCTTAGCATTAATCAGCACCCAGTGCAACACCTGGAGTCAGAGGAACATGGCCTGATACAACACCGATGTCTGAAAAGCCACCTCCGTTTCCCTGCAGGCTCCGGTGCTTACCTGTATGGGAAAATATTTTAAGCTAAGAGTCGCAAATAGGGAGAATCTTAAAACACCTTTTTTGGGGTTTTTCTGCTTTGCTGACTTAAGTGGCTCTCTCCTGGAGTACTAGCTTTTGCATATCTCTTTCAGAAATGCTGCACTATTTCCAGCCTGTGTAAGCCAGGCAGGCTCCTCCCCTGGGGCTGTAGATCAGAGGGCTGAAGGGCAGCTGTCTCAGATCCCTAGTGTGTCTAACCCCCTCACAGTATTAATAACAATAGTTCAAAACTGAAGGCATTCAGATCCTGTCTGTCTATAGAGAAAGAACTGAAACAAATATTTAATTTGATTTAACAGCAAGGCAGAAATAATGTTTTACAGAGCTCCAAAAGTTTCCTATTGGCTCTCTCTGTGCACCATGCCTTTAAATTTCTTCCTTCTTAATTGGTGAAGATTTAAGGACGAGACTCCTCAAGCTCTTTTTATCTCTGTTACAAGTTGTGGTTTTAACAGGAGTCATTTTGGGGGTACTGGAGAAGGAAGAGGGAACATTGGACTCTGGGGACACATTTCCATAGGGTAATGCTATTGAGCTGCTTGATTTGTGCGCATCATTGTGCCTCAGGATGAAAGGCAGGGAGGTGTTTGGAAAGCTACCTACTCACTCAAGTTATTTGATTGAAGTTTGCTATTACCTGCATGTGCACACAAAGTACTCATTTGTGTTTATAACTGCTCCGTGCAGATTTTTGGCAGATGTTGTGCTGCTACCCTGAAATATGGCTCTTTGTTCTCCTTAACGAGCATGAGCTGTTAATACCACGCTGTGTTCCTGATGCCTTTTTGTTTGTCAGTACTCACTGCCCTCTTTGCAGAAGCGGGAATAGAAGTCATAGCAGACCACTGCACCTCCCACTTATCTGATGTTACAGACCGGCAAAGTGAGGAGATCTCTGGGAGGAAGAGCCGTATTCTTTTAATCAATTATTAACTGGCGAGTCACCCAGGTCAATCTTCGCTCAGCAGCTGAGTGAAACTCGTGAGCAGGTTTTGGAGCAGACCAGGCTTGCCTGAAGCCAAGTGAAAGGAAAATCGTATTCTGTGCAACCCTACTGAAAAACTGAGCAGGTGGCAAACTGTGGAGAAAATGAGAATGTGCCAACTTATATTTACAGTAGTGGTCCTGTCCTAAGTATCATAAAGCTCTTTAGAAATGTAGAAATATATACAGTGCACAGGGACTCTTTCATTTTCCCCTTAGAAACAATAAGAGAATGAAAGATGCCTTCTTATGACAATACATGGCAGCACTGCAGTCAAGAATACTCTATCTAGTAGCAGGTTATGTTGGCCAAATATAACTACTTAGTACCAGCTTGGCACAGTGTTTGTAGTGGTGCAGCTATTTTTCCTGTGAGTGATACAGCACCCGTATCTAGTATACGTAGTCAAAACACTAAAGAAGTCTTCATCACTACAATACCCCTTAAAACAGAGGAGTGCACAGATGCAGTACAGAAAGAAATCCCTCACTTAAACTCTTTTTTCCCTGGGAAAACATGCGAAGCTGCTCAATTGCTGCTGCTTTCCTCACAATAAACCCCATCTGTTAATCTGATAAAAAGAAAGATGTCTCCTGTTTAGTAGTCAAACTAGCTACGTATTCTGACAAAGGTCACCAAAAGATGTGTGTCATTAAAGGAAGCAGGGTCAAAGTTTTGAACTTACAATGACATTGGATGGTAAGCAAGCATGATCCACATTAAGGTTCATCATAATAAGTGTCCCAGTTGACCTGCTAGAAAAAGTAATTCCCATAAGTTCTCTGTGGAAGAGCTGATATATGCTCTCTAACATATCTCTGATTTGTGGGTGACACGACATAAAACCCTGGCCACTTTTTAACAGCAGAAAGACTTTTTATGGCTCTGCAATGATAGCTTTCTTGAAAGAAGCCCTCTGGGACCTCAGATTGCCAGTCCTCCTGCAAGTGTGTGCTGCAGAGTTTAAATGGGACCTGATGTAAACAAATACTGAACATTTGTTAGAGGTAATTAAATGTTCTCAGAACACTAGATTCTTGAAAAAATACAGCTATGTATAATTTTTATGGTTGTCTTCAAAACAGAATTTACTATACAGTCACCAAGGTGTACAGTTAATGAACAGCAAATTAATCAAAACATCTTTCCAATAATGTGCTTGTCTTCAACTTACATAAGCATTACTTTCAGCAAAGAATTTGCTAATGAGTTTCCTGCCACACTAGGACTTATTCAAAAGAGAAAAATGAGAGATGTACAGAGGGAACTGTGTGATGGTGTGATGCTTCTAATTCATCAGAGCTATTCAAATGCAGTCCTCCTCTGAGCAGCTCCAGCATGAAGCTGTCTCTTCTGTACATAACAGATCTGCTTTATACAGTTTTATCTACTTTAGTGCTTTATTTTGGATCAGAAGTGTGTTTTGAAATAAATGTCCCTACTTGTGCTTACTGCGGTTTTGTTCCCATTGTGGAACAGTTTTTGAAGACATGAACTGGATTCCTTTTGCATGAAACTAAAGTGGAAAGTGCTCCCTAGCAGTAGCTAATGCACTGCATCCACAAACAGGTCTTCAGTCTGTGGGACTGGACTAGAGCTGTTCTGAAGAAAGAGGTAAAACAAAACCCTGGGATGGATGCTTTGTGGATGTTGGGTTCTCAGACTCTTTCACTCCATAGATCTGCTCCTACTGATCCGCGCTATTAGATGATGCAGATGTAGGCTACATTATGGGGGTCATATCTGCTAAATGGAATGACAATATGTTGCTTCTACCCTTGCTGAGACAAGCTGGCAAAGCTGCTGCTCATTCTTGTGTGTCACTTTACATGTTTTCTGCTAATCCAGTCATGTTCTAGACCTGTTCTGCGTTTAATCAACAGACTCGCTTAATGAAATGCAAAGGATAACATCTGGCAATCAAACTGCAGTCAAAAAAGTTGCAAAGGTGTCACTGCAGACTACTTGAAATGCCGTGGGGTTCTTACACGGCAACCTTGTTTGACCTTGGCTACCTTATTAATGCTGGTGACATTCAAGTAAGAATAACATTTTTAGTTCTGACCATGGCCATGCTGAGTTCTCCAGACTGTGAAGTGTGTACCTTATGTGTGCAGATCACCCAGACAGTACAGGTGGGTTCCAGCAGCACTACTTTTAGAGAGGAGAAATGGACTTGACATAACGAAAAGGCTCAAGCTAAGAGACTGGAGATAGATATTACTGCACAATTAGTGGACTGAAAGACTGCCTACAGGATTGTTAATAATAAAAGAATAAGGCTATTCTGTTATTAGAGTTCTGTAGTTATTTTCTGTGTTAGTCTCTAATGTGTGGGTGAAATTTTTTGTCTACTGAAGCTGATAAAAATGTTCCATCTGGTGTCAGAAGGACACAGCCAGAGCCTGTTAGAAATGAACAGCCCCTGGGCCATGCATATACTGTCATGTGCACAAACTCTAACACACTGACTGCTTCCTTTGTGGTAATAATATATATCTGTATACTATATTTCTGTATCTCTGAATATCCCTATACAATTGAAAGTGAAACCAATATAGATTTCAGTGGTAGTAGTACCATGATCATTTAGTAGAAAAATCCTAAGAGTGTGTGTGTCTTTGCAGGGAAAATTCTTCAGACTTTGTGTAGGATGAGCTCTGGCTAATACCACTCTGCAGTGCACTTATATGCCTTAGAAAACAGACCAGGTTTTCAAACTGCAGATGGAGCTGAAACAAGTGTCTCTTTTCAAGTTCATTTCCCTTCCAAGCCATCTCGGTAATGCTACTAATGAATTTCTGTCTCTATGTATATGATATTTCTGAATGTCTATCACCAGGGTATCTAAATGTCATTATAAATTTAATGAACAGCTGCTGCCCATTAAAAGTAAGTGTAACTTCTATTGCTTAAATTAAACTAGTTTAAAGTAAAATGAGCATTTAGGTTAGGCAGGCATTGCTGCTATTTATATCCAAAAGTCAAATTTCTCCTACACCGAGGGCTGGTTTCAAAATTGCGCTTTTTCTGCCACTGATATTTTGCCACAAAAAGATCCATAAATTGGTATCTAAACTGCAGAGATGGTAGAGGTGCCTACATCACAGTTCTGGCTGTCTCTACAATGTACATATTCATGCCAGAGGATTGAATGGTCTTCTTACATGAGGAACTCCTAGCATTTGCCTTCTATATTGCCAATTTATGATATTACGCTGAGGTTAATTGGGCCATTCAATCGTGTTCTGGCACTCTGTCTTTCCTTAAAGGACTTAGTAAGATTGCCTGCTAAAATTTTTAGCTCTGTAACAAATCTTAGTTTTGCTACTGCTGGTCAATGAGCAGAGGAAAAGGACTGGAGCATCTCCACAGCAGAATCAATTAGTGTCTTCAGTGCTTTTTTGAATACTCAATTACCAGAGCTCACAGTGTTGTTCAGAAACAAACTTGCTTAAGGTAAATATACCAGGACAGTTGTAACCTCTCTGCCAGGTAATTAATAGCAGCAAAAAGGGCCAGGTTCAGAATATCTAGGATTGCTCTTCACAAGTGACTGAGCAAGGTCCTGCTCCAAATCTCAGAGTGGTGCCCTGTGCAGGCAGATTATCCCCCTGCTAGCTCTCTCTAATTGTAGGAAATCTGTTTATTAAGGCATAGAAAATGGACATAATTGGAGGGAACTAGAGAAGCATATCACACATGCACAAATATTGATAACATCTGCGAGTCAAGAGGAAATGATGTTGTAAATAAGCCATTTAGCATCCTTCCTCTTCACCACTGAGTATCTTGCATCACTCCACTTTAGACATCCACCCCACCCTCTTCTCAGCTTATCTCGGCAAAGAGCAGCTCTGTGAAGGTCTCTCTGCCTGTCTTGGGTCCTCAGGGGGCTTTTTCAATCAGCTGTGTGTTGCTGCTCCTTACCGATCCAGCTGTATGACGATGCTGAGAAAGCAGGACTTGATAGTAGAGTCCACTGAGCGATGCTTTCCACCTATCTCCTCTCATCCGAAGGATTTCCTGCAGTGTTTCCTAACACATAGCATTTCCCAACATGCAGCATTTCCCAGCCTGGGGAATGGGAGTCATGTCCAGGCCTGGCCATTTAGACATAGATGGAGGGTAGCAGAAGGTGAAGGCTGAGCCCCCAACCCCTTTGGTCTTGTGGTAACTTCCCAAATGTTGCTGGAGGACATGTTAGCCTGTGCCTGTCCCTGTCCTGGGGTCTGGGGCTGTCCCGGCTGCCCTGCTCCCTGGCTGGTGTGGTGGGATAGGTCTGGGCTGCCTGGTCCTGCCCTGCCACCCCCATGGGGAGTCCCCAGAGCCCCCAGCCCCGAGCAGTCCTTGTCCCACCGGAAGCTATGTGAAAGGCCCTGCTTTGATTGTGTGTCTGCAAACGTTTCCAGGTTGTTTTCAGTGCATAAGTTTAATTATCAGAAACCTCAGAAGACTTTTGGGACATCTGGCTGAGGAGATCTGCAAAAAATTTTCCTCTGAAATTTAAGTTGAGAGACTAACTTTTCCATTGTCTACCTGTAATGGTTGGAGCCTACATGCATTTTCACTGCACACCTGGTATAGAACGCTTGGCAGAAATCTGGTGGAAGAGCTCTTTTAGGTCTGGACTGGCTCGGGCTATTCCAGATGACAGCAGATCCAGGACAGCTGTCCTCTGCAGTTTCTCCAATGAGCAGATGCCCATCGAAGTCACCATCTTATTCAGACAAGGAAATGTAATCCTCCTCTTCAACAGTGCCACCGCCTCCCCTCGTTTTCTCCTGCTCTGGGTATCGGGCTATCACTGGCCTCATTAATACACTTACTTCTTCCTGCAGATCCTCTTTACGTTTGACCTAATATTTGCCACTTTTATTTTAAGGAGAAATAAAAGCACCGGATTTCTTTATCAGCATGGCGAATTGTTGCTTTTGAGTAACTTGTACATGATGGTCCTGTAATTTCTTAGTCTACTGGGAAATTGTCTTTCTGTCCTTATTAACTTTAAACTTGGCATTTACCAAATTGCAAGGGAGAGATGGTGGCTCTGTGAGACAGTGCCTTATGTCTGACTGAGGTATAATAGACCAGGTGCAGATCTCAGTGGGGCAGTAAAGAGTTCATGTGGCACCATGCCTGAAATGGAAAAAAGGAAGGACTCAGTGGCTGGGAGATCTTTTCCAGCCCTGTGTTATTTTTGCATTATTCTTTGCTGGATTAGGAGGATCATCTCAGAGGATGAGGTACAAAAGGCAGGTAAGAAGGCTTCAGTACACCGCAGCCTTTACATCAGCTGTTGTGTCAATCACTCTCTCACAGATTTTCTTTTTAATTGCAAGTAATTCAGTAACATCTGGGTTTGGTTCATCCTTTACATGTAACTTCAAGTGAACGAGGGAAATGATTCAATGATCAGTGACAGCAGGCAAGCACCAGCAGTGTATATTGTATATTTTAGCTCCAGACCTTATCAGGTAAAAGAGGACTAGAAACAGAAGTTAATTTACTGTGTCCAAACATCCTTCTGTGATGTGAGAAAAAACACAGATCTTTTACACATCCTGAAGCCATGAAAATACATGACTGTCCTAGTGCAAAAATTTTGAGGCATATTGCTGACGAATGAGATGATACCTTGATACAAAACAAAGCCATGGTGAGGGAAGCCCTTGAGGTGCTGTTGGAATGTGGGAGTTGGAAGTTTTGCCCAAGTTGTTTGGGGAAACTGAGGGAGCTAGTCCAGAGTCTCTAACACTCTTAAAAAGGCTCTGAGAAATGCAAAAATCCTTTATTCAAATTTCCTCATTTAATGCTAATATTGTGTAAATGGGTCTTTTCAGTGGGTTTCATGTGTGTCGCCTCTGTGCTCTGGATGAAGAGTTATTCCTTCAGCTGGCTGAGTTCTGAATATGAAGACCCCAAGGTCTATTCCGGATGCCATGTGAGGCAGGAGTGACTTTTTAAATCATAGTATATATGCAATGCATTCATATACAATACGCTACAGTTCATTAGTCCTGCTGCAGTTAGTTTTCCTTCAGTGGAAGCAGTCATGCAGATATATATCCTCTCCAGCCACTGAACTCATTGTCAGCATGACCTTGGCAAGATTAAGGCAACATCAAAGTGGAAGACCTCAGTGCCAACTGCAAAACTACTGGATATATAAAAAAGAAAAGAGAAAAAGATTTAATGCAAATGATAAGCAGCTCTGTTCACTCCCTCCCCAACAGACATATTCCCGTGCTCCTAGCTGCCATCTAGGTTACTAATGGACTAAAGAGCAGAAAAGTGCTGTACAGAGTCACCTCTTCCATGAGGAACAGTTTGAAGGACCACTTATTGGAGACAACTAACATGATGGACAGAACAACTGTTTTACCTTCCTCATAGCAATAGGACATTTTCTTAATTACAAGGAACTGATTATGAGCAAAACACTAGTCAAAGACTTCTGGGCAGCCTGATGAATCCTGTTTGGTGCCAACCTTCAGGTGTTACAAATAAGTGCTAGGCAGTTCAGAGCATTAAGTACATTTTGCTGCCTCAGAATGTAATTGATTTTGTTTAGCTCCAGAAAGGCTTGAAAAATACGGTGATTTTTTTCACATTAAAGTAACTGCACTGGTGTGAAACGTTAATCAATTCTGCTTGATTTTTAATTAATGGTCTCCAGTCTCTAGATGTGTTGTACAATGGGAGTGGTTATCATTTGCACTCTACTACTGTATTTGTCTTTCAAGAAATCATAGGCAGTCTAATTTGGGAACATTGCTCAATATGAGAATTGGGCTCCTGAATTTTAAAACCAAAATGACCACCACGGTTATCTCAGTGGATCTGAAAACCCCTCAGTCAGGGAAGTGGCATTCAGAAATTCATGTCTCAAGCTTGATCCATTGTGCATCCTATTTCAGAAAAGTTAAAAATTATAGGGAATTTAACAAGCACAAGGTCCCCCCACATCCTGCCCAAAAGTAAAATTGGGACAGTAAAGGTGACATCATCAAGCAGAATGAAAGCTGTTAAAACAGCTGCAATCCACTTAAAAAAAGCAATACAGTAAAATTATGAGTGCATGTAAATTGCTGCTTGCCGAGTACACAAGGCACTCGAAAATCCTCTGTAAGGAATATTATGCTTTATCTCGGACATGTGTATTGCTGCAATTAAGTAGTTTGCTCTTTAACTCGTAATCATGAGGTGTCTGGACAGTAGTATTAGAGCTAGTTGTATTTGCAATTCCCTGCTGCACACTCAGCAGGAATAATTTTACTGTTCTCCTTTATGAGCCTTTGAGCCGTAAACACCTCCCCAGCTTTCCATGCAGAGCTCTCCAACTGGATAAGCAGTGAGTCCATTAGCAATCTGGTTGCAGAGAAGGAGCTGGAGTAAGCGGACTCCTCTGGAAAACTACATTTCTGCCTTGTACTGGCTGATGGAGGCCTCTAACGAGGACTGCCAGCAATTTTCTACTTCAACACCACCACGTGAGAAATTCAAGGGAGGCAAGAGAGGGGTGGACATCAGACAAGCAGAATCAACCTGCATTTTCCTTCCCCTTGAAACATATAGATATGTATATAATAAACCTTTGTCTTTCAATAAGTGGCTCACACCCAGTTCTTGATAGAAATACTTAAAACTGGCACAAGATGATGCTTGGATTTTGACTTCTGTGAAACGTTCATTTCCACATGGATGGAGACTGACATTACAAACTCCATGACCAGAGCTGGTCCCCAAATCTGACAGCCTCAGCTGGGGCCCGGCGCTGTAACCAAACCTCTTAGCTCAGAGGTGGCTCTTTCTGCATCAGGGTTGATGGGAACTGGTGGTTGCACCTATACAGGGACCTGACCCTGATGCTAATCTTCAGAGGCTAAGTGCAAGATGCTGGTTGTCTCCACCATTTTTTATGACTGTTAATTCACTTGAAAATATGAACAGTGTCTTGGAAGATCGAAAGTCTTGCATCTTCAGCTCTGCAGAATTTTCTGCTGCCTGACTGTGGGATGATGTGATGAACTGTCATCTATGTGACAGGTTAATAGAAAGAGATTTTTACAGGCATGAGACCCCCACAAGTGTGTGGGGGGAGGGAGAAGTGCATGTTTTTTTCATCAAACTTCTGGCAAGGCAGTGAACTCAAATATCCACCTTTTCATATTCATTGTGTGAATCTGACATGGCCCATTTCTATGGGAGTGTTAGCAGGGAGACACACACCTTCACTGTGTGAATGTTTAGCTGGCTTCCTTGCAAGTACCACCTTTCTTTCTTCATTCATACATTCATGAACACCTCATGGGACCAGGGAGAAGAATTGCTCAGCAGCAGACATGAAGGGACAAGGCAATTATTCCTCCTGTTCTGATGGACAAATATGGTTAAACAGTTTTCATATCCAACTGTTTGAATCCAGATTGCTTCTCCACACAGACAGTCTCTTGAAGGAGAGAGATAGGAAAGCAGGAAGACTTTCAGCACAAAAGGAAGAATTCCCTATTCTACAGCTGGAAAAGAGATGCACTCCAGCCACACATCCTCTCCACGGACCTCTAAGGAATAATTCCTCCATCAGCCAGCAACTAACAGAGCTCCCTGGGGGAGTCTGCAACGTCAAATGGTGTCAAACAGAAATGTCACTGGACAGCAGAATGTTATTATCTACTACGCTAGACTGTTAAAACTGTCCCCAGCGCAGACCAGGCTAGCTGGCACTCTTCCATACAATTCCCAAACAAGAGGGGGTTAGTGCAAGCTAGGGACTATTGCCAACACACAATTTGTCTTGGAGACTAAGGAAGATTAGTGTCATGGCCGCAGGCTGTTCAGTGGTGGAGAAAACGCATAACACAAGTCTAAATGTAGTTGGCTGGGGGGTGAGGCATCCCTCAGTCTCTATTAGAGGATGGGTGGTAAAGTTTTAAATAACAAGCGCTCTGCTCCTGGTGTAATAAACTTTGTTCCTGTTGCTGAAGAAATAGTGGTTTGCTTTTGGGAAGAGTGGTTGAAGTGCTGAATTTATCACTGGGAAGTTTTGTAGGGGACTTTATGGGTGTTAAACTCAGCTGGACAGAGGGTACGTGAAGGTGAGACACGGGGACTGCGATCCTGAATGCAAGGGAAAGGTGGAAGAATTCCTTCAGGGTGGGAATAAGGCAAAGGCTTATACCAGCGAGGGTTAGTAGGAGGCCAGAAAGGGGATGAAGGTGCAGGGACATCTGGTTTTGCTGAAGCAGCAAGCACACCATGACTTGTTTGTTTTATGTTACCTCATTTTCCACCAGGTCTGCCTGATTAGCTCACCTGTTGGGTCATCTACGTGACCAACAGAGACCGAGGAGTGCATGGGAGGCTACCCTTCTCTTCAGGAGTTTTCCACACTGTTGTTAGCACAGGCAGACCTTGATCCTGGGCAGCACACCAAGTGCAAGGTGTTAAGGAACATAGCCAGTCCCTTGCTTTGACCCCTCTCCTCTCATGGGAAGACCAGTTCCCTGTGTTCATTTTCTCAACAAACCTTGCTAAAGAAGCAGCCATGCATTTCCTGGAAGAGGGGTATGGTATAATGGAATGAGAGAAGAGAAATCTCTGTAGCATGAAGTTCTTCTGGAAAAGGGAGTGACCATCAATTTCAGCATGATGCAAACTCCAGCACTTACTCACTGGGAGTGAGTGCCTGGATGAGGCTTCATAAAGCTATTATATCGTAATACATACTTAAAGAAATTGAGTGTCATCTCATCTAAGCCTCTTGCACTGGAGTTTGTGGAGTACGGAAGCTCTTTCTGAAGGTTTAGAAAGTTAGAGTGGCATTGCAAGGGGGTCCTCCTCCCAAATGTTCAGAGTACAGACAGTGACATAGCTAAACCAAGGTGTAGCATGGGCAGGTGGTACCAAAGGAAGAAAGGGAAGAGTTGGAGGTGACTGGAAATTACACTTGCACTTGGAGTTATGTTTAGGATGTTATGTACAATCACAGAGTGTAAATGATACATGACTTTCAAAATTCTTCTTATTAAGAAATAAATCATAAGGTGATTGAGACCACTTTTGAATAATAGAATAAGAGCTGTTTGAACAAATGAGACGTGTCTAGAAGCACAGAACATGAATTTATGCATCCAACCAGTGTAAGTAGATCTCTACTCCTCACACACTCATTATTCTCTTTTCAGCAGGGGTCTCACGCTAAAAGGGTTGACTGGTTTAAACACTGTATCAATGGGAAAAAATACAAGCTTAAACTCTCCTTTTTTGGCTCCAGCTTCGTTCTCAAGCTGAAACGTGCAATAAGGATGGGGTGCAGGGTGAGGCCATACGCTGGGGATTGCAATGTCTTACTAAGGCATTTGTGTGTGAAGTACTATAACCTTCTGCAATCTGCACACTTTCACCCAGTGTAAAATAATAGTTACATCCTGAAAGTAAATCAGCACAACGAGATAGGGAAGCTGAGTACCAAGTTATTTATGCCCCCTTCTTGATGTAAGATTTTGGGAGTCCAACAGCTGTTGAAAAAGATAACTCCCTGATTCCTTTAATCTTCATAGCTAAGGCTGACTTCCATCTCACCTTCTAGCACAAAGTTTCATGCTGCACCACTAAGAAAGTTTTCAAGGTTTATGCGCAGGAAATTGATGTGTTTGCATTTTGTCTCCCCACCCTGATGTCTCTTTTCAGGGGAAACCCCAGCTGTAACTACAGAGCAGTTACAGACACTGCAGGCATAGTGTAATATCCAAAGTTGAGGTTAGCACCATCAGCAGAATCATGGGATGTGGGAAGGGAAGGGGAGAGGCATTACATATGCAAGCTAGTACAATAGAACAAGGCATTCTGGCCAGTGGTCAAAGCTATATTCCTTCTCTTGCTAGTAAATTAGTGCCCATTCATCTTTTTTGTTTGTTTCTTTGTTTGTTTTATTATAGGAAAATCTTTGATTCTTGTTCCTGAGTGCTATGTGCAATGTTGGTTTTTTTTCCACAGCAGGAATGCAAAGGAGGGAATTAGTTTGAGCTTCTGTTCTTTACTAACATAATGCGTCTTCTTCAAGGAGCTCTTTGGGTACTAAATCTGTGTGTCTTACTTGCTAACTTACCAAAAAGGATGAAGTAATTTGCCTAGAGTACAGTGGGTGAGGGTTAAAGCAAAGGATTTCCTCTGTCTTTCAACTTCAGATCATTTTAATACTTCAAGCCTGAAATCCTGAGATTACAAATAGAGCTTTCCAGGTCTGTATGAGATGATTTTCTGTCTCGCAAAACTGCTGCACAGCTGAACTGATAAGATTTAGGGGAAGACAAAGCTTATAGAAGGCAAGGACTGTGCTCTTGGACCTAGAGAGCAAAGCCTGCTTGCTGTAAGCCCTAGCCTAGCAGGAGGACAGTTTGCAAATCATATTGGCTCATGCCCTTGTTGACCATGATATTATGTTATCTGCAGCATGAAATTTCTCTTATGAACAAGAATAGATATCATGCAGTATGCTAAACCCCATATTTTCCTGGAAGGGAAAAGGAGATAATTGTGATTGCCTCTGTTCTTGTGTTTCTCTGCTCATATATGAAGGACAGCTCTTCAGTGTCTTTTCAATTTGAATCAATACATAGGAGTTATTGAAAATACAAAAAATATAAAAGAATTTTATGGTGTTTTTTTTTTTTTAAATTATATCCTATGGCCCTCCTGTATTTCTTTATACATGTGTCCTCTGCATTTACCTTGATCTTCTAACCTTTCTCCGTCCTTTGCACTTTTGTAAGGTTCCAAACTATCCTGCTGATCTAAAATGGACCTGGTTTTCATGTAGTCTGAGCCTTGTAATTAGGACTTTGAATGCTTTCCTTTTAGAGTAAATGAATCAAATTTGACCCAGATTGGCCACAGACATTTCTATCTTCTAGAAGTTGCCTGGAGAGTAGTGTTAAATGGCCCCCATTTCTTTCCTGATGGAGAGTGTCTCAGCACAGAAATATCTGGCATTATAATTCGTTCTTTGGTTGGCGGTTTCAATAGAAAGACCCAGGCCAGAAAGAACTAGACACTGGACTACCTCAGCAGCAGTGATCCACTTATCTATGGAATCCACCGTTAGCCCAGGGCTTTCCAGAAGAGGTAATTTAGGGGCTTTACTTGGATGTACTGAAGATGTAGGTGTCCATGTGGTATCTTGAATTCAAGGGCAGAGCACCTGATATTCAACACTGCCAGACCTGGTTTCTTTATGCAATGAAGAGAAATGGGAGCTGGATTCAGTCTGCCCTCTACAGCTTTATAATATAAGTGTTTAGCGTGAATTGGAGAGCTTACCACGGCCATGCAGCAGTGGGGCTCCCTAGACAGTCATGGAGCTCCCTAGGCAGTCAGGACAGACAGTGATCAGGAAGGTCAAAATAAAGCAACTGCTTTGTTCCTGGAAGTCCAGGCTGTCATGGAGCTGCATGTCACATAGTCTGCATCGTCCTGAAATGGGGTCTGCCTCTTGCCAGTGACTGAGGGTGCAGGTACTCGCTCTGATTCAGGTCCTGATGCACCCTGGCTGCTGCTGTGCTTGGCGTCAGGGGCCTCTTGCCAGAGGTACAACTTGTGCCCTGCATCCCTCTCAGTGGAGAGGGTGTTTACTGAAGGTCACCCTTGTCCTTCAGTGTAGGCTTAGCTTAATAATAACTTTGACCATTTGGCCATCTCCACAAAGTATCTCAACTGTGTGCTCTGAATAAACCTGGCAGGCCAGGAAACTGCATCTAAGTGATACAACACCAAACGGTGGGCAACCCTAAATTGTTGCATTGAGAAAAAGAAAAAGCGTCACTTTTCCTTGGAAGTTATTACTACAATTCACTGTTAATTGCGTGTTCACGGAGTCCAAGTCCCTTCCTCAATGTCTTTGCAATCTCAATGTCAGTGACATTAGCAGAAGCCAGCAATGGAAGTCTTTCCCCTAAACCAGCCTAAAATCCATCTCTTTCACATCATACACAAACATTGTTATCACCCACATTTGTGTACGATAGCCGAGTACGACAGACAGGGAGGTGCGGGTGAAATTCTTTGCCTGGTGTCACTCACTGGAGAGCTTGAATTTATCTCTCTTCATGCTTCCTGATTTATCAAGATAAAGTTGACATCAGCTGTTGAAAATGGCTCAAAACTGCTGTTCTTTGACAAAAAGTGAGTCATTCATGGTTAAGAGGAATACAATTATCTTTTCAAATTCTTTCTCCAAACAATAAACAAGCAGAGCAACAATACTGATTTTTCAGTTCTGTGTTCTTGCCCTCTGTTCTTTGCTTTATTTCACCCTGCACAGCTCAGGACTGATCAGGGAATATATCGAGCATTCACAACTCTTACAGAAGTCTCTGCGATTTGTGTAAATTCAGTGTGTCTTCAGCTTTGGTCCTGTTAAAGAACTTTGATAAGATGTGCAGAAAATCTCTTTTCTTTGCGTAAGCTCCAGCTGAAGCTTTTCACTTACCACTTGAGATGAGTCTTTAACAACTGTACTTCTTGTTGTGGATGCTTGTCTTCATGCAGTAAGTTTGGGTTTGGGTTCTGTGTTTGCCACAGACATGCTATAAGCAACCGTACCTCAGTACTATGGTGGAGTCTGGTCCCCAAGGTCATAGAATCATAGAATTGCCTAGGTTGGAAGGGACCTTTCAGATCATCGAGTCCAACCATCAACTTAACTCTGACAAAAACCATAACTAAACCATATCTCTAAGCACTATGTCTACCCTTGTTTTAAATACCTCTAGGGATGGTGCCTCAACCACTTCCCTGGGCAGTCTATTCCAATGCTTGATAACCCTTTCAGTGTAAAAATTTTTCTTGATATCCAATCTAAATCTCCCCTGGCGCAGTTAAAACTTCAGTAAAAAAGAGTGTGGGTTTGGTTACATCCCAGCCTTGCAAGGTTATAAATATTTCTCTGCACATTTTGGGGTGGGCTCTTATTACTCATTCTTTTCAGTGGTGTTCACAATGTGCCTAGGTTCACAACAGGATAAAACACGCCGCGGAAGGGCCAAACACAAGGCAGAGCAGATTTAAAAGGTCTCTTTTTCAGATGTATGGGGAGCCGAGCCCTAGGCATTTTTCAGCATATTCCAGCAGCTATGTTAAATAAGATTATATCTGCTCTGGTGAAGCCATTTTGCCACCAAATTCAGTAGGAGTTTTTGTAGATTCCCTAGACTATGCTTAGAAAGTTAGTATCAGTTTTATAAATAGCAATGATTTCAGATGGAATATTTATGCCTGCAACAAAGAATCTGACTTCATTAATGACACACAAAAAACTTTTTCTTCCATGGCAAAACAGTAAAATAACTTAAATGAAATATTTGGGGCTTGTTTATATTTTCTGACATATTAAAATAAAGTTAAAAATTCCTTAATTTTGAGTCTGCTGAGCTTTAAGTTAGCTTCAGAATGATTTGCTGAGTCTGTATGTTGAGAGGGTTCATTAACAAACAGAGTTCAAATGACTTTTTTAAGTTCAGTGCTTTTTTTGTGTAGCTGAAATTATTTATTTAATTAATTCTGTAGGAATTTAATCCACCTTCAAAAATTGTATTTTTGAGTAAATAAAAAGCTCACTTAAAAAGTTTAGGTAGCTCTGTGTTAGCTAGCCTAATGCATTCACCACCATGAGTTTTTTGAACCACATCCAGCATTTTTTAATGGGTGATAGACCAAGCCCTAAGGTTTGAATGCAAACCCATGCCTTATGTCTTTAAAGGTTCTTATCTGGATGAGATATGATGTTACTACCATCAAACTCTACTGTGAAATGAAGCTATTACTGAACACGGAGATCAATTGAGCATCCCAATGGATTTTCAACGTTACATCAGTAAGAGCAGAATTAGCCAAAATTGGCTTTGTTGGGATCTGTCAGTTATAAATAAAACTTGTAGCAGGAAAATCCCTATTGCGTAGTCCATCAATAGATAAATCAATAAACTGAATTTGCAAGAGACTCAAAGTATAAAAAGATCGATGTCTCCTTGTGTTCTTACCAGCTTCTCTTGGCAAGAGACTCTTAGTACTTAAATGCCTTTAACCTTCACTCTAGCCCTTATAGAGAGAAAATATTTTCTCTGACGTGATGTATATGGGATGAAGATATTTAAAATAGACACGGTAGAATCTCAAGATTTACTCATTTAATTGCCTTGTATGATGGGTAAAAGGGAAGGAGAAGAATCAAATTTGACTACAAAGATAAAATATATCTGGGCAAAATTGCTAGCTAGAAAACAGTCGTGTCTTTGATCAGCTTACTCATTTAAGACAGATCCAAGTTCAAAAAAATTATGAACACTTAGTCTTCAGTCTCCAAGCTGACAGACTCCGCCTCTTAGGAAGTCTATAGAGAGAAACAGGTGGGACATCCTGGTTGGACCAGTGTGTTATGGCAACTGGATCTCTTCATGGGTGGTGCAGGAGGTCCAGGGATGACAGCCATGGACAGCAGGGAGCTGGGATCACTAAGCATCAGTCTTAGATGAATTCTGATTGTTTAATTCCACCTCTGTGTTTCGTATTTACTGAATGTCTCAAATGCAGCTCGTTTAGGCACCACTCCCACCTTTGCTACCCATCCGTAGAAGACGTACAGATATCATTATTATAGACTCCCCTCCAAATACCAGCTAGGATAGAGTTGCCAAAACCCAGGTCTAATTGCCACCAGACTCTGGGTTCCTCCACTTTGTCCACTATTTGGACAACAAATCTGCAGACAATATCAAAATTTGAGTCACATTGCAGATCTATGTAGCTCAGCGTTCTTCTCTGATGACAACCAATGCTGTGAAAAGTATACAGAAGGGACAGACATTTCATATGTCCTCCAAGACCTCTCCAGCTTTCTGAAATTTGACACTCAAGTACTTCCTGAACCAAAGTGTTTAAGTACTTCCAGTGGGTTCCTCTTTTATTATCCATAAAACCATATTGCGTGGAAATAGAGCCTAAAGTCATAGAATCATAGAATCTTCATGGTTGGAAAGGACCTTTGAGATCATCGAGTCCAACCATACACACGCAACGCCCCCCCCCCCAGAAAAAAA
>VWZL01006040.1:8935-39341 GCA_013396915.1 Stercorarius parasiticus | reverse complement strand
TTGTTGTGACCGAAATGCAGGACCCAGCACTTGGCCTTATTAAACCTCATACCATTGGCCTTGGCCCATCGATCCAGCCTGTCCACGTCCCTCTGTAGAGCCTTCCTACCCTCCAGCAGATCAACACTCCCACCTAGTTTGGTGTTGTCTGCAAACTTACTGAGGGTGCACTCAATCCCCTCATCCAGATCATTGATAAAGATATTGAATAAAACCGGCCCCAAAACTGAGCCCTGAGGGACACCACTGGTGATCAGCTGCCAAGAGGATTTCACCCCATTAATCACAACTCTCTGGGCATGGCCATCCAGCCAGTTTTTAACCCAGCGAAGAGTACACTTGTCTATGCCATGATTCTCCATCTTCTCCAGGAGAATGCTGTGGGGGACGGTGTCAAAGGCCTTACCAAAGTCCAGATAGACAACGTCCACAGCCTTCCCCGCATCCAGAATGTGGGTCACATGGTCATAGAAGGAGATCAGGTTGGTTAAGCAGGACCTCCCTTTCTGAAGTCTGGAGACTTCATCTGTCTCTTGTCTAGGTGTCAGGAGCAGCCTGTCATTCACATAGGCAATTCATTTAAAAGCACCTACCCACTCAACTCCCACTGAAACCAATGGCTATGTCCATGGTACCTAGAGTAGTGGTCTGCTCCCCCAGCTCCTCCTGTATATGGAGCTGCCATGAAGACATCCTGCCTGAGAGCACGGCACATGTTTGGGGATATGGGACCTGTGGGATGTTTGAATTCATTGGTGTGTTCTGGCTGCACAGGAAGCCAGCTTCGCGAACTCTCAGCTTTGGTTTTCTATGTTTTCTTGGGGCAGCCATTAACACACAAATCTAGAAATATTGCTGAAAACTAGGTTCCTAAATGCCTCATCCTAAATCTACTATCTGCAAAGTTTAAAAGATGATCTTGCATTTTCTACTTGCAGTACTATGGATAGATGTAATACTATTGCTAAGGCACCTGGCTATTATAATGACAGGAGAAGACAGAATGGAAATCCTAGATCCAAAACCAAATTAAAGATATACCAGGTTGAATCCCAGCAGCATTATGGATGCATTTGCGGCACTAATTGATTTACCTCCCTAAAGGAGCTGAACTGTTTTACTGTCTCATTTAGCGCCAATTTGAGAGTTTCTGCACAATTCTTCTTTGTACAATGCAGAGAAACCTCATGATTCTTGGCAGCTTTCAAAAAAAAAAAGAAATCCCTCTTGCGTTTTCCTTTCCTCACAGGTTGGTCTGGACATGTGGTTCATCAATGCTAGCACTCCTGGAGTTAAAATGTTGACAGTTTGTATATTGCATTTTCCTGTTACCAAATAATGTTTTATAAAAATGAACACAATTCCCTTGAGTCTGTCATCCCAGTGTCTGGTTCCTTGCCTCTGCATCATAAAATATTACAGTTTGGTCATTAGGGCTGTCTCTTACTGTTCTATTTTTGTGCAGGTTATCTGGGGACATCCCCAAGTCTTTGATTTCTGTAACCCAATTTAGCCCCAACTTCACCAGTGAAAATTCTCAGGGTCAGCGAAGGATTTTTTTCTACACTTGGCAGCTTGTGACATAACTTACAATTTTCATCAAGCCTAATTCAGAAGGAAATGCAAAATAAGCCAGTTATCAAACTTCTTCTGTCTCTGAAGGTTTCCCATTTCACAAGAAGAGAGGGGTCTAACATGCATAAAACTGGATTAGGAGACTTTGAAAGCATATCCAGAGTAGCAGTGATTCCCAGCAGACAGATTATCTCACTACAGGACAGCCAAAACTATACAGTTTTGTAAGTAATTTACAGATCACTCTGCTTTGGAAGGCTCTGTAGTCCTTTACGACTGAGACTTTTAAGTATTCAACACAGAATATATTCATTCAGTTTTGTAAAAGCGTGCTCAGAGTTGTCAAACTGTTAAGGCCTCCCTCAGATCTATGGAAACAAACAAGCTTGTGGGAAATAATAATTAAATATTGGCTCAAACAAACATTTAATGTGAAATAACAAAACACTGGCTGTTAATATTTAATGCAAGGACATGTAGTTTTGGCAAGTGTCAGCAAAACCATGAGAAGGCACTGAACTACCAAGGAGAAAATTCATTTAGCTAAATTTAGAACCTCCTCGAAATGACAGAAACTCCCATTAACTTCAATAGAGCCAAGATTTCATGCAGAGCTCCTAAATTTAGTACAGAACTTGAAACATTCATAATTAGCAAAATGGGAGTTCTGAAATGGTGGGAATGGCTTTATTTATTTGCCCACTAACTCTTATTCCACTGTAATTTGAACAATCATTCATTAGAGGAATGGTTAATTTGTTTCCCAAGTTATTCGCTTAAATCTTGAGAAGATTTTTGAGGGGAGATTCCCCAAGTCTTGTGCTGCTGATGGGATTTTAGCGTGCTTCTTGAATCAATAAATGGTAAGTTTCCTTCAAAAATCTGTTTTGATTTTCAAACAGCTGACTATTGCCTGTTCCCTGCACCAAAGCAGAAAAAAAGACATACATCCTTTGTCAGTGTGAGAAAAATTTAGATCTACATTTTCATTCATTTGTGTCTGGCTTCCACCCAAACACCAGAAGGGATTTCTTGCTTCCTCCATCAATTGTAAACCAGAACAAGCTTGTATCTTCTTCCTCTTGAAAAGGCAGCTGTTGGGCAAATGGTTTCACAAAAAATAATGCTTGCGCATACTCTGCAGTCAGCTTAATCTGTACATCCACAATCTGTGAATTGTGCAGAACTGGATCTCTATCAACTGACCTCTTGCAGGCAGAACTGTTAGCTTCAATGAAGAAAGCACAAACACAAACACTAAACCTGCTGACTGGCCTGTATGCAATTTCACCTTCTTCGGGGCTTTTTGGTGGGGGAATAAATTCAATATGTAGGCTGTGAATGGGTCAGTGAATCTTTGCATTTTCGGGGTCAAGCCAAGTCATATCAAAGACTGACTGGGTAACTGTGGTAACTTTGATAAGCTTTTCCTGGAACTTATTTCATTAACAAAGTTTTATTAGGAAATTTTGTGACTCTAATAGCAAGCACATAAAAGGTCCCCCCACCTACTCTAAACCTTACGCAGCCATGTAAACCTTGAGACTGCTGAAATGAAGGGTAAACTTGCTTACTTTGTAGGTAGTGGTCTTTAATAGTAGATATGTGGTCTTCACATATGGCTATCAGCATTGCATGCATAGTGATTTCTATGAACTGCGTGTATACTTGCTGCTCTTACCACTGGTGGGATGTGAGCTGAGATATTGGTGGCTGAAAACATGTATGAAACACTCAAGTTAATATACATCTCATACTCAAACAAGTCTCTAATCTCGATATTTTTCACCCATGAGAATATACAAACTGAAGAACAAACTCACTGGCTCGAACCAAAAGATTGCCCAGAGAGCTTGTGTCTCCAGCAGCACCTAGTAAAGCAAAGGTTGAAGAAAATGTGTAAGAAACAGGCATGACTGGCTGGTACTTCTGTTTTTATACCTTCCTGGCTATTGGTCCTTAGTTTATTCTCTTTCCCTACCATAATTTCTCCATTTTCAGAAAAGAGCTGTTTGGAGATCTCTGAAGTAGAAAGTTGCATCTGGACTACAGTATATTCATTCTTCAGCAATCTGTTGACTTTCTGAGTGCACTGATATTTTGGTCTCCCCAACACCCTGTGGCAGAATTCCACTGTTAACTATGTCCCACGTGAAAGAGAACTACCTTCTATCTTCAGCGTGCTGCTTGATAAAATCACCATTTTCTGAAAACCTGAAGCACTTGGAAAAAGTACATCTCATACTAGTTCTCTGTAACAAAGAAGGCATCTTTCCAGGGAGTTACTGATTGCCTACTGGCATATAATTTGAAGGTGTGTTGTACCATCCTCTTTCTAATTTAATGCCTGGCTTCCTCTAGGATACATCTAATTTGGGGATATCGTGTGTTAGCAAAATAGAGATTCATACAGCACTGTCTCATAAATAACCCACTGTTCCCTCCATCTCTGGTCACTACACCTGCCTACTTTGCCAGGGTGTTCGGAAGCTGCTGAATGGTTGTTTCCCTTGCCATGGTAAACTGAGAAGAAGAGGAGCCTCTAGCAAGGTCTGCCACATGCTGACTGGGAAAATGAGGCTTTCAGAAGTTCCCTTTGTCCTTCGCTCCCCACCCACCCACCCTGCTTTCCAGCGCACAACAAGCATTTCTTTTTTTTTTTTGGTAAAGTGATAAGGCAGGTTTTTGTCATCCTATCCTTCTCCATATGCTTCTTTTAGCAGAAAAATAATCCAGCAGCAGCAAGAAAGATATGTTTGCGTGAGTGAGCTCCTTTCAACAACCTGGCTGAAAGGACCTTTTCCCTTCTTCCCCAAATCTATTTATCCAATTTTCTTAAGCAGAGGTTGGATAAGTTTGTTCTTTGTTTGTCTTCAGGGAGAGTCAAAAACCTTCAGTCTTTAGCAACCTTAAAGCTTGCTAATGAGTGGTTTAGTTTTCTAATTACAGTTTCTATGCATTAAATACAAAAAGGCATACTTTTCTTGCTTCTCCTCTAAAGAAACAGTTCCTGTAGTCATCTCAGCATAGCTGCTCAAAAACAAATGCACAGTGTCACTAGTTGCTTTTAGCAGCCTTGGTTTTTTGTTTTACAGCACATCTGGTATGTGGGTGTTGAATATCTCTGAAAGCAGGTGAGAAGTGCCATTACAATACATTGTTATTCAAGGCCAGAGTCACAGCAAGCCAGCAAGCACCCCAGGCAGAGTCTCAGTTTAATTTCCCAGCTCGGATGGGTGTGTGGCCTTATGCAGGATGGTTCAGCAGTGCCTCCCGTTTCAGCTGACTGGAAAGAGCCAGATTTGATGGTAGCACCTCTGCTCTATCTATCCTTAGAAGCCTCCAACACTCCTAGGATGCATGGAGAGGAGGTCAAGCTGGACATGATTTTAGGTCCAGGTCTTCCTCTTCTACAAACTTTGACTGGATGCCAGAGAAGCTGTGCCTTGTTCTTGTGGTTTGTGCCTTCCTGCTGTGATGGGTCCAAGCACACAGCTGCCTTCTGATCCAACAGCAAGGCAGGGAAAAGGCAGAGTCTATGTTTACGATGCAGACTGTGATTTCCTGGCTGTGCAGCTCTCTCTGACCACGGCCAAGCTACAGAGTTCAGGGACTGTATGAGCCCGATATGCAACTGAAAATGTAGAGGAAGCAGTTACCCATGGATAACTTTTCGTGAATGAAAGATATCACCACTTGACTTGTAAAAGAAAGGGGAGCAGGTTTTTTAGTCAGGGTTTTTGCAAGCCTTATATAACTTTTGCTTCAAGTAGGGTTTCCATGAGACACTGTGAAGACCATCAGGACCAGTCACGGAGAGACAGAGGAATTTGATTGTTTGTTTTTTAGGAAGCATCTGCCTACCTCACCCAAGATCCAAGAACACCATCTCACATAGTTCAGGGCTACAAGTGAGCCGCAGAAGTGCCTTCTCAGAAGTAATATGCATGTTGGCACAATCCCTTACCAAGCTGAAAGGGACACATTATTAATTGGGAATGGTCCCTAGCACATCTGACTCCTTAATCATCTGCAGCTGTTATCTTCAGGACTGCTGTTCCTGCAGACCAAACCTGTGTTGGGTAGTTGCAGGATGGGCAAGCCCCAGGCTTTTGCTTGTTCCCCAAACTTTTTTAATCAGATTCCCCAAAAGTGGGTGATACAGTTCTGAAAGGAGCTGACAGAGGCACTTCTTAGATACTGGAACAGCAGCAAACTTGATTGAGAGCATACCATGCATGTACAGGTCTAAATTCCAAAAGCTGTTCTGCTTTTACTCAAAACCTGCAACGTTTCAGACCTTGCACTTCTCTGGGCTCTCAGTTCTTATCTGATGAAGAACCTGATATATCTGCAAGTGCTGGTGCTCCTATTCTTGCAGATAGGTGGTAGATGCATCACATATCACGGCATCTTGTTGCCTCTCCACAGTTACCGTATACTTTGTCACCACAGCAGTGCCCTGTTGCAGAGCAGGGTATTTCATCGGGGGATGCACCTGTAATTCCCACCCCTATGAATGCAGAGCTCTGGGAATGAGTCTGATGGATTCCTAAAACGTGTCACATTTCCCCACATAAGGAGTTATGTATCACAAGGGATTACATGGCAGTGATGGGTGCCTCAGATATGCTTGTAAGGGTTAAAGATCCCGTTGCACCAGCAGGAAGGGTGCACACAGTCTCTAAAGCTAGCCCTGCTTGCTACTTTTAAGGAAGGAAAGGCACAAATTTGCCTGCTGCAGACCTGTGAACTTGGGTTACTTGAAGATCCCTCAGTCTCTTGGCACATATTGGAGCAATTGGAAATCTTTCAGAACAAAGTGAGTGATGAGGATAAGCACTTAGAAACACAGATGTGTACCCTACACTCCTAAGACTCCAGCTGGCAAACTCCACAGCTGCTGTCTTTCTCTCTGTTCCTTATGCTCTTGTGAATCCAGCCTGTGATTTCAGCCCATTTCCTGGTGCCCACAGAGGACTACCTCCACAGCTAGTCTGGACACAAAGACCCTTCCAACACATGCGCTTCCTCTCGGACCGGGGATCAGCAACTTCCTCGACTTACAGAATAATTCCTTTTTTCACTGGAAAACAGTGCCTTCAGTACTGTGGAATATTTCATATGCTTCCACTTGTGAAAAAACCCCACCCCTCCAGCTGTCTTTTTTTCTGGAACATATTTGGCAAAATGTCCTCTGAAGTCCTCAATAGTCTCCAGGCCTGAAGAAAACACATAAATGCAGTGGCATTGTTCCTTTCCCTAGGAGTGGAAAATGTTCTGCTGCTACCCATATATCACCCAGGAGCTCATTGCACTGTGAGGTATGCTTAGACCTTGCCAAGGATGGAGAGTAGACGAACAGATTAACTACTTTGTTTGGTCCTTGCTGAGACTTTCAGGATAATTGCTCTTCTCTCAAATAAATTTTTTTCATGCATAGTTTCTTTTTCTTGCTTATTATGCCTGAAAGGTTATAACAGAAAGGTTTTGAAGGTATTTAGGTAGCTATGCTCTTCATGCAGAGCTGACAGTAGAATTCAGTTTTACCAAGCCTGAACAGTGGAGATACAATTGTTTTTTCCCCAACCTTTAGTAGGAACTGCATTTTGGATAAAACCTTAATTGGCTAATAATTTCTTGGACATATGGTGGGGTTTTTTTGAGGCTCCAGAAGATCCCTTTCCAGTCTTTATATACCTAGACAGTTTCTCTAAAATTCCACCTTCTCCAAGCAACTTGCAACTTTCCAATTTTGAGGTTCTGTTGCTGGCCTAGAATTATTCTTTGGCTGAGGTTACACTTGAAGGTCACTGGGAAACAGTTCCTCATGTGCATTGCAAATGCATACCTATTAGGTAGTGTTAACTAGTAATCACTACATTAGCTCTTTTCTAGTTCTGATGGCTGCATCTCACACAATCACAGAATGGTTGAGGTTGGCAGGGAGCTCTGGAGGTCATCTGGTTCAACCCACCCTGCTTAAGCAGGGCCTCCTACAGCCAGTTGCCCAGGACCATGTCCAGATGGCTTTTGAATATCTCCAAGGATGGAGACTCCATAACTTTTCTGGCAACCTGTGCCGGTGCTCAGTCACCCTCACAGTCATAGTCTTTCCTGCTGTTCAGACGGATCCTCCTGTGTTTCACTTTGTGCCCATTGCTTCTCGACTTCTTAGTTATTTTGATTGCAATTAGAACTTTCAGGCTCCTTTTGTGAAGCCTCAGAATGTTTTTGTCCTTCCTTTCTGAGAGACTTCCTGCAATCTTCTGTAGCTCTCCTTAAACACTTTTCCTTGTGGTTGAAGCTTTTCTAATATAATTCTGAAGATGAAGAGTTTGTGGATTCACAACTTCCATCACAGTTAAGGGCTAATGTGTTACTCTCACCTTTCAACCAGGAGATTGGACGTTGTTCTTTAACAAATATTTACAACCAAAATGGAGCTCAAAGCATACGTTAAAACATGAGATTTCTTGACTAGCAGTCACTTTAAAAGTTGGAGTGAAAATAACAGCTATTACTGTTCCTATTTAGTGCTGCTCGCCTTTGCATTTGATGCTCCAAGCAATAGATGTGCTTTTGTGCCTTGCTGAGCCCTGCTGTGCCCCGTTGAACCCCCTGCAGCTACTGTGCATTCCTCTGGGTTTGAAGATGCTATGGGAAACAGCAAGATAAGACGACACCTAACATAGGGCCCATCCATAGGGTCAGAATTTCCCATTCACTTTCAATATTCAGACCTGAGCCACGAGTTTGTATACTTGTTTGTAAGGCACCTGTCTATGCAAATTCCAAATCAGCGCAAGTAATCATTAGGGGGATGTAACAGGTTAATTTATTCCTGTGCATGTTTTATTTTGTTCCATTTTAAAACCTAACATTATTCTCTTGCATTAAAACCATTATCAGATTTCTGGAGTTAATGAGCCAGAGAGACTAGAACACAGCAAATTTTCTTCCACTGAGTTGGAAAAATGTAGTCATTAAAAGAAAAGACATCACTTGTTATTCCATGGGTCTAAAAGGTTATTTAATTATTTATTTATTTGTGGGAAATAATGAGGAGAATGGCAATGGCAGATAATTAGACCTGGAATGACATATCTCAGAAGGAATTGAACAAAGTGTAGAGGTTTGTGTTATTTGAAACATTGGCCAATGTAAATACCTCTGCTTTTAACATTTCCTCCAGCTCCAAAATGGAGTGAATGCCGAGTAAAGCGTCAGGCCCTATCAGCAAAGTACAGGCTGCGATGCCGGATGCAGTTTGGTGTCTGTTACTTCTCCTTGCAATGCCACATCTCTGTCACTGTCTGCCTGGAGTTGCTCAGCATCACCAGGGATTCAGGGGGAAACCTCTCCAGGCTGCTCCACGGAGAAGTTACTGCTGGAATGAGGCATATGACTTCCTCTGCAGCTGCTCAGTGCTAAGCTCAGTGGTAAGCATATGGTTAGCACGCACCTATGGACATGCGTGCAGGTGTGCATCCTAAACAAACCCATTTACCCACAGCAAAGAATATTTAATATGTTAACAACTAAATAGCATATCCTGATCACAAAACAAGCATCAACAGTGGAACAGACTAAAGAAACTAACCTTTTCAACTCTATATCCAGTGGTTATTCTCAAGGTAAAGCTATTCTTTTCAGTTGTTGCATTAGTTACTTGAATTCAATGTACCTGAAAATGCTGCTGAAATTTCTGTAAGGATGCAGAGCGTGCCAACACTGTCGCCTGCAGTGTAGCGCTGAGATACCCAAGCTTTTCCTCACAAAAAACCCTCACTGTGGTCAAAGGACTGGGTTAAAAGCAGGTCTCTTGGCAGCATGCCATTCCTTGCCATTTGGGGATGGGAATGATGGGTGAACCTGCACCCTGGGGGACAACCTGTCACCCCCACCAGCCTTGCTGCCCCACAGGTCCTGCCGGCAAATGTGGGCATCTGCCATGCAGGAGGTTGTCTTCACCATGGAAGTGACTCCAGTTGTCCATACTTGAAAGCAAGTCTGAATGATGATTAGGGGATTGGAGCACCTCTCTTATGAAGAAAGGCTGAGGGATTTGGGTCTCTTCAGTCTGGAAAAAAGACGACTGAGGGGGCATCTTATCAACGCTTATAAATACTTAAAGGGTGGGTGTCAGGAGGATGGGGACAGGCTTTTTTCAGTGGTGCCCGGCAACAGGACAAGAGGTAATGGGCACAAACTTGAGCATAGGAAGTTCCATCTAAACATGAGAAGGAACTTCTTTACTTGGAGGGTGGCAGAGCACTGGAATGGGCTGCCCAGAGAGGTGGTGGAGTCTCCATCTCTGGAGACATTCAAAACCCGCCTGGACGCGTTCCTGTGCAACCTGCTCTAGGTGACCCTGCTCTGGCAGGGATGTTGGACTAGATGATCTCCAGAGGTCCCTTCCAACCCTACCATTCTGTGATTCTGTGATTCTGTGATTCTGTGATTCTGTGAATGAGGGAGTATCCCCCTCACTTGTTTAAGCATGGAGAAATAAGTATTTAAACGACTTAAGTGCAACTTGATTTGTATCTTTTTTTAGATTTCCAAAGATTTAGTTTCTACAAAATAAAATGAAACCAAACCCCACAAGGATTTGTTTAAAAAGGGTATGGTTAGCCGTGGAAATGTTGCTCTTAACTCCCAAATACCAAAACTTTAACAAGCACCAAAAAACCTGACATTTTATATGAAAATGGCATGAACTTCTCTGAGTCATTCTGTCCACTTGTCAGCACCAGACTATAAAAACACTGCCCAAAATGAAAAATTACTGGAAAAATTTCAATTGTAATTGAAGAACCACTTTAGGTGAACATATGTTGATCAGATCTAATACACTCTTTACCGAGTAAGTTCCTGAAATGAAGAAAGCCACAGTAATTTAGAGAGATGAGATCCATTTTGTTCAACTAAGCACGTCCCAGAGAGCAGACAGATAAAAAGATTTAAAGCCTCACCTCCACTAGGCCTAACATCCAAAACATTTTTGTTTAACAGTTTGTTAGGCAAAACGGAGCTAATTTCTGCACATTTCTCCTTAGAAAGTAATACTGCTGAGCTCATTATGCCTTCTCTCCCATCAAAGATGTGAAGAAATCAACGCTGTTTGGGTCTTTTTCTGCTGCAGGGAATCTTAGCTGGGCAGCTGGGATTCAACAGTGTTTTATTCATTTTAATATCTTACTCTTTAAAAATTAAAGGCATTTTCGTGAATCTGCTGTTCCCAGAACGTTGTGGGAAAAAGAAAACAGACATTGTAGCTATCTCTACAAAAGCCTTCTATTCAAATGGCTTTTAGCATCAGGAAGCTTAATTTCCTTCAACTCACTCATAGTTCAAAAAGCCTCAAAAAAAAAAAAGACCTTGCTCTCTGATTTACAGAAACAGCACCTGAACTTGTATTTGCATGTGCAAGAATGTAAAATTTTTATTTACTGATGGATTTTCTGTCAGCCATAAACTCCATCCTTCTGAGACCAGATTTCATCTAATTGTATGAATGCATGAACCAAATGGTTCCTTTAAGCATTTAAAAAGCAAATGCCCATTCTAAACTTTAAAGATGTCTCAAACCCGATGCAAAAGAGTAGTTTTCATTCATTCCTAATGCTAATATTAAGGAAAGACATAAAATACAATATTCTTGGTGTGTATGTATGCATGAAATAAAACATTTCTCTTCTTTCTCTTTGTAGAGAAACAAGTGTTCTGCAAACCACTTAAAAAAATATCCTAAATTGTCATCAAATAGCTAGATATAATCTACTGTGTTAGTAATTAATGCCCACAAATGATTACAAGGATAAAGTATTTTTACTACAGTGGCTTGCATTTAGTAAATCAAAAATAAGATGTTAACATGTAAAAAAAGTGGGATTTTGAGACACTGGGAAAATGCAATTATACCATGCATGCATGCATTCTTCCTTTTGTGTACGTCAACAAACATATCTACTCCCTGTTATTTTTCATTATCTCCTAAATTAATCCCAGAAAATCTCACTGTCATCAATCTATTGGTCATGGTTGTCCAAGTAGGAGCAGAGTTTCATCATATTCTTCACCAATTTCATGATTCTACTTTAAGAGCCAAACCAACCTTCAAGGACAATAGTCAGACCGAACATGACCAACTAAACCTTAGACCAAATAAAGAAATACAACTTATTTTAATGGCAGTAAAACTACATTTACATAACTAGCAGTCCAAGATATCAAGATGATAAATTTTGCGTACCAAGTTCCAAAGATAAGAGGCACCTATGGAGCTCAATGCGGTTTGTTACCCTCTTACACAACTAATCTAGAGGCAGCTTGACCTATGCTATTAGCTGGTCTACTTGGATGATGATTCCTGTTTTCTTCAATATGATAATGCATCCTTTCTGTAGACTAGCCATCAATGTATATTTTTAGGTAAGCTGTCCTTCCTGTAGACTATCCATCAGGGTATATTTTTCAGCCTGCAGACTGACATTCATTCTAGGCATGGTACTTTACTGATGTGGTTCAAGATAGCCTTACTATATTCTTGGTCGCTCGTATATTTTTACTTCAGGGTTCCCAGATTTCTCAGGGTCCCTCAAATTTAAATTATGTAGCAATAGTAAAAGGTATTTATCTAAGTGTGTGTGTGTGTTTATAGGCAATAATTTTATGTCTATGTATAACACCTTTCTAACTACATGTTTTTAATGTATTAACACCTATCTAATTCTGACAACGTAAATGGTAGTTATCAAGCTTCTGTACTTATATTCACTGGATTCTCTTGAGGCTACAACATACCACAGCCTCTGCCTAAGCTTCCTGCCAGATTTGGCGGATCAGAAAAAGGAAAGGACTACAGTGGCCGACCACTGATAAAGTCATGACTTTTTTAACTCGGGTGCCAATATCAGTGCCCAAAAGAAAGGATGAAGAAGAGTGTTTGGTAAGGAAAGCCATCACGCTCTAATTCATGAAAACAAGGCATTACTTTGCATGTATCTTGGAAAGGAGACAATTGTGATACAAGCAGAGTTAGGAAAACGGAGACAGTGGGTTTGGACATTCAAGGGGTGCTTTGTTAACAGCCACCACTACTCAGATGTAAACGGGCTGCTTTGCCATGTGGCTGTGTTGAGACAAAGTTGGATTTTTGTGATCTGATACAGCACTTGTGCCACTTTGTTTATTAACTGCCATTGTTAATTATCATATAAACTAACATTGGACCGTAGTTAATTAACCAGTAATTTTTACAAACAAATGGACAGTCTGGCTTGCATTCACAGTTGGTGGATGTCTTGTCTATTTAGTTGGTGGATTTGAATGTTGAAGAAGAATTTGAATGCCTGGAAAGGCTGGAAGCATTTTCTACACTCTTTTTTTTTGTTACAGTGTACTCATGTGAGCAGGCACAGAAAGGTGCCAGGGCACTGGTGATTCATCCCTCTCATTAAATGCTTAGTTATGCCTAGGCATGGGCAATTGCTTCCATTTTGGAAGAAAATGGAGGATTGAGTCTCTGGCAGTGGATTTCAGTTTCAAGTCTGAGCAATATGAAGAATTTCTGAAGGAGAAACATATTGAGTACAGGGATTCTTTCATTTATTATCCTCAGGCCTGTGGGGAAATAAAACATTTTAATTGTGTCTGAAAATTTGTTTGCAAACTGCTGACCAGAAGAATAGCCCTGGCAATAATTTGTTATAGGATTCTTGGTGAAATACCACGTGAGCTGACGTGTCAGAACCGCCTAGATGTGCCTAAACAGCACCGGGCATGCCTCTGAGTGAGGCTGCAGGACTTTGGGATTGGCGTGCTTTGTTATCCAGAACAATTATGTCAAACTGTGGATTCATGTAAGAGAAATCCCCAGAAGAAGGGTGGTGAAGGCAGCTTTACAGCTGCTGTGCACTCATGGAGCAGGGAAAAATCTCCTGGACCTGGAATCATAATTCTAGATAGGCAAAATTTGTGTGTGGCTCTTTTGCAAGACTTTGTAAACACAGACTGGAAAGAAATAGGAGTGTTCCTATGCTCTGACAAGAACCGTGTAAGGAGGACCTGGGGAAATGTAAAATCATTATATTTTTCAGAAGATGAAATATGTATTTGTTTTCTTCACATGAAAACATGGCGATATTCTGTAACAATAGGAAAGGCAGATGCTTTCTCTTGGTTGTTTGATGGGCAGATGTATAATGCTTTCTCATGTGCTCTACACCAAAGTCTCCATGCACACAGAAGACAGAAAACCTGTATGGATCAAAGACTGATTTTGTTTATGTGACACATCTAAAAAGCTCTCTGCCAGCTGCAGATGTGCAGATACTTGGACAACTGTAGCTCAAGGTAGAACAAGATGTTCGTATGAGCTCCTGGGGAGTACGGCAGCATCCTGCCAGTCCTGAGGAGAATGTGGTCTGCTCCTAGCCCAGTCCTTTGTGTTCGTTGATGATGGAAGAACAGGGTCACGATGATCTTACTTTCCCACAGCATTTCCTGAAGCTAACTACAGTGTGTGTGGTACAGGAGCGGGGCCTGTAGTCTGTAGAGGGTCTGGTCAAAGGGGACACCCCAGGAGGAACTGCAGCAGAGCATGGAAGGTGTTATTCTGCATGCCCATCCTGGAGCATCTGCCCATGTGCAAGGTGTGCCTGAGTAGCCCAAGCAATAATAAACTAAGTGCTAAATGTTACCAGAATGGACTTGGGGTTTTTTTGGCTTGAGCTGAGACACTGTGTGAATGGCAAAACTCAGTTTCTCTTCTGCTACTCTCCCTTCTGCCAGCGGTTCTCACCCTGTATGCAGCTATCAGGGAGGATGGACTTGGCTCAGAAACCAATGTCACTAAAGCTCTATGGCTAAAAATTTTATAATGAAGCTGCATGGAGCAAGGTATTGCCCAGCAAGGCATTGCAGATGGAGCAGGTACGGGTGATTGCAGCATGGCATGAAAGGCAGGTTCTCTGAGCAGTGGGCTCCTCACCTGTGCTCATTTCAGTGTACTTGCTTGCCTACTGAGGACTCAGCCCCGAGATTTTAAGAAAAAAACTTCAAGCCCCCATAGGACACCAAGCTCCATCAGAAAGCTTGTGAGCATTGCACATTTCCCTGCAATTTGCACTTTTCAAACTTCCCTCTCAGCTGAAGTCTCAGCAGCAGCAAAGCTACTATGAAGAGAGCTCCTACATTTCCTGCTAAGCTGAAATGCTGTGAAAGAAATCTTCGATTTCAGTTTTGGAAAGAAATATCTGAACATAGAAAAAAATATTTTATTAAGAAAAAATAATTGAAATGGTCTGTCTCATGCCAGCTGAGCATTAATCTGTCTCCGAATTGCATGTATGTGTGCGCCGTATTATGGCATATGTAGTCCAGTGAAGGAGCCCAGATCACAGAACACCATGGGATCGTGAAGTGCTTTTAACTACAAATCTCATGAAATACTGCTGTGGTTTAAACAGATTGCAGGTCAACAGCCAGTAAAGTAAAAAATAAGTACTTCAAAATTTCTGTATTAATCTCATCCAGAAATGGGGCATTTTCTTTTGCTCCATTCAGTACAAAATCAAATACTAACAAGTATTTACTCCATAAATTCTAGCTTTTAACAGTTACAATGAGTATTAAGACTCTAAACTATGTGGCTTCACTGGAAAATTAATCAATCCGCTAGCAGGTTACTTAGCCCAAACTGTAACTCTGTGACCAGGAGCATCTTCTCCGTCCATAGCACAGTGTGAGAGAGCAGCAGTTGCTCAAGGGCACAGGGGGAAGCCCAGACCGGGCCATCATTCTGTGCAGCGGTTCTGGACAGAAATCTCAGAGCCAGCAGCATGGCCCAGCAGTGTGATTAGCTGCAAGATGGGTTGTATAAACTGATGGACAGAGTGTTATAACTTGGTTGTCTGCAGGAGCAGGTAAGTGGATCTGATGATGCAAGGTGTCTCGCAGGCCTGTATGCCCGTATTCCCATTTTGTCCGTTCATCCTGGAGTCATTCTCAATGCAGGCTCCCGTTCTGAGAAGCCTTCAGGACACCTCTCTAGGGACATAGCTCAAGGAGTGCTCTCAAGGGCTGCAGCTCCCCAAGTCTCTATGTAATCACATTGGTTACATGTGACACACGCTACTTTCTCCACCACTTTACGCGGGCTATCTCCCTCCCCTCTGCAGAGTTATCCCTGGTTGCATTTTTGTCCTAACAGAGCATAATCCTTTTTTCTAAACAGATAATTTGTTCATTTTCCCCTGAGTTAGGATACAATTTCTTTACCTTCATCTACATCAGGTCCCAGGACAATTACTGGTAAAACACTCCACCGCACCTACCATAGCTGGTTCCCGTGCAAGACACGTGGGTGTTACAGAATTAGACAAAAGAAAGTAAACCGGGGCAGTTTAGCTGATAATGCTGTTTCCTTGTAAGGTTATAGAACGTAGCAATGTGTCCTAATGAGAGAAATCTCTCCTTTATCAAGGGAAGGCTATTTTTAACCGATTCTTTTAATTGACTTGCTGTAACTCCTTACACGGAGCAGAGAATGTTGAATCATCTCAAAATGTTCTTCTTGTCTGACTTCCTGCAAAAAAAAAGATCTGCTAGGAATATCTATCATATTTGTATGCTAAAATCAAAACTAAAAATGTGGATTTTGGCTTTAGTTCTGACATGAGTCACTGTAGCGTAGTGTGGAATTAAAAGGAAGTGAGGAAGGAAGAGTCTATCTCTCTTTTTCATTTACTGTCCCTCTTGCTTTCTCTGTAAGGCTCGGTGTGTGCATGTGATGTGCAAGAGACAAAGGTGACTAAGGGTCCCAAAAGGGTCCAAGCGAAATGTGGATTATTTTCTAATATTTCTGTCACCGCCACTATTCTGATTTTGCTGTATGAGGGCCTATTTGTTTTATCACTCCTTTTTAAGAAGGTTGTGAATACATGAAAACCTCTGTAAGCTGAAGTGTACCTGTTCCTTACATGGGGATGCAATGGGAGAGGATACAATGGGAGAGAATACTTTCTCTCCATTTCTGAGGAGATCTTGCAAAGGCCAACATTTGACCAAAGAAACAGTGGTCAGAGTGAAAGATACTCACCACTCCCGCTGCCTAATGCCCTACAGGTGACGTTTCCCAAGATGTTAGTGCCACCTGAGAGGAGACAGACGCTCTTTAATCACATATGCCAGGTTACAAAACAAAGATGTCAGGTAGCAAGGCTCGGTCTGTCTGCCTTTTGTATGTGTGTATATCCTTCTTGTATAGTGAGAGTTTCAGACACTGAAATGCTTTAAAGCATTTCCAAGAAGCAGAATGCCTCACGGTGCTTCCTCTGGGACAGATTGTTCTGCATTAATCTCTCTTTGAGCTGAGCCTTGAAGTTATATTTTAGCCCTATGAGATCAAGAAAGAGCTTTTTCTCTGCATAAATTTAAATTTGTGTTTGACTGATTTGAAGGTAGTGAGAAAGCTATTTTCTTCCCTATGCACAGAGGATTTACCTTGCAACCTACAACAGAGCAATTAGTGTTACAAAGAGTTAGGTGCATAAATTTAATCCCCTAGATAACAAGTACATATTAGCTGCATGGTTATGAATTAGGTGTGTTATATATATAGAAAGCCTGATGTGAGGTTGCAATATATGCTAGTAAGCAGAACTAACATCAAGGACTGTACTGAGCAAACTGTTCTCTGCAGAGCAGGACAGTAGTACATAATCAACTTAAGAGCTCAAGTTCATTGACTTTCAGTAGGGCTCAGTTTTCTAAACCACTAAACCACGAGAGAATTCTGGGGAGCCTGAATGGTGCTCTCACACCAGACCCCTCCTCAAATGGTTTCTGTGCAGTGTTTTTGGTGAGGCTACCCATGCTGGGATAAAGCATGACAGCCTCTTGTGTTGCAAGACATAAAGCACCTTCCCCATGACCTGGAGAAATCCCTTCCTACACACCTGAAAGTAATACATTCCTTCCTTCTATCTTAAGCCGCTTAGCACATGTTAGTGAGGGGTATTTGGAAATGCTACCTGCATGTGCGCTGGCCCCTATTCTTCTTTGCTGGAGTGTAGTGTATAGGACATCTCCTCATCTAACAGCAGATGGGCCAGAGTCATGGTGTGCTGCATGTCCTGCCACGGTTTCCCAAACTGCCTGCAGTCAGCTGTCTGTTCTAAATAACATTAAGGGTTCCAAGCAATCCATGAAATGCAGATATTTCATAGGTCTTTAAAATAAGTAGCTGGGATCTGCACGATGCTATGATAGCTGCCTTATGTCTTGTGTGCCCTGGGGTGAGATGCGAGGGCACGTGGATGTGCAGCATGGGGCAAAGCACAGCTGCAGGGAGCAACCCTGGAGATCACCGATGCCTGAGCTGCCTCCATACTCAGCTTGCTCTGAAAGAGAGCCAGGGGAGGGAACTAATGTACATTGAATGTGAAAAATTGGGGACTGTGGCAGCCTCAGCCGCTGACAGCCACATTGCAGTAATGTGATATACATGCTGTATCACCAAATAGTTTATTTGCAACAAAATATTATGTGTCCTCATGAACAGACCAAACAATGGGAAAGTACTAAAGCAAGAAAAAATTTCCCCTCCCTTACACATTCACATTGTCCTTTCTTAATCTTATTCCCTTGACCTAAGTTGTCATAACATCCAATGTACCCCACATCCAGGACAAGCTGAGTAGCGCCTTCCCAGAAAGGACTGCATCCTTATCAACTTGTCATACAATAAGGGCAAAGCCTTTCTGCTGGTAAACCATGGACTTCTTTTGGTTCTTTGTATTTTTTTACTATGTTATCCCTGGAATTATCAGTCAGGTGGAAGTTTTGTTGTCTGCATGTTTTAAATCATTATTCTGTGGGATGTGCTCAAGATTACCAACATTTCAATTGTCAAATATCAATACTTATGATACTTAGCTTATTGTTAAGTGTCTGTGGCACATTATTGGCAATCATTAAGCCAAGATTAAATTTAGTCTTTGCATAATTTTACTCTTTGCTGTCAAAGACACAGCATTCATACTGCATGTGTATGAATTGCATTCAGTAGTAGGAAGAGCTCACTCCTTTCTTTTCGTGTGGACTCTTAAATTATTTATACCTACAAAACATTGCATTATGGGACTTGCAATGATAACAGAAAATTTTCAGACAAAATGAGCAAAGCCTTTTCTCAGTATTCTAAATCATTTAGATTAAAGAAAAAATTATATTTTTTTCCTAGAAAAGATTTCTTTCAGATAGAGGGGAATGGTGATTATCTTTGCAATGATAATGAGACCAGTAGTTCAGTTCCTAAGGGTATGAAATGTTCATCTGCTTTTAGAGTACAATGATTGCAGAAGAGTCATAAAATCTACTAAATCTGTATATCCCAGTTAAGGCCGCATGTCTCTGTTTCTTGGTAAATATAGAACAACCATTTAAAATCCCACTTCTGATATCAGAACTCCTAGGATTCTCCAGCCAATATCACACCACATCTCTCCAAATGATTCTTGCCTGAAGGAAAACTATAAGCAGCCTTTTCACAGAATCACACACACAGAATCACAGAATGGTTTGTGTTGGAAGGGACCTTAAAGATCATCTAGTTCCAACCCCCCTGCCATGGGCAGGGACACCTCCCACTAGACCAGGTTACTCAAAGCCCCATCCAGCCTGGCCTTAAACACTTCCAGGGATGAGGCATCCACAGCTTCCCTGGGCAACCTGTTCCAGTGTCTCACCACCCTCACAGTAAAAAATGTCTTCCTGATATCCAATCTAAATCTCCCCTCTTTCAGTTTGAGTCCATTACCCTGTGTCCTATCATTACACTCCCTGAAAAAGATTCCCACCCCATCTCTCCTGTAGTCCCCCTTTAGGTACTGGAAGGCCACTATAAGGTCTCCTTGGAGCCTTCTCTTCTCCAGGCTGAACAGCCATCAGTTAAGTGTAATAACTGAAGACCACTGGAAATCTGCTGCTATCTTTTCTGGATCTGACACCTGTTTCAGAAATCTCGCAGAATAGCACAATGGTTGAGGTTGGCAGGGATCTCTGGAGGTCATCTGGTCCAACCTCCCCTGCTCAAGCAGGGCCACCTAGAGATGGTTGTGCAGGGCTGTGTCCAGATGGCTTCTGAATATCTCCAGGAATGGAGACTCCACAGTCACTCTGGGCAACCTGTGCCAGTGCTCAGTCATCCTTGCAGTGAAAAAGTGTTTCCTTATGCTCAAGGGGGAACCTCCTGTGTTTCTGTTTCGATGCTGTTATCCTGTGTTTCAGTTTCAAACCCAACCTGAACATACCCTGATTTGACAGCTTTATACTCTTGTTACAGCAGGGACATGATGGATTTCTTGATAAAGTTGTCTCTCCTGCTTACAAGGAGGTCGGCTGTTTTATTCTTAGCACAATGACAGTAACTCACGGGGCTGAAAAGGTTCTGTTGCTGTAGCATCTACCTTATGCACTCACATGGCCTATTGTGACAGAGGCAAGAGAAGGTAGAGTAATTTGTCGGTTATATGCATAGCCACAGTAGAGGATGGCACTGATCCCACTTCCCAGAAACTTCCCTGCAGCCCTTGCTCGCAGGGAGGTTATGGCTCTTCTCCTCACCCAACAGTGATGATGTTCTTCACCAAAAAAGACTTTATATACTGCTGGCTGGACAAAAACATTCCCTGATGTATCCCATCTGCTGTCATTGATGATGTATGTCACCATAGTTCACTGAGGACATACCTCAGACGAGCCTGGTTCACAGACAGAAGTACTTATTTTAACAGGATAATATTTCATTCTGAAGTCTAAAGTGAAAACAAAATGTTGGTGATACTAACTTTTTATATCCAGGGTATTTGATCCAATATTTTAAGTTTTTCTTTTCTTATTTGCATGCATTTTATAATGCGTGCATAAAAAGACTAAACAAAATACTGATCCTGAAATAAATCCTTCCTATCAGATAGATTTCAGGCTGGAGAAAATGGAATGAAATAATCTATGCTGTTTTCAGATAAAGAGAACCAGCACATTCGAATCCAGTGAGTACTACCTATGGGTACAGTGGAAAATTACAACTAGATTTTTATTATGTTAAACTTCCATTGCCTTTACTAACTAAAAATTTTAGAATAACAGCTTTTCTCCTGAAAATGTCTGCATAGTAGCAGAAACTGTGTAAAGGGGTGTAACAGGCTCCCTCTGACTTAAGATCAGACAACAGGCTATAACCACAGCAGGCATTATATGAGTTGTTTATTTAACAAGAACGTTCTTTCTGCTACACTCCATCTCTACGTTATAAAAGATAAGGGTGGAATTAGCAGTCTTGCAATTCCTAACAATGTTAGCCAACTCTACTGCCTATTTGTCACCCCTAACCAGACAGCTCTCAGTGGAAATGAATAAGATATGAGGGTTTTGGTGGTTTGGGGTTTTTTCCTCAGTGCTCGCCGGCCAGCTAAATCTTTTTTGCTGGGAATATCAGACAAGTCAACTGTTTCTCTACCTTCAGCTTTCCTAGCTCAGCACCTAGCCAATGATTTTCAGAAGATTTTTTGTTGCTGTTATCAGTCTAGATTTGTTTAGATGCCAGTTTTCCTCCTGGAAAAGAGTCTCTTTCTGTCATGGTCAGTCTCCCTTTTGCATGGTGGCACCCCGGTTCTCCTGGTAAATACATCCCTGGTGGGATTCTGGAGTGGCCAGTGCCCTGGGGCTTCAGCGGAAGTTGTGATATTAAAAAATTCCCAAGGTCAGGCATAAAATTGACAGTTTTGGCATATTAGAAAGGATGTCTGAGTTAGATCTATCGGTTTCATCATTTTTATCAAGCCTTTAGAAACAACCTACCCACATTCTTCAGTAGATGTTTGTAAAACAAGTATTTTCTGCCTTGAAAACTAACCTTTCTTTAGATAAACCTAAAAATGAAAATGCATTACTTTTAAAATTCTTTTCAGCATTGTTTTATCCACTGAAAAGTACAGTGTCAGCAAAAAGATACTGGCATATCTTTAGGCTTTTGCTACAGGTATAATGTTCACAGATCTAGACATAAACAGATTAAACAAAATGACAGGTTGGAATATAGTCACCATGGAGGAAGTAACTGTTCTGCCCTCGCTTGTGAACTGCACAAGAGAGCTTTACATGCTCTTAAATAAAAGGCGGTGTCAATTGCAGGATGCAGTTTGGGTTGTTTTGAAACCCCCCCCGGACAAACTAGTCCATTAATTTTGTATTTCTCCTGGCTTATCACCTATCTGACTTCTTGCCTCCACTCATTGGGATGAAAGCTTGCCACTTTCTCAGTTGGCTGTTTGAAGCTGGGGTTTTGTCTGATAGCCCCGCTCTTGTCAGTCCGTGCAGTGGCCAGGCAGGTGGGGGCACTGCCGGCCCCCAGCAGGTTATTGAGCTCACAAAGACCAATAACTGAGCAGGAGATCTCTGGAAAAATGAGATAGCGAAAGAGATATGGTGAAAGTCTCCATCCAAGGCAAGCTTTGCTGTGTATGCTAAAACATGGCAAGGAGAAGAATTCCCCCTCCTTCACCACCTGTTGGACACCACCTCTGCTGGTGTCCTGCGGAGCCAGAATCTGCCAGGGATGAAACACAAGAGCACACAGTGATACAGGACTGTGTAAAAATATATAGAGACATAAAATCTACTCCATCATGAAACATAGGTGCTTCTTTTCCTCCTAGATGTTCAGTATGCCCATACCCATGGTTGCAGCCACTCCCCTAAATAGTTGCACATCATGAACTGAGTTTTGTTTTTCTAGCAAGCCAATGAGTGTAACTTCCTTCCAAACTCTACAAAACACCACTTTGTATCCACTCAGGCTAAACTATTTTCCTTCTGATATCTCTGCTAATGTCTTCTCACTTTCCCCACCAGGTTCAAATCTGACTTGTCACATTTGATGTCCACCTTTTAATTTCACATCTGTGTACAACACTTCTCAGATTTTCTTCCCATCTTCAAGACAGCAGAGACTGAATCTTCCATCTCTTTCCATGATGCTTCTCTTTCATGTCTCCTACTGGAAGCTCTTATCCTCCACCAAATAGCCAATATCTTCCTCATGAAGATCTCTGTCAGGCTCTTCAGCAACAATCCAAGACAATCAACAGACAGCAAAAATCATTGCTTCCCTTTGTGCTTTGTTCATTTCTTGTTTTCATGGGGCAGAAGTTGAGTACCTTCTAATGTTAAGTCTGTCTGTCTCATGCCGTGTTTTCTAGTGGATGAAACCAATAAAATGATTTAAGACCCCAGTAAATATTTACCTTTGTGAATTCCTTGCTATCTGGTTCTTCCCTTCTGAAAAGAAAACTCTAGAAGTCCTCTGTGCTTTTGGTAGCACTGATGCTATTCCTCATGTTGCCTCTGAGACCTTCCTGCAGCTCCTCATCCTTCAGCATGCCAGGTTCACATTTCTACACTGCAAATAGCTGCAATCTGCAATTATGTATTAGCTCTTACTTTCTCCTCTCACCCTTCATTGTCTCTCCATCTCACACCGATCTTTCTGTCTTATTTTAATGTCTCTTATGCTTATAATTCTATATCTAACCCATTGAGAAATCTTTCTCCCTTGAATTCAAAAGACTTTTCTCTGCTTTCTCTGCTGTGTGTTTTTTTACTGGCACAGCGTACAGCCACGTTCTTCCCTGACTGTTCTGACTAAATTTGTTTCTCTTCAAGATCTTATACTGTAAGTTCATTTTAAGCACAGTTTTGAAAGACACAGTGGTACACATGCGAAGAATAGTGTAGATTAGAAGCTGAGGAAGTAGAATATCCTTTGTCTCACAGAAGGACTGTAAGCATTCAGAACTGAATAAATGTGAGCACACAAGGGTTGGGTTTTTCTTTTCATTAAAAGGAAAGGCATTATCTGTAGGCATGAGCAGGCATCCCTGCATATGCAGTGGGGAATCCCACTGACACTGAACTACCTTCTGGGAGAAAAGCTTAAAAACTTGCTGCTGGAGTGCTTCAGCTCCAAACAGCACGGTGCTTACTGAAAAGGCCTAAGCTTGTTTATATACATAAACAATCTATACAAGGCCTAAGGCTAAGCTTATTTATATACATAAACAAGTCTACACAAGGGCGTCTATATACCAACACAGAGACACATCAAGAATATGTGGCTATTGGTACACAGGCACCTCAGCAGACCTGACAGAAGGAATATAATCTTGGAAAATTGAAATAACAGTATATAAATTATATGAGAAAGTAGGAATTTAAGAATGGACTGTTCCAGCAGGGGAAGGGTGCTGTACATTGAGGAAAGCTTGGAAGGAGATGAGTGAACTTGATTAAGACAAAACATTCTCTATCAATGCAATCCCGGTGATTGCACAGGATCCCCAGAAGCTGCAATTTCAGGCCTGCACAAAGGGTAGACTATGCAGCTGTCCTGTGATCACTCACAAGGGAGACCACCTGGACTGTGACTGCTAATGGAGTTATTAGAGAAGCCACAAAGGCAGAAAACATGCTAATAAAAAGACAGGTCTCATTCCTCCCTGCTTCCTTCTGCACCTTCATACCTACGTATATGCCCTGATGGGATATAATACTGAGGCTACATCTTTGGATGTCATAGGTGTTTTAAAGCTATTACCTCTTGGAGCAGCTGGTTAGAAAATCCACAAGCAGAGATTTGATGTAGTCGTCATGGGATCAGCTCACAGGTGTTAGCCTGAAGCATTATTAGACAACTATTTTGTAATGCTGACTTCAATATACTCATATCCATCAGCCATGAAGAACTCAGAAAAGCCCCACAAGAGACAGGAGAAAAACTCTTAGCCCCGCCCTCCAGTATCTCTTAGCTTCAAAACGACAAATGGCATAAAAATGATATAATTGCTTCAAAGGAAATTAACAAGTCCTGCTAAGAGAATGAAATAATTGCAGGTGGCAGGGAGGTTGCATAAAAGCATTAGATTAGAAGCTCACAGTAAATACATTCCTATCCAAAAGAAGTTTAAAAGGTCAAGAAAGATGGTGCAGTCGTGCAGCAGAGCAAAGACATTTCTGGGAGTCAGGACTACCCCATGAAATGTGGAAGCAATTCTCCAAACCTGAAAACTGGAAAAATCACATACTCTGGCATGCTGAATGTAAAACTATTGCAAGACAGGCCAGAACGAGTTTGAGAAACAGCTAGTTTAAGACATGAATGTTAGTAACAAATCTTTCCCAGGCATATCAGAAATGGCAGGTCTGTTAGAAAACTTGTAGGACCACAAGGCAATTGAGTTGTAAAAGGATATCTCAAGGAAGATAAAGAAGTAGCAGAAAAGCTACATGCAATATTTGCGTCAGCAGTCCATATGGCAAATCCTGTGTCTGGTTTTACCTCTCAGCCTTTCTTTGTAGGAGACAGAGTGGAGGAACCATCTCAGTCGGAACAGTCAGTTAAAGACATTTTAGGACAATTTAAAAAAAAATCAATAGAGCATTGTCAGTGCTGATAGCGTTTCCCAGTGTGTCTTAGATAACTCAGATTTGAAACGGTCATGCTCTCAGCTGTGGTGTATAACTTATCACTTAAATTGGCCTCAGTACAAATGGAAAGGAAGACGGCAAATACAACACTAGTTTTTAATAAGGACACCTGAGAAATGTGAGAAACTACAGACTACGAAGTTGTATTTTTGTGCTGGGAAGATTAGTAGAAACTATAACAAATAACATAACTAACAGTATACATGAATCAATATGATTTATTAGGGGAGAGTTAACATAGGTTTTGCAAGAAGAAGTAATGGGTCTCAAACGTGTTTTAGCACACAGAGGACTCATTAAACATTGGCTTATCACTAAGCTAGTTTATTTACTGGGCTTGGATTTCAGAAAAGCTTTTGATAGTATACCTTTTCAAAAGCTCTTAGAGAAAGTAGGTTGGTATGGGGTACGACGGAAAGCCCTCTGCAAGAGTAAAAGCTAGCTAAAAGATAGGAAAGAGGGCAGAAGATCAGTCTCGAAAGGGGTGTGATGGGATGCGTACTGCTAGGTATATTCATACATGAGCCAGGAAAGGCGTTATATAAGGTGGTTGTGAAACATAAGTATATGTAAGTTTTCTGACTTTATACAATTACTTAGGGTAGTTAGAAATAAAACTGATCCCAAAGAGCTGCAGAATTATATTGTGGTACTGAACAATTGCTGACAGCTGCAAAGAAATGCACTGAAAAAAATAACCCTGACATTAACTATTACTTAGTCAAAAGATGGATCTTAGATTTATTGTGGGCTGTTTTATGAAAATGACATCTCAGTACTTACTATAATTCAAAATGAAAACAGAATATTAAGTACTATCAGGCAAGGAGTAGAGAGCCAGTCTTCAAATGTCATTATAATAAGAACACATAAACTCAATTACATTCCTGCGTTCTGGGTTTTGGTTGCTTCATCTCTATGATACAGAAAAGACAAAAACAACAGCAAGGAGAATGATCAGAGGTACGGCACGGCTTTCAAGCAAGATGAACTTAAACCAGGGCACACCAAATATAATTATTCTGCAACAAGTCCAAAACAAAGCCAGTCAATTTTTTGTCACACCGCACATCAAATAAACTCATTGCCAAAAAAACATTTTAGATATCAAAGTATAAATAAGTTTGAAAGCAGATTAGATGAAAATAGAAAATAATGTCCATTAAAGTTTCACAGAGGAGAGAAGAGCAGAGAAGGTAACAAAAGAAACATTGCTTGTCTTCTTCTTATACTCAGTAAATAACCAGTACTTAGGACCAAGGTAGACACTCCTTGTCTGAACCCAGTTCAGATGGTCTTATGTTTTAAGGTGTGCAGAGAATCAAACTGTGGAGGACGCGTCCCAGAAAAGGTCGTGACAGGGTTTTCTGTAATGAAAAATGGTAACTGCCACTCCCACTGAAACCCATGCGACATTTCTGGGAGTAAGAGCTGCTCAGTAGGTCTAACACTACCTGGCTGTCAGGCAACTTCACATGCTGTTATTCCAGGTGTCTGCTGAAAAGTTATTTAGGGGTGTTTTTACACACAAATAGCAACGCACACTTGTGCAGACTCATCCTTCTAGAAACATAGCAATATTTGGCTAATAGCACATCACTGTTTTAACTATATTCAGTCCATTGTATTTAAACAGCTGCTGCCATAATCTCTTCATGCAAATATTTGCTGCTTGACACTCCTGCTCCTCATTAAATACCAAGATTGAGGAACATCTGCTATGAAACCTTCTGTTTTTTTAAAATGATCCAGTAGAAGACTTACCGAGATTTATTTCTGTTAGCTTTCTAAAGCTCCTTCTGCTGAAGATCAGTGATATGTTAAAGGAAAAAGAATTATGTCAGGCCTTCTGAATACCCACTTTATATATTCATAAACATTCCCAGCCCAAAATCAATCTGGATCATAATCAGTTTACTTCTTTACTCAGCCATGGATAATTATTTCAAATCTATAAATGTCAGCATTCTGTATGATGATTAAAACTCTTGATGGATCTGAAAGTCTCAGCCACAGACTGCAGCATGGAAGTTATTGCAATGATTTATTTTTATTCTCCTCGTTACACTGCCTTCAGTTTTCATCCTGTAGTTGAGTAGTTAACTTCACACAGACCACAGGTTTTTCCCTTTCCGTTTGCTCCTTTATCCTCATTCACTGAGTTTCTCTCGCAGGTGTTTGCTTTTTGCAGGCAGCAGGCCACATCCCCGACTGCAGGTCTTCCTCGACGAAAGCCTCCTACAGCACACGTGATTCCCAGAGACTGGTGCACAAACCGGTACCCTTCCCAGGTCATCTCATAAGCCCTTGTAGCTGTCCCACAGAGCCTGGGCAGCTTATCACATTTTCAGTTAAAAGTTTGTTGATGAGAGAGCCCAGCAGCCTGTCGCAGGTCTTGAGGGCTGAGGACAGCTCACCCCAGAAGACGGGAGTTGCATGAGTGCCGTTGTTGATCACCCTCTCAGACATCCTCCGTGACTGACACTGCAATTTTCTGACCTCAGTTTCAAAGTTCAGATCAAGGAATCAAGCCTGGGCTTAACTTTCTGTTTCGTATTAGGCTTCTATAAATACACTGGCTTTTCAAATGCAAGCATTACAGTCACGTCAAATCCTTTCACAGAGAACAATATTAGCTTCCACTCTTTTTCAACTATTAAAATTTATTTTCTTTTGTGAAGTAGAATATTTATTTTTAACTTAACAACAACAATGGGACACCTTCATGTGTATATAGATCTGGTCTTTCAGAAATATTTAATAATGAAAACATATGGTGCTTTAGGCTGGGTTTCAGTGACTGCCCGGTGTTCATACTTCCCTCCAGCTTAAACAATGCTGAAAAGTTGTCTGTTTCCCTCCTAGGTGCAACATGTCCTTCAGTACCAAGTTACTGACGTGGCAGGCCTTATTCTTTGAAATACTTAATTATCTGCACTGTGTAGAGCAGTTGCATAAGTAACCAGTGAGGGTGGCACTGCCAACTTCCAGAGAGTCATGCCTCTTGCCCAGGGTACCTACTACAAGGTGACAAAGGATGGGAATGAATCAAACCTTTCATTCACCCTTCTGCTGCACCCTGGGTGGTACTGGGACATCTGAGACACTGGCAGGTGGGATGAGCATCACTTTCTTCAGCAGGTCTTTGGAGAACAGAGTTGTCTCCATTCTTACAAACTCTCTTGTTTCGTCTCTCTCTCATCTGCCTCGTCTCACAAACATTATTTATCAGGAGATTTCACCTAAATTCCTATTCATCTGTAGCTATTTAGGACAGAAAAATCAGTTTAAAAGGAAGGTGTGGGGATCACTCTTTCCTGGAGTAGCATTTTGGTGGGTAGCACCTTGCTACGGTTGCTGCAGCCGCTGCCACGCATCTTCCTTTGGGGACAGTTCGTGAGAAGAGCCGGATGTTGTGGCTCATTAGGCTGACAATTTTCCAAGGTGGGGAAAAGCAAGAGATCCCTTGGTGACCTGGCACTGCAAATCCTCCGTCTGCAGCGTGTTTCCGGATTAGGGCTGAAGCAGCAAAGCTCCACTGTACAGGAGCCAGCACGGTTGATACCTTGGCCATAGATTACAGGGTTATGCAACCAGTGAAGCAATCCTCGCTGGCAATATTTTTGTGATGTAAACTTAAATTCGACGCTTGCCATGTGAAAGAGCGCAGCGTAATACAGTGGTGTGGCTTTCGGTTGCTTAGCGCCGTATAGCTCTGTTTAGCAAAAGCGTATAAATAGCTGTGAACAAATAGCCATTCAAAACTGTCACCAGCAAATTACCGATTCTCTGCCTCTTGCCATGAGAGCATTAAAAAGTATTTTAGATATCTATCAAAAAATAAAACCCTCTTTCATGACAGATGAATACAATTTTCTCAAGTGTTGATCTGCACTCTTACACATTTACTGAATATATTTGGCATGTGAGTATTTATAGACATTCCATACATGCCTATAAACATGTTGTACAAAAGATATTTCAAATGTGAAATTTTTATGATACATACAACATTATGCTGACTCTAGAGGCAAGTAATTTTTTAATGGAGGCAAAAAATTCTGCATTGATCTGTACCTCTCTCAGCAGGGTAATGCCTCTTCACAAGGTAAATAGTTTCAAAGAAAACCCTGGAGATTGCTCACTAATACCATCCCCTCATACCATCCTTAGAGAAGATGGAAAAACTACCTTCCTAATCCCACAGGTCTTAAAAATTAATACCCAAAAATACTCACTGACACAAGCAGGTCAAAGGCCTGGGTTGGCCACCGCGCTGGGCTTCTGATGGGCCCAAAGACTCGATGGTGGGTTTGGCAGCTGCACGGCAGTTTCTGTGGGGGGTAAATGGTTTGAACCGTGAGGCTCCCACGTGCCCCCCAAGCCCCGAGTATTCCCCTGGTCACTCCAAAAAGGCGCCAAAGAGACCTTGAACTGTGAATTATAAACCACAAAGATTTGTTGCAAATCTTTTCAGAGACACTGATAAATTTTCCGTGATTTTGATTGTTTGTTAGAAGTTGATTTGCCAGAGCCCTTACAAGCCTCATATAAGAATTTTCAGGATTTTAGAGAAAAACAGAGAATGTTTAAACAATTTATGAAAGAATATTAGCAAACTGGTTTAGTGTTGGGGATATCTCAAAAGGTGTTAGTTTCAAAAATAGGAAGAGCATTTTTGTTACAACTCTAATTTCTGTGATCTGGGACAAAAACTTTTGAATTTAAAGACCTAGATTCTGGGTGAATTCATTGAGCAGTTTACAAAAAAAAAAAGAACCATCATCATTATTTGTGACTGTTTGCTGAACGTCCCAGGGTGAATCTGGTCCAGGGAATTTCTGTGATGAAGGAAAATATTTTTCAATGACATGTCCTGTGCTGGTGTTTTCTGTGCAGCCTCTGTTTCTGTGAGTAAATTTGAAGCCTCTTTCTGTGATAGGGACACAAATGTGAGGAGGAGAACGTGGTGGAGGTATGGAAGGGATCTTTAAAGACTACGACAGCTGTAGAGGATGTAAGGCCATTTTCCCCATCAAGGGTGCCATGGACAGTTTAAGCAAATTAGCACCCCTCATAGAGGAGCAAAACGAGACAGTAAGAGAAACTGTTTGGGGTGAACATCCTCTTGGCGGCCGGCCACCAGTGGTGTCCCTCAGGGCTCAGTTTTGGGGCCAGTTTTATTCAATATCTTTATCAATGATCTGGATGAGGGGATTGAGCGCACCCTCAGTAAGTTTGCAGACAACACCAAACTAGGTGGGAGTGTTGATCTGCT
>VWZL01006039.1:55519-212381 GCA_013396915.1 Stercorarius parasiticus | reverse complement strand
TATGATTCTATGATTCTATTTATCTCACATGCCTGGGGCCTTGGGGTCTGGATATCTGATGAAGGCGACAATGATGTCTGGACATGAAATAATTGAAATACTTATTAAGGAATTGTCTAGTCTAACAATGTGTAATATCTTTACATTAAGGAAATAAAAAACATTGCCTATCTTTACAAGCATACCGGAGTAAATATTAAACTTAATACATTCCAAATGTGAATGAAAAGAATATTATTTTATTGATCTGTGTAGCACCTAAAGTTATAGAAGTTCGGGGTCTTTCTTTAATATTACCTTTTATAATGCTGTTCTGGGCAACCAAAGAAAAGTTTAGTTGGTTTCCTTAAGATTTAAAGGCTGTCTGCCCATTTGTGTATAAAACTCATTTTACAAGAATCTCACTTACTGCTTTTTGTTTTGTTTTTAAAAACTCTGATCTGTGACATTACTGAGTCAAACTCAGATACCTTACCCGTATCAGTGAGCTAATCTAAATTGAGGATCATATTTTCTAGACAATAAGAACACGGATTTTGTATCGTACTTTTGCTTCTGTGTGAGTGCAGGCAAAATAAGGACACATATGAGACACGGTAATGGAGGCCCTATCAAAAATGTAGCATTAGAACAGAATTGTTTTCTGATTAATATTAATCTGCTTTTGCTCTGTATCTCAAGAGCATACAGAGAAATAAAGATTCTCCTCCGTCCCCCAAATTCTTACTTTCTGTTTGTTTTCTTCTCTTTGTTTCAAGCAGCTAACACCAGCTGGGAAAAAATTTACAGTATAATTCTCTCATTTTAATTATTCAAACAATCTTAAGCTTTCAATTTTCCAGCCAAATTCTTAGTCTCTGCATGAGGTAAATTTTATTTGCAAACATACTGCAAGTCGAGTAAATCTTTGGCCCTTCTTAATTATCTTATGAGGGGAGTCTTTTGAAAAGACAATAGCCTGAGTAGTAGAAGACCAAAAACTTTAATGTACAATTTGCCATAGAAAATGTAATTCAGGAGAACTTTGCAAAAACTTCTTCTAAATGTAACTGGTTTGAATTGGCTGAGTTATTATTACAAAGTGTGTGCTGTTTTTCTTTTTTTTTTCTATGCTCTACTGAATTTTTCTTGCTTTTATTGAAACAATGGGTTTGCCATTCAGTTGATGTAGACTGATATTTAAGTAGATGAGTGTTTTGTATTTAAGTGCAGAGTTAAATAATTGTGCACCAATTCCTCATGTATTATTAAAGTTTACAGTGTGTATGTTTTGCCGTTTTTTTCCACGAGAACCTGCTCAAATTCTGTCTGTTTCCTTTCATCACCCGCAAAATCAATCGTATTTTCCACTTATGATGTACTAAGTGCAGGAGTTGCATATATGTGAGGAGAAGGATTCATGGAGATTTCAGTAAAAGGAAGGGTTCAAGAGCTGACTGGGGCAAAAGTGGGTTGAGGTAATCATAAAATATATTATTTGGATTTAGTGGATGAAGGGGAAAAGAGTTTAACTGGTGCACTATCAAGTCAGATCCTGACCAGTATCTGAATAGGTGGAGGTGAGCAAAATCAGAAATATGGTTCTGGTGTTTCTAGGAGATCATGAATGTCTGAAAATATTCCCCTAAAAGGTAAAAAAATTGCAAGAAAGGAATGAGACCAGCTGTCCTGAAGTCTGGACTGAACAAGTAGTTGGATTGCACAATCTCCTTGCTCTCAGTCATGTTAATAAAGTTACAGTTTGGTTAAGTTGAGTTGTAATCACCTCTGTCTTTCATCGTGTGTTGCCATGTAAATGTGGTTTCTGCAGCCTGAACTATTGCCTTTTAGGTAGTGCTTTAGCTATGAAACTTCTATTATTGCCAGAAGTTCAGATTCTTATAAAGTTTTTGGCAATTTTACTCTCTCACTTTATACCTTACTTTCTTGACTGCATGCTAAGTCCTGAGCAAAACCTTTACAAACTAAGATTTTCAGGTTAATTATACTTTTGTACTGGTCTATCAGTTATATAATAACTACTTCCTACAGCTTTGAAATTTGTTACTTTAAACACTTTTAAAGCTGAGGTGTGTTTGCAAACTGAGGTCTTCTTTTCCTAGAAATAAGTGACAACTACAACAGGTTTTAATGGATTATTTGGAGAACTATTCTAGCTTTTAGAGAAAGTGGGTATTTACAATAAAAGTCTTCTTTTATTCAAATTATTGAACTGCAGGACAGGGAGCTGTCACAGCAAGCTACAGTGCAGTAATAGCCAGCATCAACTTTGCATTTTATACGTACATATGGCTGACTGAGTAGGAACTGCTTAAGCAGAGGAACTATTTCAACTGGCAAAACACATGGGGAAATAATGTTAACCCGCACCAAAGCATTTATGTATCTACCTTCCCTTGAGGCATGTGCCCATAATTATTAAAGAAATTCTGTCTGAAATCTGTCCTATGAAAAGCTGTCTTACATCTGTCCTTTCTACTTTTGCAGCTAACATTTGTTCCTAAAACAAGTTAAGTTCCTGAAAATTTAATTCAGCTTGAATTTAAGGGATCTGTGTTAAGCTCTAATTCTCAGAGGTCTCAGAGTCTCAGAGATTTCAGAATTAAGTGGTCAGTTCTCGCAATAACTGCAATAGGCCAGTAGAAGAAATTTATAATGTCTGAATAACTTAAGGTCCTGGCACTGACACAACATCCTGTACTTGGTTTAGGTTTTGTTTGGCTTAATCTTTTTCTGATAAGATTTAGTACTAGAGTTTATTAACGTGGGAGTTCTGCTAATTCAGCTTTATTGTTGCCAGTGTCAGCTGAGTATTTCCACAAGGCACAGCATTGCTAATAACTGTAGCAGTTCCCATTGTGTACTGTGCCAGACCTCACAGTGTCCATCCTTGTCCTGGGGTATTTCAAGTAATATCTAAGAAGTACACATCAAAACTTTGATTGACAACTGCCCATTTCCTATGTACTACACTACACTTCTCCTGTACTGTATCCTACCATGGGGAGTATCGGTGCCTTAAAATAGATCACAAAGTGCCACCTATAGATCAACAAGCTGCTGAAAATCATGAAGCTCTGTGCATCTGCACCTACAGCTAGTCAACAAGATAGAATACACTGCCTAAGGAACACTGGGCAATTTTACACGGTTTGATGTTGTCTCAAGTTCAGACTCATGCCTAAAAAATACTAGCTTTAGTCCTCTAGTACTAAAGGTATTGAAGTCTGGGTTTCCATGGCAGGGGAGTTAGAACTAGATGATCTTTAAGGTCCCTTCTAACCCAAACCATTCTATGATTCTAGCATTTCTAGAAGGCATTTCCAAGAGATTAAGATTGCCTCCTTATGCCATGCAGATGGAAGGAGAACTGACTGCAGTGGTAACCCAGAGATCTGGAGAGGAGAATTTCCCTCAGATAGTTCTCAGATATCACCTCCTGTTCTGCAATAACAGCTAAAGACAACCAGCAGCATCATTTAAAACTGTTTCTTAATGTTCCTTAGCACAGGAACGCTCTCAGTTTGCTTTTAATTTCGTCTTGAAATCACCCAGGAGGTTTCAAATGAGTTTTCTCAAGTTACAGGAGAAACTTTAGAAAATTGATTCTCTCAGGTTTTAGTCCTTATCCTAGTCTGATTGTAGTGCCAGTTTCACCTATGAAAAATATGTAGTCTGCACTAACACACTAAATGTAGTGCAAATCTGAAAACATGCTGTGAGCCAGCTGGAGACCAAAAGCAAAATTACCTGATGATGATATAGGGTTTGGGGATTCTGTTTTGTTTTGTTTGGGGTTTTTTACCCCAGTTTTCAGCGAAGCCCTAATGTTATCTTTCTCAGGATTACCAAGACATAGTCACACTAACTTGAAAGCTAACTTTAAATGTGTGCAAAAGACATGCTTTTCTTATAATGTATAGGAGAAAAGGGTAGTAGCATCACAACCTTCTCTCGAGATCCTGGTGCAGAAGACACCAAACTATGAATAGTCTATTGCTACATGAGCTACGCTCCAGTCGGACAATGGTCTGGGGAATGCGGATGCGGTGAAAAAAGAAGAGATGGAATGATTCTGTAGGCAAATGGTTAGATCATTGCGTCACGGTTCCTGTTCCTGCTCCCAAAATATGGTATAGTCACTGGCTAACAAACTAGTGTTAATCGAAACAACTTATTGTTGAACACCTCTGAAAATTTGTCACTGAAAACTAAAGCTCTTAAAAAACTGGGTATGAGCTGGGCAAGGGTCTTGGCGATTGTGTTCTTGGACTAAGCTGCCTTCCTTCTTTAGCTGTACAGTCTTGGCTTTGTGTCTGACTCCTGTTTCCTTTCATCTTCTTGTAGATGCTATGAAACATCCCTGCTGGATTTAAGGTAACCACAGTAAATAGCATTTATTAAAGGACTTTTTATGTGAATGTTATTTTTTATGGGAATACTTATTGACCACAATGTATGCATTTAGAAGACTGAGATTTTACTGCCAGTGTTCCACTTATTTCTTCCACAGTTGGTACATGAAGGTGTTCTCACTGACTCATTACCAAGTTTCATTTATTTCTTGGCATACTCTCAGACAATCTCCTCTTCCTCTCTCCTACCCACATCAGCCACCTCTGACTGCAGCCAGCCATGTGGTTCACTAACTGACTTTATAAGTTATTAATTCAGCTTGCGTTACAGTTTCTGCAGAACGCACTCTCTCACTACCAACAGAATTTTCTGAGCTAGAGTAATGAACGGGGTCACCTCAGGGTTTAAACAAATGTGAAGTGTGTCCTTAATGCAACCAGTTTAATCAAACACATCACTGAGTTCGTCTAGTATATTATTTTCATTTAGCTCACATGAGACCTCCATTATACGTTTGATCAGTTTTAATTCTTCAGAAACTTTAATCCTTGGCACAGGCTAAGCCTCCACATTCACAATGAGAAAATAGAATAATTCTTGTGTCCTTTTATACAGAGAAGGGTGGACCTTTAACACATGAATGCTTTGTGCCTTCATTTACTGTGGCATCCATACCATTTTTTTAAACTTTCCTGTCCTTTCAATGAAAAGACAAATTTAGATATTGCCATTATTAAGTTATCTAAGGCAAATGTCTGTAGAAAATTGCACCTGTAATTATCCGAATTTGTGACAATTTTTCTGCATATTGAATACCTCAGTTACATCTATTATTCAGATACCCAGGTACATTTCTGGCAGTAAAAAGGGTTCTACAGTGTGCTTAACTGACAGGTTCACCATTTGCTTTCAAAATATTTGACAGCATTTATAACTGAAGATCTAAATTTCTACTGAAATTTGTTTGTGAAGGAGTAACACAGCCTATTATGCTTAAAACTGGATATAAATTGTGAAACTTAACCAACAGAATCTTGAGTTAGTATGTGTTGTTTTTTTAAAGAGTGATACTTCCGTGTAGTCAGTTAATCAAGAGGTCAGAGAATCACATGGGCCACACAGAAACTGATTTATTGAAAACCTAGTAATAACTGAGGTCAGATGTTAGAAACAAAAATCAGTTGAGGAAATGTGTTTGTATTTCAGGATAATTCCAAGGTCATTAGGTTGTTCCCACAGAATGACAAACATTTCATTCTTTGATAGTGTGACCCTTCTGAAAATTTAGAAATATATAGGCCTCTACAGCTATTGACACAGTGTTTAGCTGATTGATTACTATTTTGTTTTTAAATTTAATACATATCTTTAAATGTTCTTGGAGGTTTGATTTTGCCTTTCTGTCTATTTTTCATGTTGTGAAAAACATCGCTTCAAATCTATGTATTGGCTTTCTGATCGCTGTCGCTGGTCACATACTCGCTTCGCATCTATTTTCATCTAAAGTACTGAAGGTCAAAGAATTTCATCTCAGCCTGACTGGCTCAGACTGCCATATCCTTCCTAGATCTACCTTTGTTGCCACTTCTGTGTACATCTTAGTTTAAGACAAACTGCATATGTATCATATGAATTATATATCAAGTGAGGAAACATGGTCAAATTTAGAGGAAACTCATCTCTCTATAAACCTGATAGAAATTTGTTCCTCATAAATTACATAAACTTTGAAATCCAAAACCCTAATGGTAGCATTTTAGATGACAGTGTAACTAACTTATATTTTTAAAAAATAGACAAACTAAGAAGTACGGGCCAGATAAGTGGACAGTGAGGTGGACTGACAACTGGCTGAACTGCCAGGCCTAAAGAGTTTTGACCAGAACTGTGAAGTCCAGCTGGAGGCCAGTCACTAGTGGAGTACTCCAAGGGTTGATACTGTGACCAATATTGATTAACAACTTCCTTGATGACCTGGATGATGGGACAAAGTGCTCCCTCACCAACTTTGAAGATGATACTAAACGAGGAGGCGTGGTCGATACATTAGATGGGTATTGGGGGCAGGAGTGTTGATCTGCCTGAGGGTAGGATAGCTCTACACCAGCATCTGAACAGCCTGGATCGATGGGCCAAGGCCAATCACATGAGATTCAAGAGGGCCAAGTGCCAGGTCCTGCACTTGTGTCACAACAACCCCATGCAGAGTTACAAGCTTGGGGAAGAGTGCCTGGAGAGCTGCCTGGCAGAAAAGGACCTGGGAGTGTTGGTCAACAGCTGGTTGAATATGAGCCAACAGTGTGCCCAGGTGGCCAAGAAGGTCAATAGCATCCTGGCTTGTATCAGAAATAGTGTGTCCAGCAGGACTAGGGAAATGATCATCCCTCTGTACTTGGAACTGGTGAGGCCACACCGCAAGTACTGTGTTCAGCTTTGGGCCCCTCACTACAAAAAAGACACTGAGGTGCTGGACCTTGTCCAAAGAAGAACAATGAAGCTCAAGAAAGGTCTAGAGCACAAGTCTTATGAGGAGTGGCTGAGGGAACTGGGGTTGTTTAGCCTGGAGAAAAGGAGGCTGAGGGGAGACCTTATCACTCTCTACAACTACCTGAAAGGAGGGTGTAGTTAGGTGGGTGTCAGTCTCTTCTCCCAAGTAACAAGTGGTAGGACAAGAAGAAATGGCCTCAAGTTGTGCCAGGGGAGTTTTAGACTGGATATTAGGGAAAATTTCTTCACCAAAAGGGTTGTCAAGCATTGGAACAGGCTGCCCAGAGAAATAGTTGAGTCACCATCCCTGGTGGTATTCAAAAGACATGTAGATGTGGTGCTTAGGGACACGGTTTAGTGGTGGTTTTGGCAGTGCTAGGTTTATGGTTGGAGTTGATAATCTTAAAGGTCTTTTCCAACCTAAGCATTTCTCTGATTCTATGATACAATTCTATGATTCTAAGCAATAATAAGCTCAGGAAATTATCCTCTGAGTACATCAAGAGCAATCTTCTTTTTTCAAAGATTTGCAATATAATAAATAAAATATTCTTTTATATGCCATATGGGTTTTGAGATCATTGAATTCGCATTTCAGCGCTTTCCAGACAGAAACGTCCCTTTAAAAAAAAAAAGTTAATAGCTTTCACATAAAAATATAAATGGCAGCTTTAAGAAAAAAAAAATAGTATTGTGAGAAACCAAGGATAAATGGGGAAAAAGGTAGAATAAGTTCAGGAAGAGAAGAAAAAAGTGTAAAGAGGAAGACAGAAAGATGTGATGTTACTTCTGGAGATAAAATGCCAAATCACAAATGAATAGCTGCCCTCAAAAAGGAATATTTTTTTTTTTTTTACTTTTTTTCAGTGACTGTTCATGGAGTTCCATGTTAATCTCCTCAATTTATCCAGTGTATGTAGGAACGAACACAAAAGAGAAGATGTAAAACTGCTGCAGGAAATGTGAAGAAAAGGATTTGTAGGGAAGAGGGAGAATAGGAACAAGGAATGCAGACTGTCTGTGGGGTAGGAGCAGACGGCAATAGAAAAGCAACATCAGTATTAATACTACTTACTTTTTTATTAGAATGTATATGCCATGGTTTCTTTACTGTCTTGTTGCTTTTTTGTATTGTCCTGGAATTTCATCTACTAAATACTTGGAGGGAAAAAGGCAAAACTCTGCTTTGATGTTACATCTGAAAACACCTGTATTTAAACAAGGTAAATTGCTTCTGTGTGGGATCTTTTGTATTGCTTATTTAGATGAACAGTGGTTCAAGATGTAAAAATAAGATCCTTGTTAATCTATTATACTGAAAAATATGAGACAGGAGAAAGCTACAACAGGGACAGAGTTTCTCACGCACAATTGCCTGTCAAAGGGCAACTGTCTCGTATTGAGTAAAACTGTCGACTGCTTACAGTCTTTGGGCAAAGAGAGTAGAAGGGAATGTGTGTATCCCCATTATTTCTAGTTCAACTAAATTCAGCTATTAGAGACACCCTGTAAAAACCGAATAAGAGTACTTAAGCCAAATGTTGTGAGAAAGATGGCATTTTCACATTTCAGGTCTATAGCCATTACACAAGGATGCTTTTAGAGGCTTTTCTAAAGTTTCAAAGACAAAAAATATCACACCCTGTGGCTACCTGAAATTCAGACCATTTGCAGCATCTCTCAGAAACACACTGTTTTTCAGTCACACATAAACAAGGAAAGCTGCAAAGACACATCTGTTATGGTTCTATGCTACTGCTTTCTGCTGCAGTTTCCAGCTCATTTTAGCTGAAACTTTAGTCTTTTCTTGTTAAATGATGCAGGAGATCCTATCATGTAGCAGCAGCTCCAGTGGGTTTGTGAGTTAAATCCACAGAGCAAATTTCCTGTATGTTCCCCAATGGATCTCTGGTTTCTTTCAGTAATTACATTGCCTGTCAGTCACCGCTTGATTAAATAGCTACCTGGCTGTGGCAGCTTGAACCTTTGAATCTGACAAGATCTGGTTGGGGAAGTCAGCTTGGAAAATAGTTTAAAAGAAACCACTCCAAATGCCACATTAGTCATCAGCGGTCCTCTGCAATCTTCATTAGAAAGGCAGCAGGAATCAGATATTAGGAGACTATCGCAAAGTTATGCAGGTTATTTTTAATGATACTTAATTTTAAGAATAATAAATGCAAACCACACTGTCTGGGAAGAAAAAGATATTGTAATTCAACAGAGCTTGTAAGTAGGAAGATAAACCTAGAATAAAAAATTAACATGTCAAAGACTCTTCAGATGTTAAAAGACAAACCATAACTAAAAAGTTTAAATAATATTCTATTTGTATTTTTCAAGTGACCAAAGTCTCAAGAAAATAGGGCCTTCCCAAAAAATTTACAGGAGAAAGGAAAAGGGAAGATTCCTGGGAAATCTGTTCTGTTAGTTCTTATGGACATACAATTATCCCCAGTAAAACTGGAGGAAAAGGGACCGATGTTGTGCTTCTCTTTCTGAATGGCAGTACTTTCAAAAAGCAGTACTGGTTTGGTCCTCGACTCTCGTAACTGAGAAATTCCTCAAGTAACGCTTAAGAAACAACTGGGACTAGAATATACCTGATGTCAATCTCATTGAGCTCTTAATTTGCATTTTCTTGCTTTTATAGTTCTATTTTATTACTGGCTTCTAATTTTATTGCCAAGAATTTATTTCTTGGCCTTGCTAGAGTACACTTATTCTCCTGGTGGATAAAATAAGATAAGCTCAAGTGTATTTACAAAATTTTTTCCATCAGATCCAGATTAGTCTGAAACTTGCACGTGGTTCCTCTTTTTCACAGAGCAGCATGCATTTTCTCAGTGCATGCATTCTCACTTCCTCTCTCTTCTGCTTTCCTTTTTCCCCGGTGTCAAACCTGTTGAGTTGTCACTCTGAGTTGTCACTCTGAGCAGCCTCAGTCTATGTACACTTCAACACAGAAAACGAACTGAAGCTGAAGCAGATGTATACCGCAATGAGATAATGTTCCTCTATTGCCACATCCTAGAAGGGCTCAAACAACTTTTTCCACAATAGCATGTCAAGTAGCAACTCAGCACAGATTCACTAAGATCCAAAATATATCCTCTTGGGTCTATTGCTTTATTTGGTCTGGTGTCATGATGATGTGACTAGAACTCGCTGGTGTCTCAGTTTTCATTTTGTTGTACATTCCAGCATATAGACCTTGCTTAACCTCAGATAGACAAGTTTGATTGTAACAGCTTAAACTAGTCTCCAGTGACAGGCATATGCATGACACCCTCATTACCTTACAAAGTCCGCAGAAATGACCAGAATCCAGTTCTTCTAAGCCCTATCCCTGTTTTTAGGGACAAAAACATAACTTTACACTAGCAGGCACCAGTTACTGCTCATACGCATTTGTAAATGGATGATCCTGTTATCCAGATCCATTAAAGCAGGTGGTGCTGTATTATGAATTTAGCAATCAGTGGGATTTTTTTAATTACTATTTGTAGGTTGAAGTTACTAAAGATTATAGTTCAAACAAAAAAGTTTGAAATTGAATTGCAAGGTATTGAGATGACATTACAAATCCTCAGATTTTTATTATCCTTGCTATAAAGCAAGGGAATATCTGCTAAAGAGAAACCGTTAACTTTCGATTTCACTACCACCCACATAAAAATAAATGTTTTTAAAACTGCAATTACTAAGCAGCATGAAGAATAAGCATAGCATACAGCACTGACCCAGCTCCATGGGAAATGTAATCTCTGTGCATAGATGCAAGAACACTTAAGAAGAAAGTTAAAAGGTCATCACAAAATGCAGATAACTTCAGAGATACTGTTATAGAAATCTCAAAACTCAGATGATCAGGAGTGTTTAACAGATTCCTATTTAAATGCCATTAGAAGTTCCACAATATTCAGCATTGTCTTCTAAGACTTGCAAATCCCATAGTCTTCATTGAACTTCCACCTATTTTTAATGTTGGAAATCTTATCATAAATGCATTTGTCAGTCCTAAACATCTCCATTAAAAATGTTATTTGATATATCTTCTATCATATACTAGAATATACATTTTTGTACTTAGTTTAGCAGAACATGTATAATACCCAATATGCCAGTAAAAACAGTGTAGTTTTATTTAATCTGCATTTAGTATCACACAGGGAAACAGCGTGAGAGAATGTTGAAAGCTTAACCACTTAGTCCTCAGAGGCTGCAGAGGATCTCATTACTCTAGAAACTGAATTAAAATTGCTGAAGAGTTTCCTGGTAGTCTAGGCATCACGTTCTAAGGTCGGGGATTTTTTTCCCACTTTTTCTGTTTTCATCTGATTACATAGATCTTACATGAAAAATCTAAGTGGATTCTCCTTTCCTTTGGAGATCTGCTTGCCATGTCTGGCTAACCTCATTATTAAACAGCTGTCACGGTTGTCTTTCAGAAGGACTGGGGGGAAAAAAAAGAAGGACATTTGAAAAGTCAAATGTGAAGTTTCATTATTATTTAAGTAGATTTTAAAATTGACACAGAAAAGCAAAATCTTAGAGCAGTAATAATATGTCTCTAAATAATTGTCTCTATATTGGAGAGACATGGATTTGACAGATGGCCCACTCGGTGGATGAGGAATTGGCTGGATGGCTGCATTCAAAGAGTTGTGGTCAACGGCTTGACGTCCAAGTGGCGATCAGTGATGAGTGACATTACTCGGGGGTCGATATTGGGACTAGTGTTGTTTAACATCTTTGTCAGCGACATGGACAATGGGATTGAGTGCACCCTCAGCAAGTTTGCCGAGGACACCAAGCTGTGTAGCACAGTCAACATGCTGGAGGGAAGGGATGTCATCTAGAGGGTTGAGGGGTGGGCTTGTGCAAACCTCATGAAGATCAATGACGACAAGCACAAGGTCCTGCAAGTGGGTTGGGGCAATCCCATTCACAAATTCAGACTGGGCAGAGAAGGGATTGAGAGCAGCCCTGAGGAGAAGGACTTGGAGGTGTTGGTGGATGAGAAGCTCAACATGACCCAGCAATATGTGCTTGCAGCCCAGAAAGCCAACCGCATCCTGGGCTGCATCAAAAGAAGTGTGGCCAGCAGGTCGAGGGAAGTGATTCTGCCCCTCTACTCCACTCTCATGGTACATCACCTGGAGTACTGCATCCAGCTCTGGGGCCCCCAGCATAAGAAGGACAGGGACCTGTTGGAGAGAATCCAGAGGAGGGCCACGAAGATGATCAGAGTGCTGGAGCACCTACGCTATGAAGACAGGCTGAGAGAGTTGAGGTTGTTCAGTCTGGAGAAGAGAAGGCTCTGAGGAGACCTTATAGCAGCTTTCCAGGCTGGATGGGTGTTTGTGCAGCCTGATGTAGTGGGAGGTGTCCCTGCCCATGGCAGGGGGGTTGGAACTAGATGGTCTTTAAGGTCCCTTCCAACTCGAACCATTCTATGATTCTGTGAAATCCTAATATAGCTTTAAAAAGCCCCATCTCCCCTAATAACTAGTATGCAAAATTTAGTGGGCTATCCATCAGCGTTAGGATTCTGATACCTTTAATACTGCTTATTCTAATACCTTAAAAATATTACTTGTGGAACTGACTGTAGTACTTACAGTTAAGATTGTTTAATGCTTTGAGGGTGTATCACTTACATTACACCGCTGAAGTTAAGAGCCTAGACCACTAATGGACACAGGCAGTAGTTTGTGTCCTGCTCTGTGTTCTGGCTATACTTGGAATCCAGGCTACTAGATTAGGTGCCTAAATATTATGTAATATGAATACTCTGTGTCATAGTACTTTGTCATAATTTAATCATAGGGCTCATGGTTTTGATCCCCAGCTTTCTTCTGTCTCAGGCTGAGAGGCTCTGAAATGCTGGGCACCTTAAAATAAATACACAGATTTTACTCGGGCAAAAGAGTGAGTGAAAGAGGATCAGTAATTTAATTCATTGTATTTAAAGAGAATTTGTCTGATGAAATACAGAAAGATCTAGTGGATCACAAATATCCCATTTAAACAAACTGTCTAAAGTAGTCACATAGACATTTTTATTAAAGTGACACAAAAATTGGTTGTAGTCCTGAATTTCTATGATTTTGGTCCACCCTTCTTCCTCTTCTGAAAGTTTAGTTAAAGCCTAAAGATACTAACTGAAAAATTACTGTTTAATGCAATGACACTTTCATACTGGTGGCTAGGTGGTATATTTACTGGTATATTTTGCTTGAGTGTGACTGAAGTTGATTGTGCTTTGCCTCACCTCAAAAGGACTTTGTTAATGCCAGTTCAGTAAAACAAAACAGTTTTAATGGTCCTCCTATGCATTTAAGTATTTCTACAGTATTCAGGCTGGCAGTAACAGAAGGCTTCAAAGGAACTAGAGAACCTGTATTTCTTGATTGCCTTTATGCTCAGCTGGAGGGAAAACAGTTTGTCATGGTTTAGCCCCAGCTGGCAACTAAGCACCACACCACCATCCACTCGCTCCCCTTCCCCGGTGGGATGGGCGAGAGAATTGGGAGAGGGAAAGTGAGAAAACTCGTGGGTTGAGATTAAGACAGTTTAATAGGTAAAGCAAAAGCTGCATAAGCAAAACAAGGAATTCACTCACTGCTTCCCATCAGCAGGCTGGTGTTCAGCCATCTCCAGGAAGCAGGGCTCCATCACGCATAACGATAACTTGGGAAGACAAATGCCATCACTTCAAATGTCCTCCCCCTCTTTCTTCTCTGAGCTTTTTATTACTGAGCATGATGTCATATGGTACGGAATATCCCTTTGGTTAGTTGAGGTCAGCCATTCCAGCTGTGTTGCCTCCCAGATTCTTGTGCACATCCAACCTACTTGCTGGTGGGGTGGTGTGAGGAGCAGAGAAGGCCTTGACTCTGTTTAAGCACTCCTCAGCAATAACTAAAACATCCCTGTATTGTCCACACTGTTTTCAGCACAAATCCAAATCATAGCCCCATCCTAGCTACCATGAAGAAAATTATCCCAGCCACAATGAGCACACAGTTGAACCTCTCTGTCAGCAGCAGGCCTCTGGTCCTAAGATTTTTAAGAACCTATTCAGTATTTCTTGAACACTATTGACTCGTTGGATTTAATGAGAGTTTCACTTGACTAACAAACTCTTTCTAAAGAAAATGCATGAGTTTGCCAAGGAAAATAAGGTGAGAATCATACCAACAAAATACACCTCCACAATATGGTGTCTCTTAATTACAGAATCGAGAAGCACCTAAATCTGGTATTAGGCTTATTCCCTCTAAACAATTTGTTATAGTGAGTCCTCGTTGAATTACAGCTATCAAAACATTTTGATAAAACTTGGAGGGGCAGAATGAGGGAATTTAAAAGCACATATAATGATCTTGTAGAAAATAAGAAACTTAAAACAGCTATTTCATATTTCATATGTATTTGTTGCATAAAAAAAAAAAAGGAGATAGGAAAATAAGTAATTACAAAGTGGCTACTGTCATTTACATAGAAGAGATTATATTTTTTTAAACAGTGCAGCAGTACCTTTGCAGACAGGTACCAGAAAAAAATTATCCAAAATTTTCTCCAGCAAGAATTACTTTATTTTAACACAGTCTGAAACTGAAGCCTAACCGCATACTTCATGGTTATTATTACAACTGTAAGTTTGTTGCTAACTTTCTGTTGCAACAGTGGTGTGCTAATAAGTGCCATCGTGGGAAATTTTCTTTCGTCATAATAACTTCAGTGTATAGATTAACGTAGGCACCTTCACCATGCCCAAGGTTCACCAAAGTATTTCTGAGCATACCAAACTTTATGCAAGTTTGCCAACTTTTTTTTTTTATTTAATGTTCGCTTGTTATTAGTTGCCTTTCTGAATATGGTGTTTCAGTAGACTAAAATAATTTTTTTTTATTCCTTTGTTTTTTTCAGTATTTCCAAGTCAAAACATACTGCAGAAAATTATACTTCCCTCAGAGAAAAGCAATTCACTCTTATCAAAGTCATTTCAGTAGAAAAATCTGAGTGATCAAAACCAAAGTCAGAACTTGTTTTTCTCTCAGTGAAGTTTTGCATTTAAATGTGGAGTTTTATATTTGTAAGGAACATGTGGTATGTACAGAACAGTCATTTCATATCTTAATAAAACTCATGTACAGCATATGGATAAGGTACTTTGCCGGCAGAATTAAGGAACACTGCTTCTTAGGAACCTGAAAACCATTATATACTTAGCACTAAAACTGTGCGAGTCTTAGCTTGGTAAACTAGACATGACTTGGCATGTAGATAGATGACATTAGGCAAGATGGAAGATGCTTTCCAAATGTCTCATGAAGTTGCTTATTTTTTCATTTCCATGCATTACAGGTGAATCCGGTGTAGTCACGGAAGGCAATGGCAACTCTTCTATTGACTTTAATGGGGAGGAATTTCAGACAGGAAGATGTGTCACTGTGGCAGTGATGGAAAAATGCATCATTTGGAAGGAATTTTAAAAAGAAGAAGGAACTTTGAAGGATTCAGGCAGGATTAAGATATTCCAGTAAAAATAGGAAGCTTGAAAAAAAGTGTGATGTAGATTGGTCAAAGTGGAATTAGGAACTTCAAACAAGGAAAGATGAGATGCTTAGTGACACATATAAGCAGTATAAAGCTGAAATGTTAAAACTGTATTATCCAAACTATTTCTGATTTTACTGGTATTCTTATCATGCAGTTACAATAGTACCATAAGACAACTTCTAGGTGAAGTGACTTACCACATGGTTCCAGACAACTTTTTCAAGTTTTGTATACCTCAAGGACTACTCAAACTGAAAAACTGCTATGCAAAAAAAGAAATCTAAAGAAAATTTACATAAGCTTTGCAATTCCAATGTTGTCCTGGTTTGAGGTAAAACAGAACAAATTTTCTGTTCTGTAATTTTACTTTGCAGCTAAGCCTCTTCTAACTAACTGAACTCTCTGAAATTAACTTCATATTGTGCAGACACTGTTCACTCTCAGAGTGATAAGACCTGATTATTTGTAATTTATGCAAAAGAATGGTACGCAGAGAGGCTCTTGATTATGCTTATTGCTATAACAACCAAGGCCAGCTCACTTTATTGTTTGCCCCATTGGAGGGTCTGAAGTGGAAGAGCATAGAGGGGTTGCACCTATGGAGAAGAGCTGACAGGACAGCTGACCCAAAACTGACCAACAGGGTATTCCATCACATCTGTATCACGCTCAGTACAAAAGCTGAGGGATCAAAGGGTCAGTCCTCTTTCTGCAATGGCTGGCGTCCGAGGAGGACTCTGTCTGTTCGTCTGCCTTTGGTCCTGAACTGTGCATTCCTGAATCCAGATCCAGAATCCAGTTCCTGTCCATCACTGATTCCAATCTGGGACTTTCACCATGTCTGTCAGTGACACGATCGTCACCCTGAGAGCTTGATACGGTTTTGTATATATTGTATATATTTCATTATTTTCTTTTTTATTATTTTATTAATATTTTCATTAGGGTAGTTTATTTTGTTCTTCTGAACTCATAAATCTCTTTCTCTCTCTCCCTCCTCTCCTTGGAGAGATAAGTGGGGGAGAGCATCTGTCATTTGTTTCAGTGGCCAGTCCAGCCCAGACCACGACAGACGTATGGTCAGATCAAACACAAGAGACTGTAACAGAATGGTAAAGCAATGGTAGGACTACAAAGTAGAAAACTCAGAAATTAGGGAATTCTAGAACAGAGATAGCAATTATAATTGACAACCTTAATAATTCGCTATAATAGCCTTTATAAGATGATATACTACATAATTACATGATCATAATTGTCACTGGATTCTTACCTCATTTAGGACTGGAGCTAGATTGTGCTCTGGGAATGGGTCAGGTAGTTTCAACCTGAATGTTTTAGTCATAGTATAGTTATATGCAACAAAGAACAAGAAGAAATAATGAAATAGCCTCAAGTACATTTTTTTTCCTATTAGCTCTGCTTTGTATATACATTGAATAGCTGTGAAGTTATACAAGTACGATTGACAACAAACCAGTGTACCATATAAAAAACTTATTTGCAGTCATATACATACACATGCATTTAAATGTCACTAAAAGCATATCCGGTTTCTTTAGGAAAAGGAGGGACTGGTTCCATCTTGCCCCTTATGTCATTTTCAAGGAAAAAGTTTTTTCCTTAAACAGCTTTTCCTTAAAATGTAATTACTCTTCTGTGAGTGACAAATTTGAAGGTAAAATTAAGTCATTTTGCAGTACTCAGTGCAAATAAGCATCTCAACTTTTTTTCCAAAGCTTGAAACTGTCATTTTTTTCCCTCTCAGATAGCTCAAAACCTGAAACATTTCATTTTATCAGACCCCTCCTTAAGTCAAAAAAAAGAAATAACCTTGGCATTGAAAACATGCCTGAAGAAAGCTCATCCAAGCAAGCAATAATTTTCAGTTTATAAAAGCCTCAAAATAAAGGCTTAAGAGGAAAACATCCCTTAACCATTCTGACCACCATTGTAAGTGCATTGTACATGTTATTTTCAAAATGGCGTATGACAATCATACTGCAGATCTGACTGGATGCAAAGAATGTAAAATTGTGGCCCCTATTGAAGCCAATAGAAAGCTTTTTCTTCCCATTTCCCTTCAAAATTTTACTGATCTTGGGACTGTGCACTTGGAACAGGCAAGACCATTTTGCTTTCTGTCTTACCTTGTTCCTGAACCACCAAATGCCTAGTCAGTGTTGGGACAACTGCTGAATATGCTTCAGCAGAGGGAAGTGAACAGAAGATGCCTTTCAGTTGCCGCTGCCTCTCTTATGGATTCAAGAGAACAATAGGAATTGCATGAGCTAACTAGCATCCACAGCAGAGAAGTAAGGTGAAGAAAAATGTGAGGATATGGACACACAGAGCTGCTGAGGACTGGGAGGCGGCAATAGAAGGGCCACTGCAGGGCAGTTCAGTTCCCACCCAATGACCTCTGAGATGGAACATAATGCTAACACACAGAAAATAGCACCAGGGAAATATAACGTGTGTGACAGAGAAGCAGGCAAGAGCAGCATGGGTTTGTAATAACACTACATAGACATATAAAGAAAAATACCAACCCATTCTTCAAATGGGAAAAGTTCATTCTGAGGTGTGCACTGGTAGATACTGACAGTCATCCAGATATAAAGCAAATATGGCAAAGATCCTTTGGATCCAAGAGGATGATAGAACCCACGACCGTCACTACCTGCACTCCAGACAGCTTCCTTACCAAAAAAATAGATGCTTGTCACTCAGCTGCCTAAAATCTCATATTCTTGTGGCAAAAAACATGGAATCCTCCAAAGAAACATTATGGAATCATAGAATTGTCTAGGTTGGAAGGGACCTTTCAGATCATCGAGTCCAACCATCAACATAACACTGACAAAATCATTGCTAAACCATGTAGCTAAGCACGACATCTACTCGTCTTCTCAACTACTTCATTGTTTCAAAATTAAACCTGTTAAATCCCTACAAATCTTTAGAAGATATGAAGAACTGTAGCTACAGAAGCAGTAAGTGCTACATCTAGCTTTCCCATATATGTAACAAGAGGCACCACCTCCACTTTGGAGCTGTTTAAAGGTACCACAAGTTTTCCACCTGTTAAGTTCTTCATCTCAGCTGGTAACAGCTCAGCCTGTGTAAAACATAGCCACTGTATAGGCTACAGAAAGGCTGTGGGCCTGGGAAGTGCTCCTCAGAGAACGTGGTCAGAAGGCCATGGGGTGCAGGCCAGAAAGGAGACGGCCCGTCTTACAGAGGGCTTGGAAGATCCACATGTGAAAGTTGCCTCATATAAACAAAGAAACAAATGGTAGTAGGAATGGTGACCTGTGGTGAAGAGCACAGCCACTGAACAAAAAACTACCCTATGACTGTTGGTGCAAATAGTCCTATCCAGGAAAACACTGGGGAAATGCAAAGAAGAGGAACACAGGTGATGTTATGCCTGTGATCCACATTACCTCTCCACCACTAAAGAAAGAGTCTTGAATGGAAATTCTAGCACCAAGACCTATGAGGCAAAGGCAATAGTTTCATATGTAAAACTCATTATGGATTATTATTATTATCATCATCCTATGGTGCATATACTACAATCAAGCAAAAGATTAATGGCAACTTTTTTGTTGCTCAACTTATATTCTTCCTCCCTTATTTTTATGAATACCTAGTTACTAGTAGATGCATGTGTATGTTGGAAACCAGTGTTCACATTTAGCCCAATTTTATCACAGTGCTTGGAACATTGCTGTTTTCATAAAATCCAAGGTATTACAATCAAATTATTAAAATGGGAACTTCAGTTTTCTTGTAAATTAAAAGTAAATTTCTAGCGTAAAGGGCCAGGAAGACGTAGAGCTCAGAAATAAAGAGAATTCACAATTTTTACATTTTCATCATTTAAGCCATTCTTAAAATTCCTGAACAGAGTGGCTGTTCAGGGACTGAACAGAATTCCTGAACAGAGTCCTGTAATCCAGCAATTTTACAACTGAGCTTTCAAAAATTCCCCAACACTTGGCTTTGAGGTTATGAAATCCACAGTATCATTATATGTACTGGAAAGAGACCAGTGATGAGAGCACTGAAAGGATGTATATTATTGCAACTCATGGTGCTGCTGTGGCTACACAACTTGTCAAATCATATGAATACTGTTTAAAATCTTCCTTGAGCTTCTTCACTATTGTTATTTTCCCCACATGTATTTCCTATTTGTCTTCGAGAGTTAACACATCAGACAAATTGGAAGTACAAGCTACAAGGGGGAACTGAGTTAATAATGTGGAAGACTTGTTTCACTATGCTGTCTGTAAAGGCATACCTCTTCCAAATGAAAGATAGAGCGCTGTGCAGTGGAGTCCATTAAAGTCTTACAAAGCAGAGTAAATAGGAAGGAAATATGACAAAAGAGAGTAGCAATCCTATATGTGAAAATCCAAATGTGAATGCCAGTGGCCTCCTTAGGATACTATTCTAACAGTAGATACCTGCATGACTCCTGAAGCCTATGTAAATGTTCAATAAAAAATTTTGTATTAAAATGAGCCACAAAAAACCAGAAAGGTAATAAATTTGCACCTGGTTTCAGAAAACATCACTGGCAAGGTGGGGTACCTGATAAACTGACTCCAGTCCTACTCTACTGCCTACTTATTTTTTCCATAGGCAGGAAAGGAATCACGTGGGTCACTGGTTTGAAGCCTTTTCATTGCAGACGTCTCTAATTCAAAAAAAGGAACCTGTAGATTATCTGTCCCACAGAGCCTTGAAAGACCGAAAGCCACTATAATGGACCAAAGTAAGCACTAGTGTCCTACTGCTGCAAATCTTAGAAAATTTTAGATAAACTGGTGACACAGCAAAGAGGATCTAACCTGTTTTGGTAAATCCATTGCTTTTCCTGAGCCCCAAAGAGGTGAAGGTGACATTCTTCATGCCTGGAGCTGACAGTCTGGGCACAATCTCAACCTGGAACCAAAGTGCTCTGGAGAGAGAAAGAATTAATATTTGAGTTTGGGGGTCCACTTGCTCCTCTTCAGTGCTATTTTACTTACATTCACAGCCTGAAGTAAACCTGCCTCTGATCCTTATTAGGTAGTGAAAATGTATTAGGAATATAAGCAAAAGGAGACTGCTTTTAAGCAAGTTGAGCTGTAGCCAGAAAGGCAGCTATGGGGACTCTTGTTAATGGCAATTAAATTTTTTCTCCCCAAAAAAGTGGAGAAAGATAGTCCTCTTCAAAGACAGACTGAATTTAGGCTGAGCAAAATGACAATGAACAAAATATAACAAAAATGATCTGTTGACTTGTAAGAGAGGCTACAGTTCTTAGGAGAGATCAAGAGTTCGTTTGGTGTTTGGTGTTTTCATAGAACCATAGAATGGTTTGGTTTGGTTGTTTTTTCGTTTCTCACTATCCAAATATATTTTAATTGGCAATAAATTAAATTTCATTTTCCCCAAGCTGAGTCTCTTTTGCCTACAACACTAATTAGCGAGCAATCCCCCTGCCTTTATCTCCGCCCACAAGCTTTCCCATTCTTGTTCTTCCTATTTTCTTTGCACCTCGTCCTGCTGAGGAGGGGGTGGTAGTGAGTGAACGGCTGTGTGGGAGCATTTGGCATCTGGCCAAGGCCAACTTGCTTTTATAGGACACAGGCTTTTATAAACTCTCCTCCTTAACACTATCTTTACATTGTCTGTTGCTTGCCTTCTAAATCATAGCTATCTTTTGTGTGAACAAAATTAACCTCAGCAAATTTGGCCTATTTCATCTTCACTTTACAGTGAGACAAATTGTGCTCCATAAGTGCCTGTTCCTATCCTTGATTACAAACAGAGCTTGGAGTGATTAGATTAGCTGCAGATGAGTGCTGCAGGCATGAAAAGTTAGGCAAGATTAATGCAATCCTTTATGCCCACAACTATCCTGAGGTCTTAGGTATGCATGAGTGGCAGTACATTTGATCTGAAGGTAGCTTCGAAGAAGACTATTCAAACAGAAGGTTTTGAGCTGTTGTATAAGAGAAGCAACTAGTGAAACCTCCCAGTTAATGAGCTTAGTTGAATACCCAGAGTTCCTCTGTGAAGTTTTATGATTGACAAAATAGTTTTTAGATTAGCAAAATGCTAGTCTGGTTTTTAGTTACGTAGATTAAGTAGATACACTCAAATAATCTTAAAATCAATCTTCTTCCATTACAGGTGAGTTCATACTTGCCTTCTTAGAGAAGAGAACCTTCTCTTCTCTAAATCCATGTTGGTTAGAATAATATACACATACACAGATTGTAAGAGATTATATTAAAGATATATTGTTAAAGTAACTTCAGTTTGCAGATCCACAGATAGGTTATCCTAACAAAAATATCCTATGTTCCAATACTTGCACTTAAAAAGGAGAATAAAATAGTTAATTGTAGGATTCTCAACTGGGTTTTCATTTATTATAAAATAAATCTGGAACAGATGCTGCAGTAATTGGTAAATCTATATACTGCCTCATTATAAAGCAAAGCAAAAAAATAAAGCTGTCTTTTTAAAAATATGGCTTCATCCAAATGTGTATGAGCTTGCTGTAATGTCTACATAACCCACTTTTTTGCTGTTCAGTATAATGAATAATCTACACCTTTTGCTGTTCAGTTTAATAAACCACTTCATATAAGCTCTTCAGACTGATGATCTGTTGTTTATGACAGACTGAACGGTTTAACAGAGCTAGCTCAGTTATAAATACTGTCAGGTGCAGTGTTAGGGAGCTGTCACCTTCTTCACATCACTGACTACTGTAGTATTCATTCTGCCCTTTGGATGAGAATAAATAGGTACGTACATGTTCACACAAAGGACACACTTCACAATTTTAAGAAACAGTATTCTGGGCTGCAAACTACATGGATGTCATGTATATATATACACAAATGCAAATATAAAAAATGAAAATATAAACCAAACCTGAATATCTGTTAATGAAAACCTTCCTAAAACTACAGGGGTCTTTTTAGTGAAACACAGACACATGAAAGATATTAAGCATTTTTCTCATACTAATAACTGATGGGCAATATCAATACTTTTTGTATTGCTTTCCTTTAAATGTAATTTTTTATATAGTTCTAACCTAAATTACTGTGTGGCTTACCATAATTTAAATAAACAAAATCTTTAACTTAGTATTCGTCTGTAACAAAAAGTGGAACCGAAAGTAGTAATGCACTGGGGGAGGACATGTAGGCAGATTCCTTCACAGCATGATAATATTTAAACTGGAGATAATTTAATGATTTATTACCTGACAAGTGCTGAACAATTTTCAGTAACAAGTTTCTTTTAGCAAAAGACTAATTTCCAATATACTCTGAATCAAAGAGTTGGTTAAGGAGAGTCATTTATTATTACAAGTAATTTCAGGTATGAAAAACAGTGAAATTCAGGTGAGGCAAGGGCTTACGTGTTTTGTTTGCAGATCTCATGCTGGAGTTGCATCATACAACCTGCAGCAAAGCCAGCAGAAATACTTTAATGGCTTATATGGGAAAACAAGATGGACACAGCTACCGAAACCAATGTCACTAGGTTGCTCTGGGACCTGAATGTACTCCTGATTCAGCCCTGTCTGGACGCCTATTGAAGCTATAGTCTGTCTGAGAGGTTCCTGAAAACCTCCTTCCTTCTGCTGTCTCAAGGAGGGGACATGTTTCTTGGGGCTGTTGACCAATGCACAGTCTATTGGGCCAAGAAAAGGGAACATTTGTGTCATATGACATTCAATAGTCCAAAAATTGCATCCAATAAAGAAATACATCACCTTTCATCACGTGCCACCTAAACAAGCAGGTCAAGAGAGAAGAATGTGACTTCAGTAATTTACTTTATTTGCGGATATTCAGTATATGAGGACTGGTTTGCAATAAAACATAGGTACAGCATTTTCTTCCATAACATACAGGATATAATTCTGCTTGAATATTGTTTATATCAGTTAATTTTCAACTTCCCCCACTTTTATTTTTTTTTTTTAATTCAGAAGAAATTCTTCACGATTGTATCCAGGGATGGTCAGCCAGGTTCCTGTTTAAAGTTTTGATGGAAATGGCATTTTTGTCACAAACTGTTTTGGCCATGTTAAATTCATATTCCCTGGTGAAACTCACATTCCTGTTAAATTCCCTGGGGATGAGTATTCTTTATAACCATGCTTTTTCTTGAAACTGTGTGAGGAACAAGACAGGACTGGAGTAAAATTATTAGGGGTTTTTATTACTCAGGGCTCATTACTCAACCAAGTCGAGACCTTTACATACACTTTCTCTTTTCTGTCTAGCCTCCATTCCTCCTTAAAAAAAACCCTATGGATCACATAGTACTAAACATTGTACTCAAAACATGCAAGACACAAGCTAATGCCTACAAGCAACGTGTCCAGCAAAATTTTGCACAGCTAGTCTGTAGGAGAATACATGTACATTCCAGATGCCTTTTGGTGCAAAGCATTTTCAATAGAAACATAATCACTGGATAGTTTAACAGCTGTTCCCGATCAAGTCTCAATGAATTAAGTGAGGAATGTGATTCTTTACAGAGGAAAAGAATTTGGCCATATAAGGGTGATTGTCACTGAAAGCATTAGACATTATGGTATCAGGGCAAAATCCAAGTTTCTGTTGAAAAATCTGGAGGAATTAGAGGTTCTTAAGTATAACTATCACTGAATAATTTGTCATCATGGAAAAGTATGACATTTTACTAATCTCAGTCTGGAAACTGTTAAATCTCTTTTCCTAAAACTTTCCATTTTGAGACAGATATGCAGCACAGGAAATTTCAGCCTGAGCAGCTAAGGATTAGCAAAAAGTAAAGTACAAATGAAAGCAGGATGCTAGGATAGGAAGAACTAAGAAACCAAAATAGAAGTAGTATTGCATAAACAGATAATAACATGTCATACTTCAGTTCTGCAGATGAAAGTGAGGAGTTCTGCTTGTGCAGCTCTCTGCTGTGCCTTCTTATGAAGAGAGAATTTTTCTTTTCTCCAGCATATGCATTATTCCTTTTAACTTGCTAGAGTGTTAGCTTAGATCATGTTGGTTTGTATCATTATCCTCTCTGTACTGTTATATTTCCCTGAAATATGGAACAACTCTTCTGGGTGAATTCTGCATTGAATTAAGTCACCAAAACATATAGCAAAGTGTAAAGTATAGACAAGGGGCAGATATTGGGGTGACTCAAGTGACAACTTGGAGGCTACAAACCTGCCAGAATAATAAAGATTAAGCATTATGATTTTATTTTTGTCCATATATATTGCATATCTTGAAGAGGCATTAATAACAGTCAGATGAAACCAATTCCTGAACTGGAGAGGGGATTGTGTTATACAAAGCTGATTGTTCAGGACATCAGGCACCTTAGCTTGGAAATGTGCTGAAGACACTTATTAAAAGAAATAAGAGTCTATGACTATAGAAATAAAGAACTCTCAGAAACAAACAAACAAACAAACAAAACTGCCTGCAGCAGGGCGGTTGGAACTAGGTGATCTTTAAGGTCCCTTCCAACCCTTCCAACATTTGAAAACAAAACATAGACTGTCATGCAGTAAAACTCTGAAAGAACATCTATATTTGTAATAAAATAGTGCATATGTGTGTGAGCACTCAGACTTGATCATGTCCAAAGGAGAGCAATGAAGCTGCTGAAAGGCCTGGAGCACACTCTCCACACCTGAAAGGAGGGTCTCTTCTCCCAAGTATCAAGCAGTAGGACAAGAGGAGACAAACTCAAGTTGCGCCAGGGGAGGTTTAGATTGGATATTGGGAAAAATTTCTTCACCAAAAGGGTTGTCAAGCATTGGAACAGGCTACCAAGTAGTTGAGTCACCATCCCTGGTGGTCTTTAAAAGATGTATAGATGTGGTGCTTAGGGACATGGTTTAGTGGTGGACTTGGCAGTGTTAGGTAATGGTTGGACTCGATGATCTTAAAGGCCTTTTCCAACCTAAACAATTCTATGATTCTATATAGAGTGTTAAATTGTAATAAGAGTATCTGCTGTGGCTTTAGCACCAGCTACTTAACACTTTCCCAAGATAATTCTCTGATGCACTTTAGGAGCTAACACAGGCCACAGACCCCCTCCAGGGGCAGTGAGGGTGTAGGAAGCTTCTACTGGAGTCCAAGACAGCCTCACAGTACAGATAGGAATAATAACAGTGTGTCCGCGAAGCCATGGGATTGACAAAGGGACTTGAGACTGCAGGGTTTGCTAGGCTGCAGGAAGTCCAAGCGCCCACTGAAGGTGAGAATCTGTAGGGTGGAGCACAGAAGTCCAATATCTTGTAGAAAAAGTGCTGGAATATCCTGTCACACCATCGTGTAAATTCAGAGGTCTCTGCTTTACATACATAATTTGTCATTATACGCATTTGGTGCAAATATTAGATATGAAAAACTGTCAAAATTTGTCCAAAATAGTTTGTGTTAGGTTCGTCTTTTGAGTTATTTTTTGTGGCTCATCCTTTATTATCAAGCATGTATATTCTACATGTTATTTCTAGCCCAAAAGTTGATGAGTGGGTCTTCATGTATCACAGTTGCTAGGGAGATAGATCTGTATTCTAAAACCAAAATAAAGCACTATGTCTTGACACAAAGCTTAAAATCTAGCACTCATATGGACTAGTGATGATTGGATGAAAAATGACATTGTGTTTTTAAAGTGCAGATGTGTAAACTTCAGCTGAAGCCATATCTGCATACAAAGCACTGCCAAAATAAAGAGTATAGTCTGCTGAAATTTCTGCTGACCTTACTATGTGCAAAAATCTGCCAGCTTTTGAGCTTCAGCTTTCCCTTTTCTTAAAGGGCAGCATCTGGACTAGCCAAACTGTAGAGGAGGTTTACACAGAAAGAAGAATAAATGTTCTTCTCCTCTATATTTATCATTACTTTATGAACAGAAATTACTTTCTGTTGGAACTACTACTTCTTTGGTAGAATTTTAGAGGCTGCTGAAACTCAAAAAAGCTAATAGAAATATAGGAGACAAGAATGACGGAAACATTAAGTTACATATAATTTGAATTGAAAATATATGTAGAGTTTGAATTGGAAATATTTGTACAGAAAACAATCTTACATGTAGTAAATAATACCTCTGCTTTTTTAGGGAAAAAGTTTGTAAATATGTCATATAAAAGGTAAATTTTTTATTTTTAATGTATAAAATGGTATGTTTATACAGCTGTGCTTGGCTGGAAACTTCTGGGATAATGAATTCCAAATACAATTCAAATAGAAACCAAATAAACAAGTGGTTTAAACTAGTTCTTTATTAACCTGAAGGGAGTAAAAAAAAAAATCATATGCCTTTTTTAATAGAAACTCTGCTGTGTTTAAAGTCTATATCAATAATTTTAATATCATTTATTAGAATGTAAAAACCAAAAAAATCTCTTGATGCATTGACTGAAATATGTATTTTAAAATTTCAAAAGTCTCCAGCAGAGTTAGGTACTACAATATTAAGTCAATGATTAGAAATGCCACTCTAACCTTATAGTTCTGTTATCTGAAGAAGAAGGGAGGAACATGATACATGGAAAGCTTGGAACTGCTGCAGTCATTACAAAAAAAACTTGTCACAGGACGTGGTCCAGGGATAAACAAGGTCAGGCTAGCATGCCATCTGCCCATGGAATATCATGTCGATGTGTTGTTCTGGGTCTTTTACAGCTACGTTGTTCTCAGTCATTTAGAAACAGAAGGAAAATTCCATTGGAAAATAAAGGCTTACTTAAAAGCTAATTAAATGCAGAGCAAAATAAGAAGGGAAAAAAAAAAAAGAAACACAGCAATATATTCTTTGCATAAGAGTGAAAGCTGTGGTTGAAAATACTGCCATCTCACACCACGCATCAGTTATTAGTGCTTTAAATGTGAAGTAATCTAGGTTCAGCTGCCCTCCTTGGGAAAGTGTCTTTCTGGGAGCTGTTACCTTATTGGCACTGGACTGCGTATTCTGGGCTCCTGTGGAGGGGAAGAATTATTATCATTCCTCAGCTGACTGTCTCATGCTCTGTGCGCAGTGTGACTGAATTGGCTGGAGTAAAGCAAATCTTACTGAAACTGTCTTTAAGACTGTTTCCAGAACGGGACTTTGAAAATGCAACACTAACAGAGTCAGACCAATGCCTTTCGCTTTCATTACATAAAAGGATTATTCACAATTCTACAGACGTAAGGTACAATAAAAGTGCATGCCGAGTGGATATAAAGCCCTTTTCCTGTTTTATCTTTCCTTGTAAAAAGTAAAATTGTCTTGTCTTTGATTTTTTGAAAGCAAAGAATTAAATGCATTAAATAAATAAATACATTTGTATTTCTCAAATTCTGTCATTTTTGCACAGTTTATTCCCCTTGAAGAGATACAATTCCTACTGGCTTCACTTGGACGTATACGCAAGTCAATCCGGGAGTAGCTGACATTTGGTGTTCTTCTGAATTATGAGAAGTAATTAATTTCCTGTTCAGGATACCGTTCATTTACATCTATTTACACTGTAAATTCCTCTGCAGAAAGGTTTTAATTCAAGGAAAACTGCACTGGCAAAAAGGGAAATGTGAAGGAAAGTAAAAAGGTATGTTTTATTATCACATGTATTTAAGACCTGTATATGAATGCATTACACAGGCAGCTATCTACATTACAATCATGAAGTATTCATATGTTGCAGTATGGGAGGCCCCTTCTTCCCCTAAACCACGGAGAAATTCTGCCTTCCCCCATTTGAATGCAGACTAAGGACTGAGAAATGGCCATTAAAAGCCTTCAGCAAATTGCAGCTCTTGCATTGCATGCTGCCCAGAGATTGCTCTTTTTTTCTTCTTCCTTGAGAAGCATGAATATCAAAGGGCTATGAAAGGATGGGCAGGTGGTGATCAGTGGCCTCACACAATAGTCGGCAGATCTGGCCAGCTTTATCAAAGGGAAAAGAAAAAGTAGATTTCTATAGGGGGAACAAGAGCCACCCAACTTCATTGCACCCTCCGGTCTACATCTCAGAGGCGGCACGGCCCTCTAACACCTTACAGATTTCACTGAAACAGAGTCAAGTGCAAAATCGGGCATATAAAATACCTTCACTATGCACTTCTTTCAAAAGATCATAGGTAGCCTGGAGTTTCTTCACTTACTTTTATTTTGCACTGTGTGTCATGGACATACTATTTCAGTATTTTCAAACTTTTATTTCCCCTCTTGTTCTAGTTTCAGTATATGTATTTGCGTTTTGAAAAGTAATGAAGTATATATATTGATTTATCAAGTATATAAAATATATCTGATAGACAATATGATATACAGATATACATATTGAATTTCAAAAGTTGTCATGATGGGTTCTTTACAGAAATAAATAGATGGGACCTTGATGAGACTTTTGATACTGATTTCAGCATAGGTAGATTTTCACTTGTTATTTTTAGAGGAAGTTTTTACAAGTACTTTTAACATATTCCAATGTTTTTTCTTCTTTCTTTATTTGAGGATTGATCTTGGTAGTCAGCACCATAGCATTGTCCAGAAAATCATTCACGTACATGCTTATGGTCATGGAAATTATTTTTAAGGTTAGTTGAATACCTGAGTATTCAAAGGTATGCATGAATTTTTGTCTCTTGAGAAGCAGGATCTGTCTTGAGAGAGCTCCTCCCCAAAAAATTGTTGTATGTCAAGGCTAAAACTAGTGGACGGATGATCGGTCACTGTGGTTTAGCAGAACGCAGCTGGTAACCTAACGTGGCTTGGAGATGTCTATGAGAAGTGCCTAAGATCAGAACCCCACAGCTTTATCTTTTTACTTGCTCAGTCAGTGCATTTGCTAAAGCTCACAGTGAATATAAAACTCCTCAGTTTAGGGTAGAGCTATTTCTTAAAGCTTCCTATGAAATTGGGCCTAAGTATTAGGCAGTATCCTGCAGGCAGGATCTTCTCTAGCTATTTCAGCGGATGCTCTGTTGAAGAAGAGAGTAGTGATATTGCACCAATTGCGAAAAGATAAGGGAACTGTATGACTCCTATAATGTCTCATGTTAAATGAAAGAGCTATTCACTTCCAATTTGTCTGGACAATTAGTACAGAGACAGATGTATTTGCTTCCATTTCAAAAAATATGTGTGTTAAACTGAAAGTAAGTCTTTGGTTTTACATTTCTCAGCTACTATTCATAAATTCAGTTTACAACAGAAATGAAGGGAAGGGCTACTTAATTTTCCACATGAACATTGATTTAAATTCCATTTAAGTATGCCCTTAAATTATGCTTAAATGTGTGCCCCTGGAAATTTAAATCCTGTATTCATTATTCTACATGCTTGGATTTAGCATCTATTTTTCTAGAGACAGTTTCTAAGGGAAAACAAGACTTCATCTCAGCCTCTATTCTGCAATGCAGAGCATGGCTTTTCTTTATCTGTTGGCATTTTAAACTTCATTTTTATATATGTTGCGCTTTTGCTACTAATCTCATGCATCTGCTCTTTCACCACCAAATTCCAAGTGTTTCTCGTTCAGTTTTGTCACAGCTCAGGGCTCCGATTTTGTCTTGAATCCCTCCACTTCTTCAGGGATTTCTGTTCTTTTGTTTTTATGTGTGGCAGTCATGTCCACTCTGGGAAATCATTCATGCTTGTTATCATTCATTTTACTTCTCATATAGTTATTTTGTGTTTATTCCACTGCTAGCCACCAATATTTCATTGACTTCAGTAAACTTTAAACTGGAATGGTCACTTTCCCGCAGCACAGTCCAACATTTGGTGGAGATCAGACACCCAAAAAGAAACACTGTAGTAGTAACAGTGGTAGTAAAGGCCCTGTTAAAAGGAAAAATAATCAGGCACAGTGCTTTCTCAAGAACTGATCAAAGGCAGAGAGGAAAACATACACCTGCGCAAGGTGGGAATGGTTGAAAGAGATTTGCAAGTTATAACATTCTTAGAGGAAGCTTTCAAGGAGAATAAGACTGGGTATCACTGCTAGTAATGAAGGTAGACTAGAGAACAAAACAGAGATGGGCTCTTTTTGAGGAGAAAAGTATGAAAAGCTTTCGAGAATGGAAGAGAAGAAAGCTCCTGATTGCTTTCCAAGTGGATTTGGTAAACTAAAAAAACTTTGAACATAAAGATTGAATTTATTGCTCTTAACTGGGAACAGGGTTCAGTTCTTGGAAAGTAGAGAAAAAATTAAGAAAGCTGTGAGAAGAGAAAGAAAGACATCCTTAATGTCCCTGCCTGGCAGTAATTTAGCAGCTCTTACAGTTAGTCCCAACTCATGTGAAAGGCAAAGCTCATGCCACTGCCTCTAATTATATTTTTCACGGGATAAGGAAGAAGGTTAGTATAATCACACATTACTATAACTTCCTTTTCCTAATTTATTAAGGAAAATACAGGTATTTATTGTCTGTAAGAAACTTTGCTCTGTCCCGCAGAGCAAATATTTGATTAGAGCTGTGTGAAGCACTTGTGTCTCTGTAATTTCTCAAAATAACACACAAAATTCAGTTAGCACAGCTGGAGTTCAGCGTTGGTGATTTTGAGGAGGCAGTATGGAATAGGTTAAACAATTTCATAAAATACATCCCAGTATACTCAGGGATACCCCAAAGTCACTTAAACCTTTAAAGCGACTCCTATGCCTTTCCAATGTAGCACAGGCGAGAACAACCTCACAGAAATGCCGATGAAATGTTTCCTCCATTCCCTTGCCCAAGAGTGGAAGGAAACAAAAATTCTGAGATGCTTCTATGAGGGCAAGGGTAACCTTAGTATGAAGTTTTGATATGAGTTATCCTAAAGCTAGGTACACAATAAAAATCAGAGAAGGTACAACAGTAGTTTTAAGTCTTTCACATAAGACTGGTAAAAGAAGAAAGAAAAATGTTATATAATGGATGTCTGTTTTCAGGTGACAAATTAATCAATGAAGTTTCTTCTTTTGGTAGTCTCCATTGCATTGTGAGTCCATACATAAAGCCAACAAGACTATTACAGAAAAACTACAGATAGTACAAAGATAACAGTTTGGTGCAGAACACTCAATAGAAACAGACATAACACTCAGGCAACTGTGAGTTTCTAAGTAGCTCAGCACACATACATTATCATCATATAGAAATGAAAGATAACTAAAGATGATAAACTTCAAAGCATAGCCACAGTGGCAAATTTTTGTCCTGCAATTAAAAACTATATTCTATCTACATTGTGTATCTGTGGACACTTTCTTTTTCTTTCTCATATATGAGCCTTTGTTTTCTAAACACCCTTTTTTTTTCAGTTTTAATCAGTCATCTGTAATGACTCTTTCTCGACATGAACTTTTGGTTCTTTGATCATGTCTAGCCCTTGCTTATGGTTTTATTCTCAATGCTTTTTAATCTTATACTTAAGTTCTTCCCTTGTGCTTTTTCAGAAATGCTTTCCATTTTTTGCTGTAAGTCCACATTTTATCTGTGGCCTGGCTTGGATGTTTTAATGTGATACTCATTTCTTATTCTCTTTACCTCCCACACTTCTTCAAATCTTTCCCCTCATGATCCCCACTTAGTTCTTGTGCTTATTATGCTGGTCTTTAACTCCTACACTTGCTGTACATTTGTTTAGCAAGAATTTACTTTATCCTTCCCATGGCATTTATTCCTTCAGCCTAAGGAATTCAAAACAGATTCCCTACTGAGTGTTATCTTAATCAGAAAGGTAGCACTCCAGGGCTCGCTCTCCACTAACAAGTCCCTCTATGCAGCATTTCTCTTTGAGCCTTTAATATTTTGCTACAATTTTAGAGGAATTTAAAATTTTGGAGATTTACCAGTAAATTAAACTGTTAGATGTTTCAGCTTTTTATCATTTAGAGACACTATCCTACACTTCTTCTCTTGATATGTATTACTAATGTTCGAATGTCGCAATTGAGCACTTTAACAGAACACAGGCCTGAAATTTGATTGAGGAATACCATTTATGACAAAACCTAGACAGAAATATTACATATAGGATAGGAATGGCCACACATCAAATTAGATAACATCATTTTGTACAATTTTATAATACATCAAGGAAAAGAACCTGAAAAATGAGAGGAAATAAGGAATTGCTACCAGTAAACACAAAGAAGTACTAGAAATTAATGTTAATGAACCAGTTAATCTGAACAGTAATTCTGGAATTTGATGTGTATGTTTGGAAGGCAAGAACTGATGAGCACTAGAATTGAGTAGAAAGTGAATTATGGTGAGTGTAATTAAGGGAAAGATGGGAAATATTGTGGCACGATTCTTTTCACATTAAAAGAAATGGAAGTTTTATTACAGACTTTAAGAGCAGGAATAAACCCATTTTGCTGGTTTTTTACTATTACTTAATTCTACATCTTGCCAAGATAAATTAAACAGTCTAAATACAGATTATTAAGTTTCAGTTTAAATTGAAATTGTGAATTTGTTGGCCTTTTCCCCTAACAACAGAAAGCAGTTTGTGGAATTCTTAAAAACTCAGGCACCATAAGTTGATAGGACTGAAGAGATAGCTCTGTGCAGTCTGCATCACAGTCCAAACCAAACTGAAACTGTCTAGCCAAATTTATCCTTTAAAAATGCAAATATTAACATATGAGAAAATAAAATGTATCGCTTTCAATTAAGATATTCACTGAAATAGAATTACTTCTCATCTTGACGCTCAGTGAGCACTGCTCATCCAAACTTAACGTTACTACCTTGTTTAATTCTGTAATGAAATATATTGTTAGAGATGTAGTGTTATTTTTACATTATTTACTAAATAAGTAAAGACTTTAAAATTGGTCACACAAAGCCAGAGGCTATACCTGATCTTATCGTGAAAGGATAAGACCTTTCTTATGACCTATGGCAATGATCTGAGCTCAAATTTCCTGGTCCTCCATGCTTTCTATGGATTTGTTATATTTGTTCGATATTCTACTTGTTATGTACCACTTTATTGGGAAAATTGGTGATACCTCATACAGGATATCCTAAATCTCACAAGACCGAGTGTTGTGATCTATACTACCATGTTTCATTTCTCTCAGCCTCCCTATTTGTATATACGGTATGCCATTTTAAGAATTACAAAGCATACATTGTCCACTGTACTTTGGCCCTACCATGTCTGTACCTTCAATCTTCATGCAATAACTAAAAGTCAGGGGTAAGTCTGTGTCTTCCACTAGTAAGCATCAAGTTTGAACAGGAATCTTTTTCCAGAATGTGATTTGTAGTAATCACATCGACCTAGCTGCTGCTGATAGGATGTAAAGGTCAAAGGAGATGACTGATGATAAGACGTAAAAGTCAAACGAGACCTACAGTCAGCCAGGCACAGCTGACGAGAAGACACTCTCACTTTGATTGTCAACTCTCCCAGAGGTCTTTGTTGGAAAGCATATCCATACATTATGTGTGACACTGTCCCCAGAGAAGGGAAATGCAAAACTGATCGTCATTGAGAAGACAAGGCAGGAGATGCCAGGCTGGAACATCTACCTGACTCCTCCCCAGGAACATTTGAACTTACTGATCAGTTTCAACCATATGAAACAGGAAGGTGGTGGTCCCAAGCAGACTGAGGTGCTCCAAGGTTTTTTGAAGAAGCAAAAAGGAAGAAGTTTATCTTCAACTCATGTTAAACCAAAACTGAACACACACATCCCCTAGTTTCCCAGAGTCAGTAATGAGGCATGAGGCAAGAGGGGACAGAGTTATGTTTTGAATCTTTTCTCTCAGCTTATACTTTGAAATGTAGTACGTGGGAGCAGAAATATTATTGAATGTTTTTTCGGAGAAAACAAAAAATAGCTCATCTCTGAATAGCAGCAGTGCTGTTGACACCCTGTGCTACTGAGTTGCTCTTTGAACCACACTTCCATTATGGAAGCCAAGAAAAATCCTTAGAGTTAAAGCAGATGCCTAATACAAATGGAAGACACAACTTCATCTGAACTGCTTTCTCACACTCTGCTGGTGTTTGTAACTTGCAAGGCTGTCCCCTGACAGCTGCAGCTGTGAAAGCCATGGGCACTCGTTGCAACTCATCTCTTGTAAATTAGGTGCATTGGCTAAATTTATATCATCTCTTCATTTATATCACCTGCAGGTCCAACTACTCTTCTGGCTCCAAAAAGTGGTTGTATAAAGGCAACACGCTATTTTCAATTGTCTAATCAAGAATTCAGTGTTTTGTTTTGTCAGCACAGAACTAGTGTTTTATTTGCTTTGAGGCAGTAAGTGCAAGTAAAGCAGTTTTGCAAACAAGTACTCTGAGTGGTTTTAAGCCAAGATGGACCTGGTAATCCAAGATTTGATGTTCGTTTCCCATAAACTCTTAAAGTCTCATTTGGGGATGGTGTCATCAAGTCCAGGACACTGACAGAATTCTCTGTTAATAGTTACCTGGTAGCATATGGTACTCCTATGTAATCCATACCCTATACAATTGGTTTAATTAAATCTAAAATATTAGTATGCTGAATTTTTTTCAGATCTGAGTCATAATTTGAGCTTTCTATTAAAGACAGAATGTCTCTTCTGTTCATCAAACAGTAAATCAATGATCCACGAGTTAGCTGGGATCATTTTAGCAGCGTGCTGAATAACACTCTTCAGAGCAAGCTCAGAGAAAGGAGGAATTATAGAATGAGATGAGGCTATATATTAAATTATGTGAGTGTTCAAATTTCCTCTGCCTCTGAAATGTAAGATGGTTGTAAATCTTTATTTTAAAACTCCCTATTAAATCTATCAACCTAACTAGAAAATCTGTAGTCAATCGTGGTACAAAAATAGGCATTGCTGAAAAAGCAATACAAGAATGTCCACAATGTAACTGTCAAAGCAATATGTTTTAATCTGTTTAGGTGTTTGAAAACACTGGCATGGCACAACCTCAGTCTATTGTCAGCAGTTTATTAAAAGCCATACACCGTCCTTGTTCTACTTAAGCAATTCATTTCAACAGTTTTGTATGCAGATTAGAATCAGTATATGGTTCAAAGAACCAGTACTAATGCAGTGTTTTTTTAAAAATATAAATCCGATTTTGTTCATTGTCATTCGGTAACCAGATTTGTAAACAATTTACATTTTGCCTGAAGTCAGATAATCCTATCATTATTTAATCTCTTTAGGCACAGGCAAACATCTAGATCTTTAGTTATGGGGCTGGATGTGTACATGGAAAAATGCTGTGTAAACAGCAAGGCAACAAAAATAGCCAAAAATAGAAAAACAACAACCAGAAATATATAACAGTTACAAATACTTATATTTCTGGAGAGTACACTTTTTTTAGTTACTTCCAAATCTGTGGAGTTGTTTTATACACCCTTTCAAAATCAAGGACGAGAGAAGATGAACATATATACAAAATGATATACAAAAGGAAGACTGTTTTTTTAAAAAATAGGTTGGGATTCCTCAGTTACATCAGCACTTAATGATTTTCTGGACCATTTTTTCCTCATACTTCATGACGTAAAATTGTACACACTGAAATGTGACTTTGTCAAGCTGTCACATTCTTACTCCATAGATAATTTTCTTCTGTTTGATTAGCATCATATATATGTATTTATTGAAATCATTATCCTCCTTCTTACACCATTTAGGCTTGGATAGCCTGTGTTTCCTTTTTCATGTGAATCCAAGTATTTGCAAAACAGTCTGTCAGCACAGTATTTTTCTTGGCTTTGGAGGTTGTAAAGGAGAAGTAAGCCTGCTCTCTTCTCTACTCAGCATTCTTGAGCCGCAACTCAAGCACTAGCCAGTAGAGCATTAACTTACCATTACATGCAATTGCCCAGGTTAGATTGGAGAGGAGACACAGAATCATAGAATTGCCTTGGTTTGAAGGGACCTTTTAGATCATTTAGTCCAACCATCAACCTAACACTGACAAAACCCAACACTAAACCATGTCGCTAAGCACTACATCTACCCGAGCATCTACAGGAGATCTGTGTCCTTGCAGACTTTCCTTGGTTGCTTTGTACATTAAAATTCTGTGAGATAATCTGTCTAAAGCCTGCTGTCAAAGATGTGACCTTTGTTTTCTTCTGCTCTGGTCATGTATTCCCACTTCCTCTGATGTACGGGATGGTTAGGACAAGTTTGCCGATATGGTCAGAAAACTAATTTTGTGGTGTAGATGCTCATCAGGTTAAGCAGCTGATCATGCGGCTGCATGGTTTTGTGTATCATCCATGTGCATCATGCTATCTGTATTTCTTTAAGCAGTATCAGTCTGTGGAAAGCAAATAGTAAGCTGTTTGGAATAAAATAGGTGATCCTATTTTTTTTCTATTTCTATTTCCTGGAAACGACAGGGAGCAGAACACTGCCATGACACAGAAGTTTCAGAAAGTCCTTTCAAAACATCTTGGGGAGGCAACTCTCATGTATTGCACAGATGATATCCTGCTTTGCAATGATGTTCTCATTATCAAACACATCTTCTTGTATATCAGTCTGAAAGTATTTGAAAAGGATTTAAATTTTTTTTTTCAGTTATTCTGGCTTTTTGTTTAGGTGTGGGGAAGATCAGCTGAAAACCAAAGGCCAGGCATACCACTTTGTCTATTTCCTTTTGGACTGCCAGAATAAATTTTCCTTTATGAAAACACAAAGCATAAATCACCTAACATTACATGTTACATCTTGTGTTCTGTTAAGAAGAATGTATGTACTCTGGGTTTTTGTTGGGAAAGCTGATATTTGGTAGAATTTTAAGATACTGAGGTGAAAAATAATTATAAAATGAGACATGACCCTATATTTAACACTAAAGAATAGAAGAAACAGACTCGGAGATATTTCCATGTGAGCTGAATTTGCAGCAACCTGAAGAAGCAGGGAGTTAAAACTATTTTGTGCCCAATCCTTAATTTATCCTGACAAATTCATCTAGGCATTAATACACCATCGTATCAATAACTGAAAAATTCTGATTTTTTCAAATTTCATTGCAGTCCATAATCGGTAAAAAATCAATGGCACCCCAATCACAGTGGGTATGAGGTTTGGGAATTATCATTATTTTTTTTTAATTTAGATGCTGTTGGAATGGAATTGCATTTTAAAATATTACAACAGTCTGTCAAGATTAAAAAAAATGAGGCACGAAATCATCCACAGCACAAAAAGAAATGGGAAAAAAGTGCCCAATAATCACATTGCATTTAGCATTTCAAGATGGGAAATATTTCTAATCAATCATGCTGCTAAAATGAAATGGTAACATATTTCTTCATGTATACAAATAGGCAAATATTGAACTATTATTGTCAGTGAACAAAAAAGTAATTTGGTATGTTACTTGAACTGCTTGTTATTTAAAATGCTGAATACTATATGTATTCTATAAGAGAACATACATAATTTTAGGACAGCTGATAACTTAAAAATGTATCTGAGGTGATTCATTTTATAAAGTACCGAATGAAAGGAAATGTTACCTATTAGTAAAACAGCATATTTTCGCAAAGTGGGTTTATTTAAATAAATTATCAGATAATAGACAGCAGGTAATAATTTTAAAAGTTACAAAATTGGCATTTGATACTGATATTGAACATTGACAATTTCACAAATCCATTATGTAATCATCAGTGGCGAGTGATTTTGAGAAGAAAATAAAAAAAAGAGGATAAATCTTAAAAATAATTTCGATTCACTGACATAATGAAATTATTAAAAAATAGACTGTGAAAAGACATTTAAAGCACACAAACTAGTAAATTCACATTACCATACTAGAGGCACCAATAAGCAATGGCAATACTAATGGCAAATTCTAAACACTTGCTAAAGTAGTAGGATGAGGCTCCCAGATACAACTAAGCTTTCATAAATTTTCACGGTGTCATGAAGCAATATTATCACTATGGTCTTTGCTAGAGATGGGATTTATTTCAGTAGAAAATGGAGATGACCTTGAAATTTTCCACAGAAGTATGTGATGGGTAAACCAATTTTTTCTGTCTACATATGTACCCTTCTGAAAGGTGACAAAGAACAGGAAATGTGGGAGAAGAACAATGAAGCTTATTCGAAGGCTGTCAGCATAGCCTGCGCCATCATGGTTTTGAGATGAGTGTAGGTCCTCTTGAAAAGTTTTTCTGAATACACAGATACAGGCTTTTTTCATTACAACTGAGCTGTAACAGCTGGACTCTGGCTGTGTCAGAATCTGATTTCCCAAATGCCTTTGTAGTTGCTTTTAAAACCTGTTTTGTAATTTGGAAAAAAATGTTGGCAAGTTATTTTTGTAAAGACAGAGGTGATCACACAGGATGGAAGGCAGAGGACAATCTACGCCAATACTTTTAAACATTTCTCAAACTTTGAACACTGCGTGGACAGAGCAGTGAGTTTCTCTGCACTCCCCAGATCTGTTTCAGTGTAATGCAATGAGTGAGTATTTGCATTCGGAAGGGAACAGCTCTTTTCAATCCATGACAAAGTGCCTTTACTCCAGAACGCATGGCGTTATTCAGCAATCCCCATTGTGCTGTAAGTCTGCGTGCTGTTGAGTCACGTAATAATTTCAAATGTAAGTGAGCCCTAAAGCTTCAACACCTGGATGCTTTCCTTCCACAGACTCACCCTTCTCCAGCTTTCAGTGTGGGGCCAGGCAGATCAGTTCTCCTTCCTCTAAGACCATGAGCCCACGATCATGAGTACCAGACCTGTGCATTGCCAGATTGCAGCAGGACCTGTCTGATCCCCTTCATCACGTATCTGCTGAGTGAACCAGAACACGTCATGGTGTTTAGTCCAGCTTTATGCTTTTATAACTGCTGGGAAGATAAACAATAACTGATCTGGCATTAAGTGGCAACCCCTAGTCTGGTGTGAAGTCTGCTGGTATAAAATTAACCTGTCATCATCCTTTTTGAACAGCGTAGAGTGAGCAGAGATTGGCACTTTAGGCCGTGTGATTGCAGCACTTTCAAGCTGCGAGCAGGAGCCTTCAAAAGGGATTTCCTGTGTTGCTGAAATGGTCTGAGCTAGCAGCTGCTGCTGCTTTTCAAGTTGGGTCCTCCGAAGCAAAAGTATTAGATGAGGCGGGGAAATTATAGACACTTTTTCACAGCACTGCTACAGTGGAAGCTCCTTATCTGGTAACTCCATCAACTTCAGTGACCTTCTGCTATTATTCCCATGCTCAGCTTTATAGACGAGTAGTCTCATAAAGGGACTCCCCTTTGAAGAGAGGCACAAGTGCTTCTGACTGCCTGATTGTGTCCTTTACCTTTCTCCCTCTCTGACACAGTCTCCGTTCCTCTCTCATATAAATGTGACATCTTTTGTGGAAACTTTCACAGTGAGAGAAGATGCACTGAATTTTTTATTCTTACATGTAAATAAATACAGGCTGCTATTTTGATGTCCTTTTAGATTTTTAGAAAGAAATTCTCAAGCTAAAGTTTTGCTTCTTTTCCAAAGGCATTTCAGGAGATTTGGTTGGGTAAAAGATAGGGAAAAAAAGATTTTATTTGCTGAAATAACCTATTTAGTTTAGAAACACACATACAAGTTTGCACCACACCAAAGAGCTGTGCACCTCTTCATCCCAGGATCTACTTTAGTTCTGTGTCTCTGTGATATGATGTACGCCAATTGGCATGCGTTTCAGCTACTAGATGTTTACTTGAATACACTGATATGGACGTGTATTATCATAGTGGAGTGCAGATGTGAGAACATTCACGTAAGTGAGACTCCGAGGTGACTGTTTCATCAGTCCCAGCTACAAATTCACCCTTTTTAAAAAAAAAAAAACATGAGGAAAATTGGAAAAAAAACAACCAAGAAGCAAATAAACAGTTGTACACTTACGGCCTTAAAAGTATAACATTTATGGAACTCAAAACAGTATTTTCTAGGGCAACTGCCTTGATCATTTTTTGTAGAAAAGAAAAGCTACAATTTTACAGGTGTCACAAGGTAAGTGAGTTGACCTACAGTGTGGAACCAGGTCTTTTGGGGGATGCAGTTTCTGAGCGCAGTGGGAGCTCAGTAGGAGGCTGCAATTTGTTGGCTGATGCAGATTTTCAGTCTCAGCTGAGAGCTCTGGGCAGGGAGAAAACATGAAAAACAGTACCTTTTCTTGAAAAAGTGTGCAACACCTTCTCAAACATCTTAGTGACCATTCACCCGCGGCTTTTTTCTGATCAGTTGATATTCAGACTGAAAGTGTGCAATTGCATTTTTAGTCCAGGACCACTGCAGTAGTCATAGCATACTATATATTGTAAGCTTTGAGTGGAGTCTGCAAAGTGCAGTGATTCCCCTCAGTTTCAGGGGCTGGAGGCAGTCCATGCCTTGGACTGCAGAGATGGTAGAGATGACAGTCCGGTAGAGATGACAGTTTGTTATGATGTAGCAGTAACCGTATCTGTTGAGCTAACCCAAAATCTGGCTAAGATGAAAGACTTAACTAAAATATTGGAATTTCAGGCTGCCTTTAGAAGCTTCTCTGAGGATACAGTTAGGAATAATTTGTACAGTGAGTTTCTTTGCTTTCACCGTGGATGTATTTGGTTGAAAATATTGTGGGAAGGGTCTTCCTGTGTTGCTAATTTCATTGTGGTTTGGCAAAGTAATGCTGGTGAGTACTGTTGTCTGTTTAATTCTCCCAGTATGTAATGCAAATCGATTACTTCAGTGCCTTAATCTTAATGATTCCCTTTGTAGTAGCAGGTATATTTAAAAGTTACATCAAAGCTGTCAGAAATACCAGACCTGATATAGTTATCACTAGACTGCTTTAATGAAAGTAATACACTATTAAACTATAAGATGTTTTTATTCTGAATGTGCCTGGCGGCTAGCAATAGGAACACTGATAAATGAAAAATAAATCAATAAAAAATTACCTACAAACAAAAATAATCCAAGAGAAAGAGAATAATGACCATTAAGCATCCATTAACATCTGGAAATCAAATCATACCAAATCTTTCAATGAAATAACTGCCTGTTTAGTAACTGTATCTGGACATACACACTGAAATTATTGGAGTTATGTAAGGACCTATAAAGCTAATGGAAACATGCTGTTCTAGAAACATATTATTGTTGCATATGTTGTGATATAACTGATTGTATGTGTTGTGATATAACTGGAGAAATGCTTCTCATCAAGAAGTGACTGCGGGAGAACAGGCTGCTTGTTTATGGGGTTCTAGTTTTTTTTTTATAAGCAGGATAACTTATTTGTTCTGAAAATGCAGTTTTATTAACAGCGAAAAGTATTTGTCAAATTGGCCCTAGGCCTAGACCAAAAAGACTGCGAAAAATCAGAACAGTTTTTAAAATCTCACTTTTCAAACTTGAAAATCATAGTGGAGCTTTTTCTTCTTCCTCTTCTTCTTCTTTTTTTCAAGTACAAAAAGTTCTATTTTTAAAAAATGCCTTATTTGGCTAGGCAAGCAAATCACCAATTTAAAGCCCTAGACCAAAACTGTCATTCTTTAACTAAATCATCCTGAGATTGTTAAAGGGGAATTGTAAATGAGAATATTGACATTCATATCACAAAACTTCCAGCGCAAGTAGGCTGTAACGAGAGAGATACCTATAATGTAAATGTCTACACCTAAGGCTGCTGCCCTAGACTCTCATTGGAGTAACTATAACTGTGTGTGAATCTCACTGTAAATTAGATTTAAAATTTGATTAAATGAGTAGCTTCTTTGAATGGTCTTCTCTCTCCACCGATTAAAAAGAGAAGAGAGGGAAGACTGTTAGAAACAGGTGAGCTGAATCCCACCTGAACTACTTGCAGTGGTGGTACCACTCACTTAGCAGATTGTTCAGAGCATAAAAGTGTGACAGACATCTGGTCTGACAATAAAACATTAACCTAACAATTTTTTTTTAATTAATTTATTCCAGGCTGACCTTTTGTGTATATATGGATACAGTATTTCAGCTTGGTACTTGCATCCGTAAAACTGGATTGAGTGTGTTGTCAAACCAGAATCTCAGGCATTCACTGCATTTCAAGGTGGGTCCTCTGAACCGGAAATGCAAGAACTACAGAGAAATAATGTCTTCTCCGTAGATACAGTGGCAGTCCCTTAGCTGCTAACCCTATCCTGTTGCTGTTTTGTCCTTTCATAGCTTTAGGCACGTGAATCAAACTTGATCTGTGCTTTGTATCACCTGGCCATACCAAATCTGATTTGCATTAGCAACCTGAAAATAAGTTCATAGTTTCATGGCACATTTTATTTGGTGGAAAAACCTACCTTCATTCTCATTCCCATCAATATTCTCTAGTATACTCATTGCGGATTGGTGAAGGGCACCCTTTAGTATGGTAGATGGTAAAAATCAGATCTGGATCTCTCACTACAGTGAGAAAGAGAAATTTATTGAGCCGGCTCTTCCACTCAGGAAAACAGAATGTGTAACTACATCCTTTGAGAGGGATTCAGATGGTAAACTGTGAAATACTGCCTTTTCCCCAGAGGCACTGGAAATCTATTGATGCCTTCGTTTTGGTACAATTTTTTTTTGAGGAGCCTAAAATCTTGGTCTTCTGCCAATTTTGGCAAGCATGCTGTCCTGCCAATTACACTTGCAACTGCTGTCTAAGCTCTGTGGCAAGTCAGAGCTGGGGGTGGGTGGGTGAGCATTAACCTTCTAGGTCCTTAACGTAATTCTTAAATGATACAGAGAAACAGGAGTCATTTCAACACACAGCGCAGAGGTTGTTTTGCAAAATAGGGAGGGAGGGGCACAAAGGAGGTCTCAAGGAGGAAGAAAGTATTGGAAGAAAGTATTCTGCACAATAACTTACACTGTGGCCAGTGCGCTCATGCAGGAACCAGGAGCCTGGGATTCCAGATTCACTAGTTTTATCCTTCAGGTACCCGGAAGTACTTGAATGCCCATCTCCCAGGGGGTTGATCCTGTCATTAGGTGAGTGGTAAAGGGCAAAGGGTACATTAACCTTAACCAACTTCTATACTTGGAACAAAGAGTGCTTTGAAGAGGTCTAGGCTATGGTTGATTGGTTGAGACATGATAATTCAAATCCACTCTGGACAAGCAGGAAAACGTAGAACCCCTACCTCCTACTTTTCAAGTGCCTTTAGATAGCTATGCAAGAAGAATCGTGCTATTTCTTTCTCTAGGTGCCCTACCACAATAGAGTGATCTGACTGTAAATAGACAACCGATTTTAAGATTTGAGTTAGATAGGTAGACATAGCCCTGAGCCTGAAATTTCCTTTTAGACAGTTCCAAGTGGCAGTGCATGTGTACCAAACTGCAAATTGCCCTTCAAAGCTGCCTGCAGTCCCCATGCAGCCGATGAACGAGATAAGGCACCCTATGTGGGCATTCCCCATTTGCTTACCATTAATATATGCTCTCCGTGGGCAATTGAGGCTTCTGCCTTGATTGCTCTGAATCTGAATTGCTCTGCTGGTGATTCACCCAAGTTTACTTGTGAATCTAGCTCATCACGTTGAAATATCCACGTTTTAACATGTAGCATTCAGTGTCCTGTAGATTCAGATCTTGTTGTCTAATTGAAAGATCACTGCTGAAATAGCTGAAGTCCCTGCTTAGCGTCTGTATTTAAACTTCTGTAGACTTGTAGTAGTTTAACCTAAAGGTTATCCTTGACTTTAGTATTGTTAAAGGGTGTTAAAATCCACTCTGCTGTGGAAAGGAAACTACGTAATTCTCAGTCATTTATTTGGATGACAGAATTTGTAATAAAGACATTACCTCTGTGATAACATGGCTAGACCAAAGGCCTATTTTTCCTCTTCAGATTAGTATTATACAAAACTGATTCTAAGCAAAGATGATTTTTAGAGACTAACAAGAGGAAGGAATTCTCATTCTTCATTTAGCACAAAATTTTATGGCAACAGAAATTTTAATAACGAGGAAATCTAATAAGGAAGGTAATATCCAGTGTTTTCAACACAGCTTTTACTGCATCGTGATGCATATAACATATGAAATGAAAGAGGAATCAACCTCTATTGTCACATTTGATGAAAGCTGCTTCCTTTGATACGTCTGCCATAGCTTGATTTTTCAAAAGCTAGAAGTCAGTGTTAACACTGTTTTCCTCAATCTTTGAAAGACAAGCAGATGAACCAAGACAAAGAGGTTTGTTCTGTAGGTTTCCAAAATGTAAAGATTTAACAGAAACTTTAGTCATCAAAACAATAAAACAGGAAAGAAATAGAAATCATGGGTAAGTACTACTACAAAGAAATTGTGTGACACACACATAAACCCCAAAATATTTCTAGTTAATTAAATACTCTAATTATTAAGGAATCTGTAGTTAAAGTGGTTTTATACTTTGATTATTCACCAGAAATTCCATTCGTGGTTTCACAAATACTATTCTATAAAAAAGAAATTTCTAATGGTGACAGAAATTTGTAAAAAAAAAATCACATACTTGGAATCTGACTTTTATTTTATGTTCTTCCAGCTTTGCTCCTCATACTTTACTTTACTTTCTCACTAAGTAACTTGACAAAAAATACAAATTTCAGAAACTGAGTCTTAAATGCCCCCATGCCAGCAGTATAAACGTCTGTTCAGAATAAGTTTGTTCCTGTACAATTTTTTTGTGGAAAGGTAATTTGCCCATAGTGAAATTCCATACATATTAAGGAATTAAGGAGTGTTAGGATGTGGATTTGAATGCTCTCAGATCAGCTCTCCAAGTAGGAGATCCCACTAGCAGAAGAAGAATTAATTGGTATCAGCACAAAATAACATTTTTTAGTGGTTTAGGTTTGGTCTGTTGTTTTTTTTTTAAAGGAAGGAAGAGATTCAGCACTTCCTGATACACTTCCCTATGATTAAAGATGTTTGAGAAAGAGGCATCGGCTACAGAAACTAGGAAGGTGGATTGTGCTAAGGAATGCAAAGTGGTCTAGAAGTGCCAAAATAATAGGAGGGCGTTTGCTCTGTTTGACTCAAAGCAGCCTAGGGATATTCAAGCATTTTAAATAGCAAGTCTTTCCCACACAGCCCATTCTGACCAAAGTGAATGACAGCTTGGAAGGCACAACTCTGACTACGGAGCAGCAATGAGTGGGTGGGGAAGAGATCACCTCACTTGAGGCAATTGCAGCCAAAAGATGTATAATTTTATCATCATTTGACCTGACTTTTGAATTAGAATCCATTTACTCTTCATAACAAGTTTCAAAGGAAAGTTTATCTTTCCTTGTGAGTTCCCCGCTTCTCAGTAAAGTTACTTTATTAGTGTGGAAGGGAGGGGGAGAGGCTTGCCCTTTCTTGAAGGTTTCTCACATATTTTTTCTTTTCTTTCATATATTTTTCAGAAGCACATGTTCTTTGCAAACTGCACGTTGGACATGTTTTTTCCACCTTTACTGAATATAACGTTCCCCAGTGCATAGCTCTCTGGGTCACTGCAACATGTAAGCCTACACCTAGCAAGGATATCTTTGCTTTTGCAGTGCACTATGTCTCTCTCACTCTTGTCCATCCTCTTAAGACTCATCCCTCTGCAGCTGTGGCACATGGCTGTGGTGGAAATAACATGTGGCTCTGCCTGACTCCGTGTGAAGGCAAAGTAGACAATAACAACATGTCCCTGCATTGGTCTCCGTTCTGCCTTTTTCACAGCTGCCTCCTCTGGCCAACTTTTGCTGCAGATATGCAGTTATGTGGATGGCCTTTCCAAAATTATCTGTCGAGCTGTATATTTCTTCTATCTTCACATGCCCCTGCAGCGTACAAGCACAGGGCTGGGGCATGACTCTCAGAACTGTGACTTCCTACAATGGGTGAAAGCAATATCCTCTCCATCCATGGTGACTGGGAAGGCTCATACCCCATGTGTAGGTGTCGCATTATGGTTAGAGGCCAGTCATTCTGGTCTTGTAGAGGATGTGTTGGAGCACGGAGTGGGGAGCACTGGGTGCAGGTCACCCAAGTGGCAGGCTTCCTGTACACTGCCATGTCTCTCTGGTTTCCACCTCAGTGCTCCAGGAGGACCAAGTTCCAGAGGGCTCATCAGGGTCTCCAGGGATGCTCAGGTGAGTTGTCATGCAGGGTCTGTAACAAGGTCACATTAAACAATGTAGGAGCACTGGTTATAAGGAAATATTCTCTGTGGATGTTATTGACCCAAAAGCAAGATGGTATGTTTTTGTCAGCAGTACCCTTTGTATTCAACATTGTAGCACCTAGAATAAAATTTTTCAACAACATTTACTTCTTTTTCCTCATTCAGAGAACTGTATGGATTGGGAGAAAGTCAAAGGACTTACATTTCTTTAGCCTGTGCATCTTTACCTTGTGCCTTTGTACATAGGTTTATGTAGGAACGTGCTCCCTAGTTAACACAACACTAGAGCAGCACAAATGCTAGCAAAAAGCTCCATTAAAGATTACACAGGAACAAAATTTCCTTGCAAATCTGACTTCAGCCATATAGCTAATTATACAAATGTAGGATTCTTTGCTAAGATCAAATATCAACTACTGCGACTTCAGAGCATGACTGGTTATACAACTTTAACAAACATTATTTCAAATATGCATTTAAGCTTGACTGTTCTCTCTGCCTCTAATATCTGCAGATATTAAAAACAGCAATGAATGCATATGATATTCAAACTCCTACTGATTTTATGTACAGGGCAATGTCAAACAAAAACAACTAGTGCATTCAGGCTTCCTTAGGAACACCATGCTGAATCAAAAATAGGCTAATGCAGCAAAAAGCATGAATGGCAGTTCATCTCTGTCTTCCACAGACTGATCATGCATAGCAGCACGCTGACAGTTCTGGTTGCTGATGGCCATGAGCTATAGTCCGGTACCCATAAAAAAAAGACAAATGTATTAATTCTTCATGTTAGATCAGCTCACTAATGAGCACCAAACTGCATAGTTTTTAATTTTTGTGATGTTTTTAACTTTGTATTTGATTACAAAAAGGAAAATATAAAGGAGAATGAGAAAGTAGCACAATGTGCTTGACAGGCAGTATTCTTCTCCAGCAGCCCTCTCAGACCGGGGTGATGCACACTTTCATCTCCAGGCTGATGGAAGAGATGAAGGGCAGAGAAGCAATAGCAACAATGAGTCAGTTTAGTCTCCCAAGTATTTCCAGAGAGTGACAGTACATCCGCTCTGCACCTATTTGACCACACGTATTCTTCCAAATATGGGAATAAATACTAGCATAATTAATCCTTTAGTTACAGAGAGCACACAACTTTTGGCACTAACCAGTCCACTTCCTTTTCTCTCTTGTTTATGCTGTTCTCTCCTATCTTATCTAACAGGCTAGAAAAATTTACAATGTCATTAAGCTAGTTTTTCGTGTTTGCCCAAGTAGCTCAAGAAGGAAAGTTTACTGAGAATTTAGTTGCAGAAGCAGTTGACAGTGGTCAAAGCTGAGGGAACTCAGACAGATGTCTATGATTCAAACATAAAACCCTTCCTCTGCTTTATTGAATCCTAATGCATTCATACTTATCAGAGTGATGGTTTACTATCGGAGTATTGGCGTGTTATTTGTTAATACCATGCAGTTATTTTCCTTTGGGGTTTTTTTTGCGCAAAATTATATTCCTAGAGCTTTGGAAAAAGAAAGAAAAGGTGGTTATGTTGTTCTCTGTACCATGATTTAGCATAAATGGGTAAAATACATTCAGTTAATACAATGTTCTGCTGTTCATCATTATTGTTGTAGTGATTGTGCTTGTTCTTAGAGAACATTGCACAGCACCACTTTGTATTATAGTACCTCTTGTTCTCTGTGGGCAAATATATCACTTTGCAGCAGATTGCCATGTATTTGCGAACTGCCCTGTGCAGGTCAGAAAAATGAGAACTTTTAACCACAGTGAAATGCACACACGGTTAGCACAAAAATAGATTGTTGAATCTGGGGCCACACAACTGAGTTTGTAGAAACTGCAGATGTTTATTTCTAAAAAAAAATTTATATATTAAAAAGTAGTAATAACACACTATATGATTATTTGCCTTCTTTATGCCTTTGCTGACAAACAGAATTTATCACTTTTTCTCACCCTTCACAGGCCTAAGAATTTTGTAGGTTAAGAGGAAATTCTTCAAGTAAGAGCAAAATGTTTCCCCATGTGTGTTTCCTGTTCATAAACATCACTGACAGCTGTCATCTTCTGTTAATAGGAGAACTAGTTTAGGCTTAGAGTTTCAGTTTGAGTGTGCAAAGATTTCTTTATAAACAGAATAGGTTCATTTTTAATGACAACCAAATTAGGAAGATGTAGACCTGCTTTCAGCAGGTGTTGATTTTTTCTATCTGTATCGGATGTATCTTCAAATTTATGAAGATTGTTAAATAATTTTTTTGTTCAGCTTCAATATACTTGGGCAATTTGACAGAGTAAGGAATATAGCTACATGATCTCTACAAGGACGCAATTGCTGATACACCGACCAAAGAGTAAGGACTTGCTCATGTTTATGTTTGTGTAAGGAGCAGACCTTTCAGAAAATGCACTTTGTTCTGCACCCAGTTTTCACCATAAATGTGAAATAGGTCTCAGCTCAATAGCAATGTAGATGCATCTTTCTAGATCTTAAACTTTTTTCACCTTTTTCAAGTGACTGTCTCCACCATAAAGAATAATTGCATAACACCACCTCTTACTTTAGTGTATATGCAGTCATTTTGGACACTCCTGTGCATATACAAAATTTAAGTGCAGTTGCACACAATGCAAATGTTCATTCGTGGGGAATCCGCTGCAAAATGATAATTTCATCAATAGCATTGCATTTACAATAATACAGGTAGAAGCTTCACTTTCTCTTTAAAAGCAGAGGCAGAGAAAAAGGAAGTTTCTTGCTCTTCTTGTAAATTTAGGCTTACCTAGATTCAGAGTTCAAGAGGAGCCCAGGCAACGTAAATGAAGCAGCACAACAAAGTCCTGCACAGTCCATGCCTGTTGTTCATGCTGTGCACATCCCTGAGGAGTACTGCATCCAATTCTGGAGCCCCTACCACAAGAGAGATATGGACGTGCTGGAACGTGTCCAGAGAAGGGCCACGAGGATGATCAGAGGGCTGGAGCACCTCTCCTATGAGGACAGACTGAGAGAGTTGGGGTTGTTCAGTCTGGAGAAAAGAAGGCTCCGAGGAGACCTTATAGTGGCCTCCCAGTATCTTAAGGGGGCCTACAAGAAAGCTGGTGAGGGACTTTTTAGGATGTCGGGTAATGGTAGGACTAGAGGGAATGGATTAAAACTAGAGATGGGACGATTCAGACTGGACGTTAGGAAGAAGTTCTTCACCATGAGGGTGGTGAGACACTGGAACAGGTTGCCCAGAGAGGTGGTAGATGCCCCTTCCCTGGAAGTGTTCAAGGCCAGGCTGGATGGGGCTCTGAGCAACCTGATCTAGTGGGAGGTGTCCCTGCCCATGGCAGGGGGGTTGGAACTAGATGATCTTTAAGGTCCCTTCCAACCCTAACAATTCTATGATTCTATGATTCCATGATTATAAAGTAATGTAAAGTTATCTCAAGAGTAATTATTATTATTAGCTACAAAAAAAGGAATTAAGTGTCATTTTATTTTGGTCAGAAGCAGATGTTTAGAAAAGAACCCTCTTTTGAGCTGAGAGAGTTGTCTTTTTGACTTTTTGCAAGTACCAATTCTTTTTTTTTCCCCCAGACTATCATTTCTTTATCCTTAATCAGAGAAGACACATCTATAGAATGTAAAAGTGAAGATATTTTTGGTTTTTATTTTTCCTAGATTCTTAGCCATATGGAGAGTCTGTTTTATTGATTGTTACAAAGTATTCACTCTTTCTAAATCTAAATTTTTATTTTGACACATACTATGCATAAATTACCAGCAAGTTGACTTCAAAAAGAGCTATGTCTTAATCAATGGCTGTAAATCTATGCTAAGATCTTTATAGCACTTTAAACTTATTCATGAAATTTCTTTTCTTCGAATTATAGAAAAGCCTCCAAGCACTTTCTAAACACTGACAGGAAATTTTTTTTGCTTTGCAAGTCAGTGCTCTCTTGTCATTGATTCTTGCTACTGTGTTGATGCCATCAAGTTACACCAGTGTTATATACCATTCTATTGTTAATATATTTTTTGTACATTGAGTCCTTGAAATTTTATTATGGTTTTGTCCAGAGTTACTGAAAGGCAGAAAATTGACTCAGGAGTAATTGCATTATTCTGAAGGTTCCATAGCTAAGGTAGCATTTACCTCTAGTGTTAAAATGTTTCCCCAATCTGTCAAAAGAATGATAAAAAATAGACTGTCAGACATTACTTGATTTCTACCTAATGATGTACTACATCAACAAGATGCTCCAGGGCTTGCATTGCTGTTCTATGTGTGCACTTGTGGGTAGACTGGGAGGTCAGAGACTGAAGGCCAAGTGCTTTCATCCATGCAGGAAGTGCAAATTAGACAACACTACTGCACACACAAATTGGAATTCAGTTTTTGTAGTGCTAGAATATACAACTTCCTTGTCCTACAGCAACTAGATCATATGATGGCTAAAGCTTTTAAAAATTCCAGTGTCAGTATTCTCCTAGCAAGGGGAGATGGGGTCATAACTGTGGGAAGCAGTACTGTAACCGCATGACAATAATTCACTAAAAGCATATTACAATACTGACTTTCTTGTTCTGTTCACTAATGAGCTGTAATGGCACGGTTTTCTAATGCATGTCTTGGGTACACTGCAAGCAATTCTGTGCATTCAAACAGGAGAGGTGTTGCCTCAGTGGACAAAAAAATTGTTCTTGATCTCCTTATCTCCCTACATTTTAAAGAATCTTAGCAAGCAACTTTCTATATAGTGATTTAGGACTTGGCAGGGGGTGTTCACCCTTCAAATGCCATTAACAGTTCAGTAGTGAGACAAGTATAGTTCTCGTTTACTTTGAAATAATAAAACACTGCCAAGCGAATTAAAAAATTCTGCAAAGTGCTCTCTCTCTCTCTAATTTTGTGCTAGTGATGCATATAGTGGTCCACGGGGGTGTCTGCTCATCAGCTCTACTTTTCACAACCACAGACCCACAAATTTCAGTGTGGCATAAAACCAAAAAGTTTCTTATGGTCTGTTTGCATCATTAGTTTCAGACAAAATCTAGTTTGCACTNAGGGTGGTGAGACACTGGAACAGGTTGCCCAGAGAGGTGGTAGATGCCCCTTCCCTGGAAGTGTTCAAGGCCAGGCTGGATGGGGCTCTGAGCAACCTGATCTAGTGGGAGATGTCCCTGCCCATGGCAGGGGGGTTGGAACTAGATGATCTTTAAGGTCCCTTCCAACCCTAACAATTCTATGATTCTATGATTCCATGATTATAAAGTAATGTAAAGTTATCTCAAGAGTAATTATTATTATTAGCTACAAAAAAAGGAATTAAGTGTCATTTTATTTTGGTCAGAAGCAGATGTTTAGAAAAGAACCCTCTTTTGAGCTGAGAGAGTTGTCTTTTTGACTTTTTGCAAGTACCAATTCTTTTTTTTTTCCCCAGACTATCATTTCTTTATCCTTAATCAGAGAAGACACATCTATAGAATGTAAAAGTGAAGATATTTTTGGTTTTTATTTTTCCTAGATTCTTAGCCATATGGAGAGTCTGTTTTATTGATTGTTACAAAGTATTCACTCTTTCTAAATCTAAATTTTTATTTTGACACATACTATGCATAAATTACCAGCAAGTTGACTTCAAAAAGAGCTATGTCTTAATCAATGGCTGTAAATCTATGCTAAGATCTTTATAGCACTTTAAACTTATTCATGAAATTTCTTTTCTTCGAATTATAGAAAAGCCTCCAAGCACTTTCTAAACACTGACAGGAAATTTTTTTTGCTTTGCAAGTCAGTGCTCTCTTGTCATTGATTCTTGCTACTGTGTTGATGCCATCAAGTTACACCAGTGTTATATACCATTCTATTGTTAATATATTTTTTGTACATTGAGTCCTTGAAATTTTATTATGGTTTTGTCCAGAGTTACTGAAAGGCAGAAAATTGGCTCAGGAGTAATTGCATTATTCTGAAGGTTCCATAGCTAAGGTAGCATTTACCTCTAGTGTTAAAATGTTTCCCCAATCTGTCAAAAGAATGATAAAAAATAGACTGTCAGACATTACTTGATTTCTACCTAATGATGTACTACATCAACAAGATGCTCCAGGGCTTGCATTGCTGTTCTATGTGTGCACTTGTGGGTAGACTGGGAGGTCAGAGACTGAAGGCCAAGTGCTTTCATCCATGCAGGAAGTGCAAATTAGACAACACTACTGCACACACAAATTGGAATTCAGTTTTTGTAGTGCTAGAATATACAACTTCCTTGTCCTACAGCAACTAGATCATATGATGGCTAAAGCTTTTAAAAATTCCAGTGTCAGTATTCTCCTAGCAAGGGTTACGATGGGGTCATAACTGTGGGAAGCAGTACTGTAACCGCATGACAATAATTCACTAAAAGCATATTACAATACTGACTTTCTTGTTCTGTTCACTAATGAGCTGTAATGGCACGGTTTTCTAATGCATGTCTTGGGTACACTGCAAGCAATTCTGTGCATTCAAACAGGAGAGGTGTTGCCTCAGTGGACAAAAAAATTGTTCTTGATCTCNCGATGGGGTCATAACTGTGGGAAGCAGTACTGTAACCGCATGACAATAATTCACTAAAAGCATATTACAATACTGACTTCCTTGTTCTGTTCACTAATGAGCTGTAATGGCACGGTTTTCTAATGCATGTCTTGGGTACACTGCAAGCAATTCTGTGCATTCAAACAGGAGAGGTGTTGCCTCAGTGGACAAAAAAATTGTTCTTGATCTCCTTATCTCCCTACATTTTAAAGAATCTTAGCAAGCAACTTTCTATATAGTGATTTAGGACTTGGCAGGGGGTGTTCACCCTTCAAATGCCATTAACAGTTCAGTAGTGAGACAAGTATAGTTCTCGTTTACTTTGAAATAATAAAACACTGCCAAGCGAATTAAAAAATTCTGCAAAGTGCTCTCTCTCTCTCTAATTTTGTGCTAGTGATGCATATAGTGGTCCACGGGGGTGTCTGCTCATCAGCTCTACTTTTCACAACCACAGACCCACAAATTTCAGTGTGGCATAAAACCAAAAAGTTTCTTATGGTCTGTTTGCATCATTAGTTTCAGACAAAATCTAGTTTGCACTTCGCATAATTTGAGCTGGACGGATGGAAGCAAGCACTGCTGCGGACACTGTTTACACATATTAATAGAGAATGGTGATTCAGCTAAGAAAGCCTAATTTCTCAGCTGACATTTTTAGTTCAGCACAATGTCAGGCCAAAATAGATAAATGGCTCTGGTTTTAGAGCTGTTGTGCATCAAGCCATGTTGCAGCACAAAGTCACCCGTTTGGGCCTATCACCGAGTACATACAAATATTCCTGGCTTTGAAAATCCTTTAAACGCTCTTTGAATAGCCTTGCCTGCTTCCGACAGTTTACCTTTAAATACAATCATACTTCTACACACATATCTTTACCTAATGATTTCAAGAGACATTTGATCCAACCAGTCTCAGACAGAACAGATTTGTGCCGGAAGTCATAGCTAAGGCATTAACTGAGTAACACGATAAAAATGGTTCTTTATGAAGTTACTGCATTCATGTTCTGGGATTCCTTTTCTGGAAGGCACTTAAAAACACTTACAAGTAGTTTGCTGTAAATATTTAAATCATAGAATAATAGAATCATTTTGGTTGTAGTAGACCCTTAAGATCGTCAAGTACAACCATTAACCTAATACTGCCAAGGACACCATTAAACCATGTCCCTAAGCACCACATCTACATGTCTTTTGAATACCACCAGGGATGGTGACTCAACTATTTCTCTGGGCAGCCTGTTCCAATGCTTGACAACCCTTTTGGTGAAGAAATTTTTCCTAATATCCAATCTAAAACTCCCCTGACACAACTTGAGGCCATTTCCTCTTGTGCTATCACTTGTTGCTTGGGAGAAGAGACGGAAATTCACCCGTTACAACCTCCTTTCAGGTAGTTGTAGAGAGTGATAAGGTCTCCCCTCAGCCTCCTTTTCTCCAGGCTAAACAACCCCCGTTCCCTCAGCCACTCCTCATAAGACTTGTTCTCCAGACCCCTCACCAGCTTCATTGCCTTTCTCTGGACCCACTCCAGCACCTCAATGTCTTTTTTGTAGTGAGGGGCCCAAAACTGGGCACAGTACTTGAGGTACAGCCTCACCAGTGTTGAGTACAGGGGGACGATCACTTCCCTAGTCCTGCTGGACACACTATTTCTGATACAAGCCAGGAAGCTGTTTGCCGTCTTGGCCACCCNCTCATGCAATTGACTTCAGCCCATTGATCCAGTCTGTCCAGATCCCCCTGTAGAGTCTTCCTACCCTCACCAGGTCAACAAACCCACCCAACTTGGTGCCACCTGCAAACCTACTGAGGGTGCATTTAATCCTCATCCAGATCATTGATAAAGACATTAAACAGAACTGGCCCCAATACTGAGCCCTGGGAACACCACATGACTGGCTGCCAACTGGATTTAACTGCATTCACCACAACTCTTTGGGCCCGGCCATCCAATCACTTTTTAACCCAGTGAAGAGTACTCCTGTCCAAGCCATGAGCAGCCATTTACTCCAGGCGAATGCTGTGGGAAACAGTGTCAAAGGCTTTACTAAAGTCTTGGTAGTCAGCCTTTCCCTTGTCCACTAGTCGTGTCATCTTATCATAGGAGATCAGGTTGGTCAAGCAGGACCTGCCTTTGATAATCCCATGTTGACTGGGCCTGATCACCTGGTTGTCCTCTACGTACCGTGTGNAACTCTTTGGGCCCGGCCATCCAATCACTTTTTAACCCAGTGAAGAGTACTCCTGTCCAAGCCATGAGCAGCCATTTACTCCAGGCGAATGCTGTGGGAAACAGTGTCAAAGGCTTTACTAAAGTCTTGGTAGTCAGCCTTTCCCTTGTCCACTAGTCGTGTCATCTTATCATAGGAGATCAGGTTGGTCAAGCAGGACCTGCCTTTGATAATCCCATGTTGACTGGGCCTGATCACCTGGTTGTCCTCTACGTACCGTGTGATGGCACTCAAGATTATCTGCTCCATAACATTCCTTGGCACTGATGTCAGACTGACAGGCCTGTAGTTCCCCAGATCCTCATTGCATCCCTTCTTGTGGACAGGGTCACATTTGCTAACCTCCAGTCAACTGGGACCTCCCTGTTAAGCCAGGACTGTTGATAAATGATGGAAAGTGGCTTTGTGAGCACTTCTACCAACTCCTTCCGTCGCTAATCATTTCCCCTTGGATTATGGGGGTTCAATTCTGCTCCCCATCCCTGTCTTCCAGCTCAGGGGGCTGGGTAGCAGGAGAACAGCTGGTCTTACTATTAAAGACTGAGGCAAAGAAGGCATTAAGTACCTCAGCCTTTTCCTCATCCTTTGTCACTGTGTTTCCTCCCACATCCAACAGAAGATGGAGATTCTCCTTAGCCCTCCTTTTCTGCTAATGTATTTATAGAAACATTTTTTGTTGTCTTCTTCGGCAGTAGCCAGATTAAGTTCTAGTTGGGCTTTGGTCCTTCTAATTTTCTCCATGCATAACCCTACGACATCCCTGTAGTCCTCCTGAGTTGCCTGCCCCTTTTTCCAAAGGTCATAAACTCTCTTTTTTCCCCTCAGTTTCAGCCAAAGCTTTCTGTTTAGCCAGGCTGGTCTTCTTCCCCGCCAGCTTGTCTTCCAGCACATAGCGATAGCCTGCTCCTGCGCCTTTAGCACTTCTTTCCTGAAGAATGTCCAGCCTTCCTGGACTCTGTTGCCCTTCAGGACTGGCTCCCAAGGGACTGTTGTGAACCAGGCCCCTAAACAGGCCAAAATCCACCCTCAGGAAGTCCAAGGTAACAGTTCTGCTGCTCCAAGAATCAAAAACTTGTTTTGTGATCTCTATGCTCAAGACAGTCTCCAAGCATCACATCACCCATAAGTCCTCTCTGTTCACAAACAACAGGTCCATGAGGGCAGCTTTCCGATTTGGCTCACTCACCAGCTATGAGTCATCTGAATCCCTGACTTTGCCTCAGAAATCATGGCTGTGATAAAATTGGGGAAGAAAAAAACAGCACAAGTTTTCAAAAAGCATTTTTTGTGGTTTTGCTTTTCATTGAGTTGCAAGATTTTTGCTTAACTTTATCATTAAAAAATTATATTCAAAAATACTACCAGAATAGGAAAGAATTTTTCAGCATCATGAATATCGGCTTTAATTTCCTATTTCTCATTATTAACTGAGTCATTTGGAGGTTAAGATTCCAGAAAACTAATTAGCAGTTGTCACAGTGGTTTCCAGGCTTGAACATCAAGGGATATCTTCTGGAAGCTGTATCTTCTTGTGAGAACTTTTGGTGGGCTTGTGCTGCTGGTGAGGGATAGCTTCTGGAGGCTAAAAATTTAAATCTGACAGATTGGAAATTTTTTTTTACTACAAGGCTAGGTAAACCCTGGAACAGATTGTCCATCTGTCCATTGTCTCCATCTTTGGAAACATTAAAAGTTTTACTGGACAAGACCCTGGGCAACCTTACTTAACTGGGCCTGCTCTGAGTGTGGATTTGATTAGGTGACCTCCAAAAGCTCCTTCCAACTTTTTTCTGTGAGCTAACATCCCTTTATTCAAGACATGGTGTACCTTTGGAGAGAGACCTTTGTGTGAAGGTACAGATCTTGTCTAAAATCCTGGCACTCCTGAATTTAATGGAAAGTACCTATTGAATGTTCAGCACCTAAAATGTCGCCATCATAGTCGATAATGTTGGTGCTCTATGGCTGAACACAATCCACTACAACTTTAACTCAGGATTGTTTAGTGCTGCTTTGCTGTTACTAGTTGCATTTCAGTTAGATTGCTGCACTGTCGTTTCAGAGCATGATTGAAGTTCCTTATCGCCAGAATCAATGACAAAAAAGTAAACAACAGTTTGTTAACATAATCACTCCCTGTTATAAATTTTCTTGATTAGGCATAAAAAACTGTTGGAAATGTAAATCTCTGGTGTCTACTGTTGGCCTGTATTAAGAAAAAAGATTATGCTTTGCATTTATGCAACTGCTGAGGGCAGAATCCTCCAGTAGATATGAGTTTTATGGCTCTGCACTTTTTGCAAAACAGCTGCAACTCAGATCTTTCTCTGTTTCTCTGGTTCCTCATGGGTATTAAAAGTGAAAATATCCTCTTCCCTCCCCTTTTTCCCCTTTTCTAACGTGAGAAAGTACCTTGTGCAACAAAAGTATGTGCATGGAGGAATGCTATGTTGCTTAGGTTTTGGAAGTTATAATTTTGCATCACAGAGCATGCAAAGACCATGAGTTCTTTTCTAATAGAATTCAACTTCATATATTCAGAAGAGCGTGGGCACTAGTCCCAGAGGCTTCACTGACTCAATATTCATTATTGCTTTTCTTTACGTACAAGCTACACAGACAGGTATGAAATGATGTAAGACTCACTGTAGTGTGGAATACTATTTCTGTAGCTGGCATGACTGAACCCCGATATGGTTCCACACCCATCACGGGTTTTGACTCCAAAACAGGGCTGCTCTTATTTCCATCCAAACACCTTCTCACTTCAGCTATTTTCTCAGAGACATCTTTGGTATGTTTAGTAAATCTTTTAGATGTTTATCTCCCCCTCTGACATCTGACTGGAGGATAAGAGTTGCAAGGAGGTAAGCTATAAGTCAGTGGAAGAATAAACTGTTTTTACACCCTTATTTAATGTTTTTGAAAGAACCTCTTAACTTCTCTGAAACCTCTGTGTGTGTTTCAAGCTTGAAGATGTTGTAGAATATATTGTCTTCACCTAGCAGACCAGGATACACAGTGCTGTCAAAATACAGTCTTAGCAGAGCTCATTTTCCTTTTTATTTCTTCGGGTTTAATTAAAAATGCAAATACTACTGATACTGGGTTGCTAATTGGCATACTGTTTTCATCAAGGTGTGAAATGCTTTTATGGAAGAAAAAACATGGAATATACAAAAGATTTGCCTGTCATTCACGGCATAGTCACCACTGTATAAAGGGCTTGAGAACCTAACTTGGACTGAGGGAAGTCTTCAAGTATGAGAGATTTCAATTTCAAGAAGTCTTTGTGCACCTAGCCTGCAGTGCCTTCAAAAGTCAAGAAATGTTTTCCACTCCTGAAGGTAGTGGCTAAGAAAATGTTTAAAGTCCAGTACAGCATTTATTTATTTATTTATTTATTTAATGAGAAATTAGCAACAAATAATCACTGGTATATTCTTCAGGCAAACTTCTTTATCCAAAACCCAGCAAAGATGAGACAATGCTGCAAACAATGATTTCTTGTGTGAAAGTGGGTTATGATCAAGTTCTATGGAATTTGTATTCTAAGAATATTTGCTTAAGTATACTCCAGGTACGATTACAGGTAGAGAAATATCTGTGAATTTGTGAATCCAACAGAGTTGAAACATAAATAGTAGCAACACAACTGAACTGCTTCTAGAGCAAACTTGAAGCAAGTATGTGATGGCTAAATGGTGATGGCTAAATGGGACTTATGCATTTAAGTTTAAGATACAGAAATCTGTGTTCAGGTCCCTTCTCCCAAGTGATGTAGAGGACAGGGGTTCTTCCAATAAGAGTTGAAAGGTACTGAGTACCTTGACAAGACATTAATCAAAGTCCTGCACTGCTAAATGTATTCAAGTCTGTGTTGGAGACCCCATCTCTGATCTTTGTATAATAGCACAAAGCTCTGGCATTCAATTATCATTCATCTGTGGTTATAGATAGGCTTGTACTGCAATGAAACAGACCAATATTTCACCAATGGTTAGGCTTCATTTGCCTTGAGTTGTTTTGACAAGTTAAGCAGCAATCCATAACTAACTGTGTTTTTTCAAGATCATAACTTACTCTAAAGTCATTATTTTGTAAAGGACACAAAAGGGGCAAAATAAATCTCTTGCTACAAGGTGGTGAATGGGTGAGAGGACACAGAGCTTAACTCCCTGGCATGCTAATGTTCCAACCCACTGTTCTGCTAGATTCTGCATTTGTAGTGGATCAGCTGTATTCAATTAGCTTATTACAACAGGAGAAAAAATTATAAAATAGCATCCCTGTCCTTATGAGAATTTTGTGCTTGTAAAGATTAGGCATTCATAGACTGCTTAGGGATCTGTGGCTACTGCTGGAAGTATTTGACAGTTACCAATTGCATCCCATCTATTACTCTTTTCTTTTTCACTAGTACTTTCAAAAGACAAAAAATTCATCTTTGCTCTTATAAAATAATGATTTCTCATTATTTTCCCTGTGAAAAACTGCTAAGCTATTTTCTCTTTTCATATCAACTCATCTTCCAATTTCTATCTTATATGTATTAGAGAAGTAACTTAAATGAGGCAAGTCTAGAGAGATCAGAAAGAAAGCAGTTCTAACAAGGCCAACAGAGTTAGTTCAGCAGAGTATTTCTCAGAAAGAGGTAAATTAAGAGACTTTAAAACCAAAATAAGCCTCTGGAAACAGAACTGTAAGTTTGGAAGGAAAGGCAGGAGAAACCTGGAATATCTTTACTAGTTACTGAATGGCTAATAGACTCTTCTTAGAACAAAGAAATGACGAAGGTAACAATAATTTGAGGCTATATATGCAAAGACAAAGTTAAATTGAAGATTATATTATAATCTGGTACATTTTAAAAAATGCCATATTTAATGTTGGGCTCAAGAATTTGTTTCTGGACCATCACCATTCAACCTACTAAGTGATGAGTAAAACACTGAATAAGATAAACAATAAGTAACCTTATAGTGGAATATGTAGGCAATATGAATTTCAATGTGACTGCACACAAGAAAGCAAAAATTCTTGAAGCAGGTATTAGGTAAAGGTATTGGGGGAGTTGCACTTTATAACTAAAATTAGACTAATTTTAGAAATGTGCCAATTCTTACAATGAAAAAAACCCTCTGAAACAATGATAATCTATGGAATGAAAAACTCAGACTGTAAAACACAAAAAAGGTAGGACTATAGGAATGTAATATAGCCAAAAAAAAGAAAGAAAAAAGGAAGGAAGTGGCATTTCAGCCTTTATATCAAAAGGAGTAGTCAGTTCAAGGAATTTTTTTTCGAAATCTGTAGTTAAATCTCATTGTTTCCCTAGGCAAATTAAACCGGTCTGTCAGCATGGAAGCAAAACACCGTTTCATTCAGTTGTGATGAAATCAAAGTTGGTCATCTTCCTCCAGTTCAAACTGAAGTTCAGCCTTTGAAACGTTATAATCTGAGAATAGTTTGGAGAAAAGAACAAGAAAGGTCAGAGAACAGAAAAATTAAAACATTTGTTAGTGTCCTATCTAACAGCAATTCCCTAACTTAGTAAGAAATACTAATTTTTTAATTTATCGAATACTTCACTTTATTCTTGCTTTTAAACCTTATGTATGTTGAAACTGTTGATGTCCCAGAACACAAAGATTAAAAACACCTGCAAGTCTTTGCTAGGAAATCTCCATTTATCTAAAAGTACAATATTTGTCTGAGGGTGCTGAAAGAACATACAATGGGGCCTGTGTAATTTCAGTGGTATTGATATCTACAAGAGAAGAAATAATTTAGGACAGCATAAAGAGTCAACAGGCAGCAATATTGTAAAATGAGCTTTACAATGAGGTATATTAGGTCTTCTCTTGTGTTACCAATTACTCTAATATTGGATAATCTTCCTAATATTGTGGAAGGAAGGAAGCATAGAAACTCCGTCATTTAGGAGAGAAATCTAGACTGGAGCAAGATTAATGGGTGCGTATCTTGGGGACAATGATCCTGTCCTGGCAGGGAAATCATCAGGCCTTGTTGGCTCTGCGCTTCTCACTGTTTCTCTCAGTCACTATAGAGGTGCCTTGGTATTAGGGAGTACTGTCAGCAATATCTCTTCTTAGTTAAAAGCACAAATCTTTGTACTTACTGCTGTTGTTAACATTTTTGTCTAATTATTTAAATTAAAAATTAGATCAACACGCAAAAATAGAACTGTACGCTATTAACTCCTCCACTTTTTTCTTCACTAGTGATTGAGTTTTCAACTCCATAAGCAGAAAATGATAAAGTAGTACCTAAGGATGCATTTAAGATAATTAATTAATTTTTAATAAATTGCCTAAATGCAGATTTATCTTGATGTTAACTACCTAGAGACTTTTCTGTAATGAACAAGTTTATCTGGCTGATGATCTTCAGGGATTTATTTGACCATTTGGGAGATGTTGAGTATTTCTTCATTTTTATGTGGAACATCAGCATTCTGCAATATTTAGAAATTACTTGAAATAAGGTGGAAAGTAAATCTGTTCACACAGAGAAACAAAGCTTTTTTTCATTGATGTGTCCTGTTAGGATTTTTATAGGGCTACCGAGAGAGTTCTTAGACTTTCTTTAGCAAACATATCTGGTTAATTGCTCCAAATAAAAGGTGCAGAAGTGCTCTACTTGGAGAGAATTCAAGGTAGGTTCAGTAGTCAAACTACAAAAAGAATTTAGATTAAGGCTCATTGTGGAATGACTTGCTCTCTTACTGCTATAAAGGTAATATGGCTCTTGGTCATAGGGACAGCCTATGTGCCTTAACATGGCTCAGTGCATAGGCACGACCATCATCTGGAATGCTATTTTTGGGCATAGTCGTATAGCTTAACTTGCCAGCCATAAGCCCAAATGCATATGTTCCTTTTTCAATACAGAATACCAAGAACAGTGTTTCCCGAAGAGATAATTTTTACTGATTTAGAGGCTGTACTCCAGCTAAACATAGCCTTAACTTGCCAGCCTTGCCAACTGAATACATGGAGGAAAAATGTTTTAAATCCTTTCTTTTCTTTTTCTAGGGTTTCAGAGCTTTACAAAATGCTCTGAGCAGGTAATTTTCTCCACTCGGGTTTTAAAGGTCTTAATCTTCTCTTCAAGGCCTTTCTTTCAAAATGTGTGGGTGGCTGGACTGGAAGGCTAAAATAGTGCCTGTGTGGCTTGGACTGTTTTTGTATTTTTGCACTTTGAACAAGTGTAGGATACAGGGTGTATGATACTGGAATAGACCATACATCAAGGACTAAAACTTGTGACTTTCTCTGAAGCCAGTTGACAGTCCCCACCTGCAAGGCTGTTGTTCTTTTTCTGTGGTCTCTTATTCAAATTGTATTAGGAGGTGGGAGGAACTCCACAAAAATCTTGCAGTTTTAGGACTGTCTGGGAAGTCTGAAGTACAGTTCATGCCCCTTGATCACATGAAATCCCTACAACAGAGACTCCAGGCTCCAGGTCCTTTCCTTCTCCAAGAAGTTTTAGGTAAAGTAGTAGCCAACCTTCTTTTGATTCTAAAGATGAATTATTAAGTCCCTCATTCAGTACACATTGAGGAACTCAAGTTTCCTGGTCCTAATGGAGTTTAGGCTTGAGACAGCCCTGAGCTACCCATTCCAGTCAAGCTGACACACACGTGCCCATCAATCATGGCACAAAGAGGCAGTTGTAGGTGGCTGGGAAATGTTACTGTGTTAATGGCGAATCTACAGCAACACAATCCAAAATTAGAAAGGTACAAAGGCAATCCTTTTTTAAAGCTTGTTCTCCCTTCAAGGTTGCAGAAAGAGTGACGACTTTGTGACAGTTCAAAGCTGACGACTCTTGCTGCTCACTCCAATTGATTTAAGACCTTGGTGCTGCTTGTTACTTGAAGGTCTGATGCAATGCTGACAGTCTCTACTTTTGCAAATAATATCGGTGTTTGCAATACAAAACAAATATTTGTCAATAGGTGGAACTGATAGTTAGCCAAGATCTTTCAGATGATTGTTTCCTGGCTTATCCTCTTGGACATGTTACCGTTGGCTAGTGGCTACCGTTCACATGCATGATGAGCCCAGTTAGGAACACACTGATATTAATTCACCCACTGTCAGTGCTGAGCGATGGAAGGGATTGAATTTTCTGATGTGCAAAGTTTTCTGACCCTCATCCTACAGAATACTTTATATCCTTATGTGTAAACCCACAGATGGATATGCTAACTTCAATAGTAAGATATATTTTCCTAAATTAAATTTCTACTTGAGTTTTTTTCTTAAAATACTCCTTATTCTTTGTGATCAAAGAAAAAATCCAAGATGCAGAAGGCAGCACTCTTCCCATAAATGTGTACTGACTTGTTTATACACTGAAAAATAAAACAGCCCAAAGGGTATGCCTTTCAGTGTTGCATATTAATTTTGTGTGCTGTCCCATAAGAAGCTACTTCAGTGCAACAGCCTGTTATATCCAAAGATCTCAAAGTGGTGAACAAACATATAAATCCCCAAAACATTCTACTAGGCATACCTTACAGGTGGGGTAACTGAGATACAGGCAGTCAAATAAACTGCCTACAGTTATATAGTAAGTTAAATGCAGAAACAGAAATCTGCACTTTTAGTCCTACAGCTAATGCAAAGATGGCCTCTGCTCTTACTGTAATGCCGTCGTAGATATCAATTTCCTTTTTTTCCTTTCTCTTTTTAGTTGTATCTGGTTGGGGTTTTTTTAATGCAATTTGAAATTAGCACCAGTTTTGTAGCTGTTGAACATGGTTATTTGGGGAAGAAAATTAAGCTGTTTAAGGTTTGGGGGTTTTTTTCTGAAAAAAAAAAAAAAGGAAGAACAGCAAATTTCAACAATAAAAAGGAAAACAAACGCGTATTTTTCCTTCAGGCCATTTCCGAACTGTGTCATTTTAAGAATTGACTCCGATTCTTAGCCAAAGGTATTCTTGGAGGAAAGAGAGGCTCCAGTACACAGTAACATCCCGTCATTGATTAATATTTCAAGTTTATGGAAGCATGATTTCAATTTTCCCTTAAAAATGCAGATCAAGCAATTTTGCCAATGCCTATTCTTCTCTGTCAAACATTTAACTTACTCTCAGCATTGCAGACAGCTTGTGAGTTGTGTCTATTGCCCATGCTTCTGCAGCTGTATGTGCCTTTGATCATCATATGGAGCTTGGATTTTCTCCAACACGACACCTAAAACTGTGTACTTTACCCTATGGGTAGTAGTGTCTACAGCAAAGGTACATCCGATGGGGCACATGGGTGAGACCAGGACCAGTAAGGACAGCAGGAATCTGACATCTTGATTATTTTAACATCCTTCTCGTCTCCTGTTTATAATAGTATCTGCCTTGATATCAGGAGAGCAGTTAGGCATAAAAAGATATAACATTGAGTCAAAACAATTAAATGAAAATAAAAGTGTAACCAGAGCTGCAAGGAGAAAAAAGTGCAAAGAGGGAACTGACTGTTCTCCATAACTTTTTTTTTAAATGAATGCTGCCAACAGTGAAAATGGCCAGCCTTCCTTTCCTGTAACAAGTGAGAATTGCTTACCGTGCCAGGGAACAGAGAAGAGAGTTCAAATAGAGGTTGTTGCATTACTGACAATATTTGGAATATTACTTCTGTAAGAGAAAAGGATTTCAAAGACCTTGAGGACTGGCATGAAGGGGAGCGAGAAAGGCAGGGCAATTTGTCCTATTGACAAGCAACCTGGAAATGGCACAAGCAGAATCAAAGGGGGCATTTTCTTTCTCTGTGAGCAGGACAGAAGAAAAGCAATTTTTTCCGTGAGAGAGAATATCTGTAAAGAGAGTACACAAAAGAACATCTGGTCTTAGAAGGCACTTGACAAAATAACCCTGCACTTCTGTGAAGAAATACCTGTGTAGCCAACAGACTGTAGGTAGCTCAGCATGAGAAAGCCATTGGAATTTCATTGAATGGTTGAGGTTGGAAGGTGCCTCTGGAGGTCATCTTCTCCAATCCCCCTGCTCAAGCAGGGCTGCCTAAAGCCAGTTGCCCAGTACCATCTGGGAATATTCAATTAACAAAAATAATAACTTAATACACTGAGTCCCATAACCAAGTCTCCTTTTCTAATAACAGCGATTTAGTGACAGGCAGGCAAAATCCCTAAACAAGCATTATCCTGTGTAGTTGCATGCAACCAGCCATTGAAAAAGCATTCAAAAGAGATGCATTGAACAAGCAGAAATATTCCTGCATCTCTTGATCATTTGTGTTCTGAAATTTATTTTGTTTTTAATTTCTTTATTCATTTATAGCAGAGGATCTTTCAGACTGAAGGAAATGCAGTTTTCATACCTGTGGCCACAGATGGTGAGAAGTGAGTTTAGAGATCCATCCGGCGATAGTATTTGAGACATGCTCCGAACTTTGAGCAAATAGGTCTTACTAATAAGTAACCTTTGCTAGTTTGTAGGCGTAGGGCAGAAGAAAATTTAGTCAGAAAGAAGAACTGACTGAAAAATCACTCATGCACACCGATAGTAGCATAGAATAAAGAAATCCTCCCATGGCCTAGCTGCAGCTTAAACAAGCTGCAGAATAGCGACTGTTCATATCTCATTGAAGCAGTGCTTCTCAAGGAACTGCAAATACAGTATTTAATTTTTGCCCCTGTTGTTTCCTTCATCTGCTGATTGCTCAGTTGTACTATGTCTGAGACACGTTCAGATGAGTCTTATGAGGCCCTTTGAACAGTGTGCAGAACATGAGAATGCTGACCTTAGCTTGTGTTCCTCATTTTCTGGCTTTGTTGAAAGGTCAGTTCAGTAATCCAAGTAACTTGTCAGAATTAGGTCATCGCAGGGACTTGCTAGATTTTAAATAAAAAACACACTTTGCTGTACTGTGAAATGAGGTGTTATGCTAGGGGTGAAAAGATAGTGCTTGAAATAGTATTTTGATGTGACTTATAATGGTATTGAGGTGCACTTGGTTGTTCTGAGATATGTGTAAGTCCAGTATGGACTACTCATCTTTTGCAGTGCTTTAAACTAGAAGAAGTTCATATCCAGTGTGTACTTTTACAAATAGATACTGTAGCAGTTATTTATTCATGCAAAGGATGTAATGTCTCCAATTGACTGAAGGGTCGAATGGTCTTTAAATCAGAGTCTGGGTTATTACATACCCCAATGTATGAGAGAATAACTTAACATGACAGACCTTTGTAAAGAATCATAGCCATCACTTACCTTTGTTTTTAAATTCTAGAATCATAGTTACTGAAGCCTGTGTTTAGAACACAGTCTAATTCTTTCAGAATTTTTTATATTGGAGGTTATTTACAAGATGGATCATGATACTTGGTCTAGCAAGAGTTGCTACTGTTTATTGTTTCCCCAGCCTTGTTCACGTTCTTATAAACAGAGGAAAACAAAGTAGGTCTATTTTGGGACAAAGATTTATAGAAGACTGAAATGCAGAAAAATTAAAAACTATTGTGCTCTGCAGTTTTATATTAGACAGAGTTTATCATTCAATTTGAGTAATTAATCCACTGAAATGAAGATACATTCAGAAATTATGAGTTGGTGAGGAAAGCCAGATTAATTTCCTCATGATAATCACTCTCTCCTAATTCTTTACCATTTTTCCCTCCCCCACCTTCTTTCATGATGAGTGATAAAATAAATGTATAATATATGTTAAATGGTAAAACAAAGATTTGGATTTCAGCCTGAACGTTCCCGAGCCATCCTAAATTTGGCAGGAAAAGGGGTATGAAATGCCGGAGCTTTAAGTTATCTGATACCAGTCAAAGCTGAGTTCAGAATGTGTCTATGATTGTTTTCATGTGTAAATTTCTTGTTGAGAGGAAAATCTCCTTGTTACTCTCTGTGTGACTTATCTGATGAATAGTATTAATCATCAGGAAGTGTACTGCAAATAGGGTTGCCTATAAGCTTTAATTCTAATCTTTATTCTACTCACAGTTGTTCAAACTTCTTCAGATTTACTTTCTGTACTTGAAGAAGACAGAATTAATTAACACTTATACATTTTAGTCATTTTTTATTTAAGGATATTAGAAACACTTAACCCTATTATGGAGGAAGACTGGAAGGAACCTAGACTTTTCTGAACCTTTTTAACATTGACATTTTGGATAAAGGACTCTTACCAAATCATCAGAGGTGTCAATCCTATAATAGTTTAGCTAACTTGACACATAACTATACCTGATATATTTTGTACTTGGTGAATGTATTTTTAATACATGCAGAAGGCTCCATCTGAACATAAGGAAACCCTTTCTTGCTGCGAGGTTGACTGAGCGCTGGCACAGATTGCCCAAAGAGGCTGTGGAGTCTCCTTCCTTGGAGATATTAAAAAGCTGTCTGGATGTATTCCTGGACAACCTGTTTAGGGTGAAACTGCTTGAGCAGGGTGATTGAACCAGATAACCTCCAGTGATCCCTTCCAACCTCAACCACTCTGTGATTCTATTATTCTACGTACTGCTCTGTAGTGAATTTTGTATTCCCTACAGGGTAATGTACCACACTTTAGAAACAGTTTATAGCTGGACATTGTCACAAACCTGCTCTTTAAAAAGGGACTGGCGAACATACATACACAGAGATTCTTAGTAGCAGGGATTAGAACACCGGGCTGCCACTTTGACCCTGAGCACCTTTCTTACTGGGCAGCAAGTGGCTCTTCTTGGCTGCTGTGCTTTGGCTCCAGTGTTGACTGGATTAATAAGGCTCCCTTCCTCCTTCCTTGTACTCCACTGAAAGAGCCAAAGGTTAAAGCACTGTCACAGTATGTGAATTCTGAGCAGACTATGACAGGAATTTAATCCAGGTTGTCCATTTTGGGGATAATTCTCTAGGCAAAATGGCTACTTCATGTCTCTTCTGACCTTTGAAAAGCTTCATCTCTGCTCAGTTGGATAACTATTCTTGTAGAAAGGTGCAGCTGCCTGGATCCAGGTAGCAAGAAATGCAGCCTGACTCATAAAACACAAGCTCTTGGAAGGGTCACAATTAAATATATTCTGTGCTTAGCACTTTCTTCTCATTTACACCAGTTCACTCTCCTTTCATCATGAAGATTTTCCTCATTTCCACTTGGAAGAATCTAATTCGCCCCAGTGTCTCCACAAGGAGCCTTGGAATCTAATTTAGGTTTTCTGAGCAGTTTTCTGACCTTACACAGTAGGTACCCTCCATTTATCTTCTGTTCTGGAAAGTTATGTTAGAATTTGAGTGCCGGTATTTGGGCCACCGGGTCACTGCAACTGCATATATCTTACTGTTGTGATGGCAACAAGACTGCTTAAGGGATAGCTGTTACAATATATAGGGTCGCAAACCTCCAACTGAATGTATATTACAATGCCCAACGTGTGGAAGTAGTATCATTGCATAAAACACTTATTTTTCCTATGTCTGACTCAGGGGAAAATATTTCACTGTTTATGCTCTGCTACAGACAATAAAGAATTGATCAGGCTGATGGACAACTTTGACTGGGAGAACTTGGGGATGTCCTCTATGGTTTGCCAAAACATAATTGTGTAACGGGGTGTTCCCCACACTGTTGCAGCTTTTGCAGCAATTGGAAAGGCAAGAGTTGGGCTAACAGTTCTGCTTTGTGGGCCATCCGTTGATCTCAAAGACTCTATAGACGTCTGGTTTTTCATTTTTGGCTTGTAGCAAATGGAGATAGAATGGTGAAGATGCTAAATAGGTAAATCAACCATGTGCCTTTTTCTTTCATTAAGATCCCTCCTCCAGCAGAAACACAGACAACACGACTACTTCTTATTATTCTCTACATGGGATCTATCCCTTTGAAGACATTTTAGTGTTTTTAATTCCTTTCCTATTTATGACTTATAAAAATCTTGCCTTATTAGGTACTACCTAGCCCATTCTCTCCAACAGGTAACAAATATATAAGTATGAATGAACTTCTCATCAAAGAGGCAAAGTAATTCTGACTGCAGGATTTGAGCCACACTCCACAAAAGATGAGTGCTACTTTTCTGTTCTGTTGTCTCTCCGTGGACAAGAAAATCTCCTGAACATTTTCCCTCACTCAGTCCTCTCTATTCACTTTGCTTCTTGCACTGAGAGTTGGCACAACATTGTAAATAACGAGACCATGATGGGGGCAGGGAAAGCTGTGGCTTTCTAAATGCTGGAGGACTGCATTTCTTGGAGTTAAAAGTGCTAAATCCTCTCTGAACTGTTGCAAATATACAAGGAAGTCCTCTAAGCCAATGAAGGTCCAATCCATTTTCAACACACTCTTGTCAAGATCTCTAAGCTGACGCTTCACAGATATAGAAATGGATTATGCTGATATTAATACCTTGCCTACCATTTGATGTTTCTTATACCTCCTGTGCATTGGTGTCCTATGGGTTGAATGAATGCCCAACCCCTGTGAAAATAATGGGTTTATCTCTAGTTTGCTCTCTGGAACAGGTACATACATAAAATCTATTCCCTTCTTTTTGAAATGAACATACCTTAAATTAAAGAGCAGCCTGTTATGCTGGAAAAAAAAAACAACAAACAACAAACAAAAGCTCTCTTTACCTAGAGAAGGTTCTTATGAAGAAAATTCAGAAGTGAAGAAACAAACCAATAAAACACTACTATAAGTTTATACATTCTTATTTCAAGGGAGATTTATTTATCAATTTGTTTGCTAATCCTATAAACAAAGCAGCATAGCCCATAAGCAAGAAACTATTGGCTTTAGAATATGATTCATCCAACCCATACCAATGAGGACTCTTGCCATAGAATTTTATAGGCCATGTTCATCTACTTTTAATGCTAAACTTTGAAAGTAATCTTGTGATGTCTAATTTGGGAATAATGGGACATGAGTTACAATAACTCAGCAAAATAAGAGCCAGCAGGATTCTAAACCCAGAAAAACTATTTATTTGTATGAAACAGCATAAAAGAGGTTTATATAATCCTACAGTAAACATCTAAAATGGAATACAGGAAATAAGAAATCCTAAGTTACTTGTCAGCTGTCAGAATGCATACTTGAGCAACTGTATTTCTAAGGCTGTAAATCTCTTTGGCTAGTATATGACAGTTTTGTGAAGGGTAGTTAAAGACTAAGTCCATCTGTAAGCAAGGAGTTAAGTCCAAACAATCACCTTTTTGCACTTTAGTCTTCTTTCAACTAACACAGCTCAGACAACTGCATCAGAAAGTAAACAGAAATTCTCTGACATGCAGTTACTCATGTGATCATAATCCAACAGGAATAACAAATCTTTCTTAAATTGTACATACATTTTTTTAGATGATCTAGCAAATCTATCATAAGACAGAAATTTGTTAAAACCAGTTTTAACCATATTCTTGACATTGAAAATTGTGTCTGAGTAAGACAGTATTCCAAGGTAGAGCCTACTGAAACTTGGAAGCAAAAAAAGCTGAAGTTCTTATATTAGCTATAGATGATCATACATGCACCTAGATGTTATTAGAGCAAGAAAGAAAAATATGGGCCTTGCAAAATGATTTTTATTTTACAGATCCATATCTCAACCTGCTGTTTTTTAAGGACAGTGATGTTAGAGTTAAAGATCACCTGCCTTTTGTATGCTTTGTATTATTTTTTATAAGCGAAGCTTGCAAACATGGTCTCTGACTTGCATTGAAATGACCTTAAGAGAATGTCATAAATAGTTGAGCACTTGCAATTGATTAAACACGAAATACCAATTTCTGTTGCTGTTTCTTTCTCTGAAGGACAATAGTTGTCCCTCATTAATCTTTCATTAAAATAATAATCCTTCATTAAAAGGGCAATACTCATTAATTCAGTTGAAGAACAACGGGTTTGACAAGAAAGGTTTCTTACCTGGTTAATCAGAATGCTCTAAGCAGATACACTCCAGAGCTTAACTATCACAGATTTTCTAATTTTGTTAATGTTGATGATGGCTTGTTTTAAGCAGCAGAGGAAATGAGCAGCTCAATGCAATTTTAAAAATTCTGACTAGTTTCATGGCTGCACAGAAAACATCTGATTAACTCTTCTCATGATAATACTAACTCATACCCTGCAGGTTTGTCCAACTACGGCTCCTAATTATGCATAAAAAATCTTCCTTATTCTAGAAACACAGTTTTTCAAGTGTATCTTGTGTTTTATATAGCTTTTAATTTTGGTGCATGCCTGTGAGCTTCGCCTTCTGATCTAAAATCAGCTCCTGTGACTGATACATCAAAACTCTAGTAAATATTACAGGTCTCTTCTCCTGAACAACTACAGGGTGGAAGGGTGCTACAGGGCACAGATGTTCTGAATATTTCTGTTTTCTACTGACCTGTTTTTCTGCGATTTTGTTTTCAGTTTTTTTTCCCAGTATTTCTGTCCTCATTATGTGAAGTCTTTGTTTTTTTCCTGCAACCAGAATGACTCCCTGACTCCACAACCTGCCTGGAGGTTTGTGACTGCATGTTCCTGTCTCTTCTAACTCACTCAGCCAGCAAGTTTCTAGCTTCTTTGATTAAGGGATGAACAATTTATTCTCTGTGCATACTGCTCATAACTGCACTTTTCTTTCTCAGTCTTCTTTCAGGGAGTCCTAAGAGATAGTCCAAGAAACTTCAATCACACATTGAATAAGCACAGTACTAGAAGTTCTTTGCAAAAAAAAAAGTAGGATTACAGAATTTCATTTTGCTTCCCCTCTGCTTGTAAGCAAATAGTTTTTGATTCTATTTTTTCTTGTGTTTTTCAATGCAAGTATATACCCAGATTGGATGTTGATGTATGGTTTCAGTGGGACCAGAGATGGAGTAATTGCTGGAAGGACTACTTCTGAATTTCACAGGTGGCAGTTCATTCTTAACACTTTAAAAGGAAAAAAATAAAGGCATGGAGAACTCACTTCTCTCTATCATTTCTTTATATAAGAAAAGGTCACGTTGATTTCTGCTTTCACCTGTGTCCTATATCTATGTGTGTATGAATGAATACTTAATAAATTAGTACATTTTTCTATTTAAATCGCAAAGTTCCATATCATTTAAAGGCTATTACGAACAGAAGTTTTCTGAAAGCCAACTCACTTTTACTATATTAAATATTCACTGTTTCTTCCAAATGCTTTCTTTGTGTGGGCAACCAGATACTGGTGGACAAGATGAAAAGGGTATTGAATTGAACAAGTTTAGTACAGCTTCCTGAAATTGCCTTCTCCTACTTTGGGTTATATTATTTGTATTTTGTATTTATATTCCACCTAAACATGAGGAGGAACTTCTTTCCTTTGAGGGTGGCAGAGCACTGGAACAGGCTGCCCAGAGAGGTGGTGGAGTCTCCATCTCTGGAGACATTCAAAACCCCCCTGGACGCGTTCCTGTGCAACCTGCTCTAGGTGACCCTTCTCTGGCAGGGGGGTTGGACTAGATGATCTCCAGAGGTCCCTTCCAACCCTACCATTCTGTGATTCTGTGATTCTATGATTACTCAAAAGTGCAGTGTTAAATTTTTAATTATTCCCCCCTAACTCATTAGTAAGGTGGCTGCCTATATGAAATTTTTCACAATTAAGAAGTCAAGAAATTCTCATTCCAATCAACTCCCTTTAGACTTCAGTAAAAGTGTGCCTGAACAGAGCTTTAGGATGTAACTCTGCTAATTACAGAACCAATTCTGTAAGTCTGATCCTTTTCTCTGTGTTGCTACTGCAGATTTTTGCTTTAAAATACAGCAAAACACCCCAAATGATTACTAGCTTACTAGTAACTTCCTTATGACATGGAGAAGTATACAAAAGAGGGAAAAAAAGCCATGTGATTGACATAAAAATCGAACAGTAACAATAACCCACAATGATTTAGGTAGGCTGTAACTTTCTTCATTCTGGAGCACATAATTTTCGTGTAATTTTGTCATTGGTGAGTGCGAGAGAGAAGGCATATTACATAAACAGTGACAGTATTGGCAGCATTGTATTACCTGAGAACTGTGGCTCACAGTAGAAAAATAGCAGTGTATCACACCAAACGTGCTGGCCTGGCAGCCCTTTGACAGGTAAGATATAGGAATATAACCAGTACTCAAAATACCGGCTTGCAGCTAGTGGCAAATCACCATAGCAACAACAGCATTAAAAAAAAATAAAAATGAGTGAACCGCTAGTAGTTCAAACTAACTTGGGAGGATTTTTCCTTTTTTTAAGAGAAATGCGTTTTATAAACATCAGTCATTTGTGAGAACAGGTGGTGGTATGTCTCACTATGTATTTTCTTACAAAGGTGTTTAAAGAAACTGGTGACAAACTGGGAAATGAGTTTTCCTAGTTCTGCTCCGTATTCCATGTGTTAGATGTAGGCTGTGTTCATTGATAGCCGTCTATACTTCGGTTCGACTTGGCTCTCAGCACCAGCCGCTGCTATGCTTAGTACTTTTTGCTGCAATGGAATAATTCAGATTAATTTTTTTAGCTGGAATACCTGGTCTGTCATTCCATGGATATTGAATTTTTGGTAAATGCCAAGAGCCAAAGTCAAATGAAGTCATTAACCGAACTTTAAGAAACTATACAAGACTAGAGGCATGAGAAGTATCTTTTATTTCTAATGGCTTTAAAATTTCAGAAGTGTTATATCATTGGCATCAGCACTGAGGGTTTTTTCCTTATAACAGGGAGTTATCTAAGCCCTCATTTCTCTTTTCTGAACAAATAGCTGCCCAAGGTGAATGCATTAGCAATGTGTAGCACTAAAATGAGTGATAATATTGCTATCAACTGTCTGATTATTCAACCGAGGAAATACTCTTGGTTGAAAATGAAGGAAAAGCATGTTGAACTTTGACAGCCTGTATTTTACAGAAGCTCTGCACCTAGCCGAAAGCTGCCACTAGTACGTTGCCTGAGGAGGTTATCAGCTTTGATATTCTGGCACACTGAAGTTCTGTGTAATAAGGATAAACCTCTTCAGGGCAGGAGAGAAGATCTTTCTAAGGGCTCATCCACGGGTGTGGAATGAACTCATATAGGAACCAATGATGATGGAAAATAAATTAGAAAATAGATGACTGTATCTTTCATCCTGTTGCCTTTAATGTCCACAGTGAGTTACAATCAATTGAAAATGCTGATAATTATTGAATAATCTTATAGACTATCCTGTATTGAATATTTTTCCCCAGCCCATATAAATTTGTGATATAATTTGTGAGCTAATGTTGCGAATAACGTTACCACCAGATTTAAGATACTGTCTCACATGGGATGTGAAAATTAGTTGTATTTACACTTCTCTAATATATATCATATGCTTTCCCTAATGCACTTATTTGGGAATTGTCCTTTGTGGGTGAATGGCAATTCTCAACTAAGAACATCTCTGGTAAGGTCTTTTTCACACAAATCACATGCCTGGAAAATGTTGTGCTCTGCCTCTTGCGTGTGTTTACAGTGGGACAAAATGTTGCTGCTGTTCCTCTTTCCTCACCATCCTCCTTGTTGTACTTTTGTGCCTTATTTTAGCAGCACAACGAAGCAGAGGTATTTTGGGAGAGTCAAGAACAGCAGCGCAGAAATGAGTTTTATGGGCTGTTTTGTTCTTTTGGTGTGTTTTACCTGTCCAAAGTCTGCTTTTAAATACAGCAAACTCATCACAATCACTAATGCTTTATATGGTTAAGGTGATACCTCACAACTACAATGGTGTGGTATACATTGCTTCTAAAATTTACAGAATAAAAAAAAAAAAGCAAAGTACAACACAGAGCGACATAGTATATGAAAGACTAACATTTTTTAAGGGTGCTAAAGGGTAAAGTCAGCCTGCTATAGTTCACGTATTTTCTCATAGAAGTAGTAAATTATGTTTAAGGTTTATTATTTGATTTTTTTTTCCCTTTAAAATAAAAATGTGCTTTTGAAAAATGCACTGGGATATCTGTTTGCTGTGTGTGACTGGCTGGATAAATGAGCTCTTTTTAGCACCAGAATAATTTATGTTTTGGCATTTAAAATGCAGGATTTTAAAAAAATGAAAGCTGAAAGCAGGAGAGAAATAGGGGCATTTTAAAAAGACTTACAGTAATTAGTGGTCTGTTATTTAGTGAACAGTATCTCTGTGGAATTACAGTGAATTACATACTTGTGATAATTATTATTTATTGATACGGTCAATTTCTGCACAACCAAAAGGAAATATAAGGAAGCCAAACAATCTTAGGTTTTGGTGTCTTAGCCATTTATTGCTAAAAGAAATAAATCACATTTCTAATTTTCACCAAAAGGAAAGATTTTGCAACAAACCTGACCTGTGATATTGATGTGTAATATTTTTATTTTGGTTTTCATTCCTTTAAGAACACTTTAAAGTGCATATTTATATAAAATATCTTTCATATTGTTGCATTTGTCAGCTACAATTTAATCAGTATGCATGAGATCATTACATTTCTTGTCACAATGGATATTGTGCATGTCCCCTAAGATTTATAGAAAGAATCCCTTCAAGCAAAATTGGCAGATTTCCAAAGAAATTTTCAAACTTATGTCTTGTTTAAAAGGTGTGGGTTTCTATTCAGTCATCATTTTGATATGGAAATGAGCACAGAATTCACACAATGTTCTTCCATTAGAAACAGAAAGGCATAGTGTTGGAAGTGTCCAAATTTTTTTTCATAGATGATAAGACTCCCTAAACCTTTTCTCTCTTATGCACTGCACTAAGACTACAAGTACAGGTAGAGAAAGGTAAATGTGCCTTGTAAGTCATTTATCATTTTTTCCCCCCCATCTGAAATCATGCAAGCATTGTTACCTTTCAGGCGAAAAATAACTCTGAAATTTTTGCAGTACTTCAGGATAAATTGATACTGAGCTTTCAGATGTATTCTGGTAGTTTCCGTTAGTTCTGTTGACACTATGGGACTAAAAAGTAAGCCACACGCTTCTTCTGAGACAGGATGTTTTATTAAAACGGATGTGAAAGCCACAGCTATCTCTGACAGTGTATTACATTTTGGAGCTCTGGTCTCATTAAGGCAATTATTCTGGAAAACAGTATGAGTATTTAGTGACAATAATGACACTGGGCCTGGTAGGTGATTGCAGCGCACGCACCATCTCTTTCTGTGGCTGACTGTGTCTGCGTTAAATAACAGTATCATTACTGTACACTTCAACTGCTGAGTGAAAAATATTTTTCTAATTGGCACAGAAGCACTAAACCCATGATACTCTCCTGTCAAGGAACTAGGAGAAGGCAGCGAGACAGATATTTTTCTGCTTTCACAGAAATTCTGTTGAACGGCAAAACATATTTGTAGAACATCACTCATGTATTAACTATGAGAGTGTGACCATGACAAACGACGTACTGTGTACACCATCTACCCTGGGTTAGTGTGAGAGTGTAAGAGTTCCTAGCTCTTTACACACCGTTTTTTCAGTTTTTAAGTACTAGGTTTCTAGCAGAGTGCAGGAGAGTCTTGTTGCTTTGACAAAGTCTTTTATGCCAATACTAGGCTCATCATTTTGGCAGAAGTTTTGTAGTACTTCTGACAGATCTTAAACACAGTGCTATGAATTCCTCTGCCTTCTAAATATCACACCAATAATACGCAGTCAAATTTAAACAAGCAGAAATTCAGCCAAACTGGTGCAAAATTTAAAACTTCCAACTGGTGAACTTACACACTGGTATGACCTGGTTGGGACTTAATAATTTAGAAAAATGTTATGACATAGTTTGCATGCAATTATGCTAATTTATATGTGGAATATGTTTTGTAAAAACCAAACCATCTAGGGATTTATATTTTACAATATTTTCCAGTCTTGTATCTTCCTTCTGGGTTATTTTTGTTTTTGTATTTCCAGCAAGCAGCAAAACAAAACCAAACCACAACTGCCCTGGGAGTAGAGACTGGAACTGGCTTCTCTGACCTCTCAGGTGAACCTCCTGACTCGTAAACCAGAGAGGTGTCTTCAGGCCAATTCATCTTTGTTTCTCAGAGACAGGGTGAAACAACTTCCACACAAGGGATTAAGATTCTGTGCCCTTTTTCTAACAGATTAAAAAACCACCTGTGTGAGGAGGTAAAGAAAAATGTTCTGCTTTTAAAACACCTTTACTAGAGACTTGTATTATTATTGTTGTTGTCTTTATTTCTGACTGTACTAAGTATTATAGATGAGTACCTTACATCCTATTACTACTGTTTGTGATCTGAAAGTTTGGTGTAAAGTATCAGCATAAAGAACATTCAGGAGTAGAGCTGTAAGGAATTTTTTTTATCTTATTTATGGCTTCCAGGATTTTTCACCTTAAAAGGGAGTATCTCCTTCTCTCTCTTATCCTGGAATTGGCACATAAACAGGCTGCTATCCTGCTGGTTCCTCCCAATTAAAAGCCTTTTCTCACCATCCTTTTTCACTAAACAAATGGCATGAAACGTTAATAATTTATTGAGCAGGGAATACATAAAATCTCCAAAGATAGAATCAGTTCTACAATATACATGGACTCTACGTTTGCCACAGAAAGGATGCATTCTGTGATCTCAATGGGGAAAAAAGTGATTTTTTTTAACCCCTTTTAAACATTAAGCATCTTTAAAGTATCCAGTGAAATTGCTTCCACTCTAGTTCCAGAGGAAACTGGGCACGTTACATCTGGGCACAATCTGAAGATAATAGCAAGATCCTTTCAAGGGTTAATGGTTATTATCTCTTATGTTTTAGGAACGGAGCAAAGAAGAAGGTGGAGTCACTAAGTTGATGTTGTCACGGTCTGAGTTATCTGGTAGAATAGTCCTGATCATGCTGTTTTTCTTGGTCATACTGACTATAAGGAGATCGGCTCCCAGGGCTAATGCTGATGGGACACTAAGAAGGGATCCACACTAAAACCCATTGAAACCCATGAGAAGGCATCCATGGGCTTTGATTCTGCACTGCAGTTAATCAAAAACAAAAGCAGTCACCTGCTTTGTTAAGGTGTTTTTAAAAACACTTAAGATGTCTTTCTTGCAAATAAGCAAGTGTTGATAATGTGAACTTTGATTTTTACTTTTATTGTTATAAACTTTGACTCCATTTACATCATGCCCTCAGACTGGAGAATGCCTGAGCGTGTATTTCCTAAGACATGACAGAAAAAAACAGTTAACATGCAAACCATTACAAAGTAGGATGGCACAATGCAAATGCCTGAAGCTATTAAAGGGAAATGTCTGCTTTGTTCTGATCTCTTAAGCCCCTGACACTTTCTAGCAGGTGATGGTGTGAGAATATATTTAGCATTGCTCTTTGTTCCTGCATTAATGTTTCCACTACTGTATTTTGTTCCATAATAACACTCTGGAACATTTTGCACATGAACAACAATGAGGAGAAAATGGAGTATATTATTTGACTGTTGAAATGGTAAGAATATACATTAATCGGACAATGTTGTGCTGCAATGGAGGATCTTGAGGTGGCTGGTACAAATGGGTAGTACCTGCAATAGTGTGGTGAAGTGCCTCGCTCACAGAGGAGAATAACCAGGGACATTAGAGTAATTGCTTTTTTGCAAATATATTAGGATATATTTTTGTAGTTCTTGAGAATTGCATATACCTACAGCTGCGCTGGAAGTTGTATTCTAAAAATCTGTAAAGTCAGAGTATGTTGGTCTTAGAATGGTAAATTGATAAAAATATTAACTTCTATCAACAGTTAGTCTAAACTTGCAATATACCAACGTACATACTAGTCTCAAGCTTTTTCTTGTCTTGTACATTTCCCTATGCAAATTAGTCTAAATTAAGTAGCTAACCCTTTGTTGAGGATTTCTTCTACAATATTTATATAAATATTTATATTAAAAAATTTACAAAAACTCAGACCTAGATATTTTAGAGGTATCAGTATGCTTGTTGTAGAGTAATGTTGTAGAACTATCTTGTTAATGGCGTCTTGTAATTAATTATCTGAAATCATCTTGAAGGAACTGAATGAAATTCAGGGGAAGCAAATTCAGGATACCACATATAAACAGGAATACTTAATTATACACATTCATGATGGGACCCAGCAGGTTCTTAAGCGATTCTTAAGAAAAAGGTGAGAGTTGTATATTGTCATGCTGCAAAGAGGCAATCCTCATCGGCATTTATATATAACCCATAGGAGGTATGAAATAAACTCTTTGTATTGCTGATAAGGCCTCAGCTATGTTGCAAATGAACGTAAATAAAAATATACATATGTACAAGAGAATTTGAGATTGCTTTGACTGGATTGTTCGGAAGTCTGACAAATTCAAAACAATTTCGAAACAAAACTTTACCAAACTGACATTGATTAACAACACATTTTGTGCTAACAGTTCTTTTATGTCATTAGTACTTATCTCTACATATGTGAAACTTCTAGTTGCTGACACCTGTATCCTACATTAGCTGTGAGTATACAGCACCAGGGTGCTGATGCTACATATCGAGCAGTGACAGCTGTGGATCTGGGTGGTTCTCAGCTTCCAGGCTTATTTGTGGAGCCTGCTTCTTTTATTGGTTTTTTTGTTATCTTACAAAATCAATTGCTTGGGTCACTGACTACACCTTTTCCATTCCCTGCTATGTACAACTGCATAGATCTCTGTTTGATAGGTCAAATTCCTCATGCTCTTCAGTAAAGCAGCCATGCTTTGGGTTTAACTGTGCCAGCACAATGGTACAAAATATTTAGAACTTGCTCTTGTTTACATTATTTTAGTACATGTACATTTCAATTCGAGACAAGCTAATATTAATTATATCCTAATTAAGATTCTTTTAATTTATAGCTGTCACAGGCCTCTGCTCTGATCACAGCCAGAAATCCCTGTCTGGTTTTGGGCATGACATTTAAAGAGAGATGTGGATTAACAGGGAAAAATCAAGAAAAGAGCAATGGAAATTAACAGAGGTTTAGGAAACGTGGCTTATGGGGAAGCTTTGGTAGAACAGGGATTGTTTAGCCTAGGATTTTATCATGTTACCTTTGTACAAGCTCTACGAGTGTTATTAAACATGGGCAGGGCACTTAGTAGCACGAAGCCTGGCACCCCAGCACCTGGGAGCCGAAGGCACTGTTGCCGAAAGCACACCACGCCGGGGCAGCAGTCCTTGGAGGGGATGTCACAGGATTTATAGCAGACATAAAGGTTATAGGCTAAAGTTTATTCTTCACACACGCACACAGAGATGTGTGTATGACAACTCAGCTGGAGGATGAAATCATGGGAGGTAGGAGAATGCTGGAAGATTCATAATCCCGGCTCTTTGGAGATTTCCCTTGTGATTTGACTGACATCACTCTAATTGTGTGCTTCAGCTCTCCTTTCTGTGGTGAAGTTGAACAAAATAGACTTTTTTGTGAAGAAAAGCATTTCCAGTAAATGAGTTACAGAACTCTTATCCACCTGCACTGCAGCCCTCTGTGGATTTTGCTGACTGTCCTCTTGCTGGGAGGGGCAGGTGTGTGTCAAAATGAGCTTAGCAGAAAGAAGGGCACACAGAAGTGAGATACTAACAAGGCCTCTGCAAGGTTATGACTATTAATTTTCTATTTTCTCGTGTGCAACAACTAGTCTCATTTTGTTAATTATTTAATTATTTATTAACTTGTTAATTATTTTATTATTGTAGGTTTTATTTATTATCTTGACAATAAATAGCCGATTCTCTTCTTGTTTGGTATAATACTTCACTTATAACCCTCTGCTGTGTTCTGTGCATGCACCCATGCACATATATATCTACTATGACGTTTTTTTTTTACAATACCCACAAGCTAAAAAAGCATTAGAGTTTTAATTTTTTCTAGTAATTAAGATCATGAGTTAAATGTCTAGGCTGAGGAACCTCCATCATTGTGGTGTATGAAGCTGGACTTTCATGCCGTAAGAGTTTATAAGGACAGGGGGAAGAAAAAACCTTTTAAACATAAAAATCAGTATCGTTGTTCATGATGAGCAAGTGTTTCCATGTCTGTCTTCCTACAATTCAATGTTTATAATCCATAGTCTTCAACGAGACTTCCATGCACTTATCTGAGGTTAAAACATGACTTTAAATCTTTAAGTTATGACATAAACTAAATAGTTTTGGGGACTGCTATACCATTCTTTCTTCTGTAGGAAATGGCTGAGTTGTTTTTGAAATAAGACAGTTTGAGGATATTGTCTTTCTGCACATCACCTGGACATTTCTTTTTGGAAAACTTAAAAATGTCTTTTACATGCCACTAAATGACGCAAACCTGCTCTTTTCAGTAATCTGTCCTACCTAAAATATACACTGGAGTTGGCAGATTATAGTCGTGTATAGATCTAATACTATTTTTCAAGACACTGAAACAAAAAATGTTTTATAGTCTATCCTCATATAGGATAGGCACTTTAGGTGGGAAAGGCTACGCTACAGCCTGTAACCTTTATATCAGCTATAAACCACTTACAGATCTTTGGTGGATGCATATGAATATACCATTGCCAGCAATTGTTGGACTGATCTCTACTGTACTTCTACCAAAGCTATATGAAGAACTTGTTTAGTTTAAATCATATAAATCTTTTCATCTGCACAGTTTGCAATACTATTCTAAAGCTTTTGTCTTGGAAATCATTGCAGTAGATGGAAACGTAACTGCCCCAGTGGTGAAATCTGGGTAACAAATACCTTCTGACCTCACTCCCCAGGAGAAGCTTTTAAAAGCCTTTGCAATATAAGGAAACCCACGTCACCTGTTAGGAATATAAATATTTTTCCTTCTTCCTCTCTATGGAAAATCTGACACAAAGAGGTGGACTGCTGTATATATACAGCAGTTATCCTACACTAATTTTTAATGAGAACTTTTCCACAGACTTGATCCTTTCGCCATTGCATGTTTCCTTCTCTGACAGTTACCTGTTGCTGGTTTCCCCCTTTTTCCCTCAGCAATATTACAGCTCTTTCGGAACTTCCTTCTCAGTTGAACAGGTGTTTTTTGGTTTTTTGTTTGTTTGTTTTTCCATTATGGCTATGAAATCTTCTGTGTTTTGTCAACAATATTTAAGAAAGACTCATGTTTGAAAGCAAAGTCTAAACCAAATGTAGTAAGTACGTTTTTATACACTATCTTATGCCCTCTTTTGGCAGTAAAAGTCAATTCTAGATTGCTTTAGCAAGAACTATAAAAATGTAAATTACTAAGACCTGATTTGGTCTTATTGCCTTAGCTGAGTTCTAACAGTTAAATCTAGAATATATAGCTGCTGAAGCTTATTAATACAGGGTAATTTACATATTCAGAAGGATCCCATTGTACTGTCTTTCTCACAGTTAATGTAAGATGAATGAGAAAAAGCTCCGGAGGACATTTAAATAAGGTTCTGAATTTGAAAATTTTGCCTTCATTTAAACTTTTTGGAATTCCTTTAGAATGGTATCAGCTAGTGTGGTGTTTCATTCCCCCTGTTTTATTTTTGGCAGAGTGTTACCAAGAATGAAGCATGTTATATTTTGGAAAAAAATCATTATATAAAGGAATTTGGGGCTATTGTTTTGTCCTTCAATCTTTTAAGATTTGATTAAAACATAATAAAACTTGCTAATCATATCTCTATGATGTCACAAGGGACAGGTATATGTATACAAAGAGTAACATTCTGTATTTTTGCAGGGCTTTTGCAAAATGATTACAGCTTATGCTGCAATTTAGCAGAGAAAATTATGGGGATTTTCTGTATTAACTGTTTGATATTAGATCCTGATCCAGCCAGTCACATAAGTGTATACTCTCTGCACACGAGAAACCATTAGCAAAAGAAATATGCAAGTATGCATAAAGAAGGTAAGATTATGTATTTCACATATTGTATATAGTAGTTGTATTAGTAGTGATATTGTCTTCCTAAGTGGGCCTTCTTTTAATTTAAGTAAGCTGCTTAAATCCTGTCTATCTTTTAGTAGAAAAGGCTTGTCTTGTCAGTCGTAATCTGATTGATTTCAATGTGGAGAAGATAGGCTCTGCAAAAAGCTCAAGATGTTAGACAAATTTCATGGTCCAATAAACGTAAATTTGACAGATGGAACTTGCTGGCATGGGATCTTTTCAATCTTGTGACTCAAAATAGATCAGACATTTGTGTAGATGCTATCTCCAGTCCAGCTACCTAGAATGGAATTAACAAGTACAGTGAAATCCCATAAAATGTTTACCAGCTGTAGTCAATGATATGGTTTTGATATTGTTGGATATTTGTGGATAGTGCAGCCAGAAGGCAGAATTACATGCAGCTAATCTAATACTACCTGGGTCACAGATCACATTGAATGATTCCAGTATCAGGCTCACAGCTTCAGCAGAGCTGCCCAATATTTTTCAGAGATACCACTTCTAATGACATTGGTGATAAAGAACCCATCAGACCTCTAGGCATCCTCAAGAGGAGAGAAACAGACTGGTATTGGAGAGAATGTACTTTCATTTAAACCATTTGGTGATCTTTCCAGTATCTTCTTTAGCTAAACTTAACTTTTACCATAATAATTGTTCGGTGAGCTTCAAGTTAAGAAAATGACTGCAGATGTAACAAGTATGATCAAGCTGCAGATTAAAATCTGAATTCTGTGATTACTTCTGTCGTTATTGGAATTTTTATGCAAGGAAAGACTGTATAATTGGACTTCATCCTGAAGTAATTTGTTGCCAGTACACAAGGATGAACAAAATTCAAGCTAAGCCTTCTGCACATACGTTATTAAAAACATGAGATAGATGTGAGATCTAGTAAAGCCATGGATATTTATATTTGCCAAGGTGTGAAAAAGTACTTTCTAAATGCCGTGGAATAAGTTAGCCTAAACTTATTGACATAATTTATCATTTCTCATAATATTAACATTGAAGAGAATTCTGGTTAATATACCCTGAGAATTTTCCAGAAAACAAAGATAATCTTTTTCAAATTGTCACTAAAACTGCAAAAACTATTCATACTTTGAAAAGAAAGGACCTACATTAAAATATTTGTCAAATCTAAATAAAATCTTAATTATTTTAAGAAGGGATAATATAATATGTAACTATTATAAGACCAACTTGAAATATTAAATTATTCTTCCTCTTAATTCACATTTATACCACTTATTAATTTAATCATCTGTCTACTATGCCATAAAGCTAGCTGTTGGCTGTTAAGAAAATTGATATAGCGGGAGCAAAAAACCAATAGTGATGATATAAAGCATTTGTACTATATATTGCACCTCCATTCTATGGGTATGTTTCTACAGATCCATTAGCTGATATCAGGTAACATATATTTTGTACTGTAAATTACATCAAAGGGATCTTTTGTAATGCCTTCAAATTTTTGTTCACAGAGAAACAAGCAATCAGAGACTCTGTCAGAATCACAAAAAACCTCAGCATCCCACAAGCCACTTAGAGAACTGCGTATTACCAGCAAAAGGATGTCTGCAGGTACTTTAACTTGACCATGTTTAATCAAAGATCCAGCATCTGTGTCTCATATTAAAAAAACCCCACACTTGACACAGGAGTTTTGGTTAAAGGAACATTCTTTGGTACTAGAGTTTATGGTATCTTGGTTATATCTCTTTCTCACACTTTAATTAGAAATTTAGACGTAGTGTTTTTATCTTTTCTATTCTGTGATAAATGCAAGTATTAGTTCACTCAAGGTTTCTAAAGGTATTCAGATACTTCAAAATGCAGACAGTACTGTAGTAGGATTTACAAAAGCTCATAGAAACTAATCAGGAATTTAATAGCCAGGTGCTTTCGAAAATCTCACTGGGTGGATATTTGCATTTTTAGCAGCCTCAAAACCCAAAATCTGAGCTTTATAGGCTCTAGAAGAAAAATAAGGATATTTATTTAATCTTTTAAATTCAATAAAATTGAATACCCCTTGAAACTTTATTTATTTTGTTGTTTATATCTCTGATTCAGATTGCTCTGCTGTTTATGTGGCAGTGCATTGAGGATCTTCACATGCATTAATGCAATTCAGTGCAATTTATTTTTCATACTGGCTTCTATATCATGTACGCAGAAACCATCAATTTTCTGAATGATAGACTGTATGACATTGAACAATGCATGGTAAAGAAAACATGTTTTCTTTTGGGAATAGATAATTTGTGACATTTTGAGAGGAAAGGCAGCATAGTGTATTTCTAGCGTAATAGAGCAGTCTTTTGATGTTCTCAAAGCAAAGTGAAAAAAAGTAATAAAGAAATACGTAGCGAGATTAAAATATGAAAACCATGTAATAGATTTGGTTATATGGGTGCATATAACCATATAACAAAAATCAGGGAAGATTTTTTGACCATTAAATTAAAATCTCCTTGTTCTAAAAATGTAGTTTAAAAGTAGGAAAATAAGTTTGGTGGTTGGTGGAGAGATAGTTTGCCTTTTTGTGAACAGTTAAGTGAAATTTCCTGGCAACATTAAGAGTAGATCTGGTGGATAAATTTTCAACAAAATAACCTCAACTGGAAAATTATTTTTTGTGATCATATTGTTAATGGGAAAATATCTATCTGTGAAGAGATTCCTATGGATGAGGGTGAACTACTGGTGAATATGAAAGAGAGAAATGTCTCAAGATTTAAAATTAGGCCCTGGAAAGCAGTGATGGATTTTCAAATCCGCTAGTACAGTCAGCGCAGTATGTTCTACATTGATTATCTGATTATGGGACTATTGAATGTCATAGGAGGATTTTCTCTCAGTCTCTTCTCTTGACTTGTTCCATTCTACACATTCTACATAGGATATCCACTATTCCTTTGGATCAGATTACTGTAATCAAGAGATTTGAAAAAATCTAGCAGAGAAAGATCTTGAATTAGAAAATACCACACCCACTAATAGTGCTCTTAACCTTTTAGTTGTAGGAGATTTCCTTTCAGCTTTTTAGTGAAAAATAGCAAGCTGGTGAGTTTTGGGGGGTTTTTTGTTTTTTTTTTTTCTTTTGTAGTTTTGATCAGTGGTGAGAGATTTTAATAACACTTTATTTCAATAAAGTAGAAATGTTATCTTCTGAAAGCTCTCATTAACAGCCCCTTAATTCCCAAAAATGTTCACTTAGTCTCCAAAAACAATGGCTATGAGGAGGTATTTCATTTATTATTAAATCTGGGTGTTCTGTAGTCCCTGACATTTCATGTAATGTGAAATTGTGCTTTCAAGGTTACAAGAGCTGGAACATCCAGAGTCCAATAGGAATAATTTCACTTCTCTTTGCTGCTCTGTTTCTATCTCAGATGAGAATTTCTGAGTGTTCTTTCTTCCCGTAAAATCAGAGAGTGGGAAGGAGAGAAATGGAAACATACTTCAGACAAATGGGGAAACCTGGTAAAAGTATGCAAAAGTAAGAAGTTTGACTGCCTCCATCCATCACAAGACTAGATATGTTTAACTCTTCAAGTGCTCAAGAAAAGTAAAGGAATGGTATCTTAATTTCTCATGGGCAGATATGTCTATTCTTAAAATAAAAAATAAAAGCTACCTTTACAAAGTTATCAAAATGCTATTTTCCCAGGGAGAATTTTGACCACTTAGTTCCTGAGGTTCACAGATGTCAAATTGTATTTGTTTGCTTTCCAAAACTGTTAAAGGAGATCATTGCTCTGGACTGATTGGCTGATGTATCCAACAATAATGACACCACTGATTAAAAAAAAAATAAAATTCTTGAGACAAACTAGGTAAACAGACTTTAGCAATGAAGTAAAACTCGTTAATTGCAGCTGAAAACTGAAACAGATGCCCCCATGACAGTGTGGCTTCTAAATTTTGCTAAGCTTGTCTAGGGCTGTATTTAAATTGTGGGATTCGATCCAACACTCTGTTCACAGCCTATGGTATTATTATCTTCCACATATCCCAATATACATTTGAGACCCAAAATGGCTGACCAGAAAAAACAGCTGGAAATACCTGTCATAAAACAGGCACTCTGGTAACACACATCTTGAATTTTGATGGGATGATACTGCTTCCACTGATTGAAGGTGTGCATTATTACAGATTAAGGAAAAACTTCCACGAAAGCAGCCCAAAAATGGAGCAGTTTGCCCAGGTTGTGCATCCTCCATCCTTGGAGGTTTCCAAGACCCAACTGTGCAAGCTGGTCTGACCCTGTAGTTGTCCCTGCTTTGAGAAGGGATTGCACTGGAGACCTCCTCAGGTCCCTCCTGAATTATCTTATGATCTTGTGAGTATCAAATCTATTTGCATTTTGCAATGGTGCAAATTTCTCCATTGGTGCTGGGTTCCTAGCATTTTTGGTCTTGTTGCACAGACACGCACATACAGATTGCTTGAAAAAAATTATAATTCATGGGATTTTGAATGGGGTGATGCTCAGTGCCTTAAATCAGTCCACTGGCTCATCTATGCAGAGACTAGCTGTGGAATTACCAGTGCACAGTGTGGATGTGCACGGTCCCACAAACCCTTAAAAACTGGCTGCACTACAGTTGCAATTTTTAAAAAATCTCGGCTTTCATGCTTATATGACAATTATAAATTCCATATATGTTGCCACAGTATTTGGGAAGAAAGCATCTTTTATCTTCAAGTAGTTAGGATACATACCTTAGTAGTTAGGATACATACCTTAGTAGTTAGGATACATACCGTATCTTAGAATTGAAAGCATACATGCTTTCAGGACAGACCATTGCAATGCGATACATTTAGGCTTGAAATTATCAGCTCTGAAAAGCAAGATGATCTTTAATGGAGTGCAGCAGTTTACCTCCACTGTAACACAGGGACAAAGAGCACTTTCTCCACTGTTTCCATAAGGAATGCTGCATCCATGATAAACAGTTTTAATCTGAGAAACCCCTCTTCAGTCCTCCCACCGAGAAGAAAGTTCTTTGGAGATATTTAAATATTTTTATTCATATATAACAAATCCAGTGTAATATACATTCAAAATGAGTTAGTGATATTTAGCAGAAAAAAAAAATAATCAAGATGATTTTTCTATTTGCAACAGGGAGATAAGTCTCTCAAGCTTGTTCAACAAAGAGCACAGCTTTGCCTCTCTATGTGTCCACTCTCAGAAATAGAGAACTGTAAGAACAGACTATGGCATAGCCTGGGTTTGACCTGACTGGCACGAAGAAAGCTGCAACTAGGAAAATGCATTGTAACTCAATTTTTAGATCACCGTGTAATACACATTATTTTACAAGGAAGATTAAAATATCACTTTCTTGCTAATTTTTAAATTAAGTGGATAAAATACAGTCTTTTATATAACCTGTGGGATGTGTATAGTCTTTGGGACTATGGACTCTCAAGGTATCAGATGTAGCTAAAGACAGGCTAATTGAATGCATTTTGAAGCTTAGTTCAGCCTTCTAAGTAGCTGAATATGGGGTGTGAAGGTTATTGTAGAAAATATTGTGTGCTTCCACAGCAGTAAGAGTTGAGTAATACTCTTCATTACTAATATTGCATCAGAACCAAATCCTAACAGTCATTTCAGTCACAGCCCTTTCTATTACTAAAATAATATAAGTAATAGATTTTAGAAATCTTTCATAAATACGCATGTGAACATTTTCTTATTTTAAATTTCCAGTTTATACTGTTATTTCTGAACTATTTCTATTGGTGTACACCTTATATCTTATTTAATACAAAGTACTCTATTAGTTACCATTACACCTACATTACTCATACTATCATACCACTCTCACACTGGATGGATTTATTCCTCAGGCTTTATGTATGTGTGAGCCATTCACCCTTGACTCTTATTATAACAGTGGAGACAAGTCAGCGCTTTTAGGGTGCCAGTCATCTTGATCTGTTTTCAGTGACTGCTTTAGTAGGAGATGAATTACACCGAAAAAGTACTCATTTGCCCAGTTGATTTTAAGCATGCTAAAGGTGACTGGCTCAGTTGTAGATGTTCTCACTGTAAATGCTGATATTTGATTAGTTGCATCCCCCCCAGAAAACCCCAACTGTACCTGTATAAATAATTTCCAACAATCAGGAGGCATACTTGCAGTCCAGTTATATCTGGTTGTCATTCAAAGTAAAAAGAGAATAAATTATCTATCAATAAATAAAAAAATGAAATAAATAAAACTCCTACTAATTATCAAATAAAGTTCAATCAAGTATTTTTGTCCTGTAATATAGCATGCATGTATTTAATGATTAAATTAATGTAATTCTAAAAATGCTTATTTCCTTCCTTTAGAGGGAGTTTGGGAATGTATAGGACATCTACTCTCTCCAACTTTATGTTTAATTAGATTAATCTCAATCGTAACCTTGCAAGTATCTTGATAAACCCTTCTTGATACTTGATTACAATTCATTTTCACTTCATTATTAACAAACATTTTACAAAAATAATTGTCTTATTTTCATTAATTATATCAATCTCTTCATTCCTATATAAAAATATCCTATTATTTAGGGGAGGCAATATCTTAGCTTGTCACCTTAGCTTGCTCTCATTGGCACCTTCTGCAGCCCTGTGGAAGCAGGAATGGAAATTGCAGAAGTGCCCAGAATGAGCTATGCTTTAGCTCAGATAATGCATTCAACAAGCCATGTGGCTTGTGCCACGTGGCAGATCTGTAGATAGGAATGAAAAGTTAAAGCTCTCCAGGCACCCTGTGGATTAGTTCATAAAAGAAGCCTTTGTAAAATGGGGAAAAAACTTTCTGGTAACCAGACTGTATTTTGGACATGATTACCTGTGTAGAAATACACTGTGGCATGAGATTTGCGTTGGGTTTTTCGGTGGGATTAAATTCCAGTACAAGGTGAGTAATACAGCGTTTTTTCTTCTGGTAGAAATTACAGCCCAAAAAATTACTACCCCTGAGTGAACAGAACCAAAATTTATGAGACAAGATATAACCCAAGAGACAAAATACATTTCAGGAGCATGCCTTCCTTCTACAGAGGCATGAAATATTGGTACGGATCTAGCTCGTATTGCTCTTCCTGCCATTACACAGAAAGTTTATACTTTGGGGATTTTTCAAAGACAAATAGCAATAACATGTAAATAAAATATAACCTATTTACATTTGTACCATGTTTTTCCTTGGTAGGTCCTGTCTTTTGCTTCAACAAAATGACAGGCCATCACATAATAAATTTATATTTTTCAGAGTTTCTTTTGTTCCTTCTTTCATATCTGATATGTCATTTTAAATGGTGGAAACCTTTCTCTTTGTTATTGATCTCAAGGATTTTTTTTTTTTTTTTAAGTAGAAAGATTTGTAACAAAACATGTTAGAAGGGCCTATGCAGCAGTGGTCTTTTCTGAGCTCTTTGCTTGCTGTGGAAAGAGAGGACAGTGAGAAAATGGGTACAGGTGAGACATCCATGTCGTGAAGATGTAAGAAAACCGACTTCTGCAAGTTCCTACGATCCTCAAGTGCTTTCCCAGCCATCAGCCTTTCCTCTACCTGCTAAAAAATTGAAAAAATCCCTCTCTCTTCTTCCTTCTCATCCTGGCTGCCACCAGAGTAGTGGCAGAGGCTTTTTGCTCGTGTGTGCTTGCCTGGCAAGCAGCGGTGTTTGTGTGCTGCTCTCAGGAGGGACGGCTTTCTCTGCCTGCATACACAATGCTCAGCACCTCCCAGGCAGCAGCGGAGGGGAAATGACCTGATCCAGTTCAGTTTCAGGGCTGACCGGAGGGTCCGCAGTAGCAGCAGCAAAAGCTGACACATCCAAGAAACCGCAGGGGCTGGGGAGCTGTTTGTCTGAGCTCTGAGGAAGACAGTTTTCTTCCCACTTAATTCACATTTAGACAATTATCCTCACAACTGGAAAGGGTGAAAAGTATGTTTTGAATTGAAAGCCTGACCTTTGCAGAGGTGATGACATTTGCCAAGGGGAAGATGCCTTTTTCTTAATGTGTGAGTATTTTTGAAGCCCTGATTACAGTGTAGTTAATATTGTCCATAGTTTGTAGGAGAGAGAGAGAGAGAAAGGAAAGGAAAAAGAAAGGGCGAAGCAAGTATGCTTTTAAACATGCACACAAATCTGAACACTAGTGCTGCATCTATAGCTGGATTTAGGAATCACAATTTGCGAGGGTCTCTGAAGTCATTAAGATAAATCCCCTCCTGTCACACACGTTTTATTTTGCATTAGCAGAGTAGCACCTTGCTTACAAATAAGCAGTAGCACATTCATATGCAGTAACTCTCTGTTCATCAGAGATGTATATTATACATTCTTCTCATCACGTATCTATTGACTAATGGAGATTCACTGTGTTGTAGAACTTTATTAAAGGTTTATTTTTCAAATAAAATTACTATTCATTAAACATCCTAATTGACAGAAAAGTATCGAATGAATAAAGAGGTACCTGTGAAAATATCATTTCTTCAGATGATATAAACAGATTTAAGTCCATCAAAGCCAAAGGGTCTAAGCTGATATTCACCAATGTACATCTCAAACAATTTTAAAATTCTAGAAATTTAGTTAAACTCTGACCATTGCCAATTTCTTTGGTTTTCTTTCTGCTTACCCCTCCACAGTCTTTTGAATGATATGTGACATTACCTTGTATGTCATAATGACAGACAAATAAATTTACTGTTGATTAGAAGAACCATACTTAAACTGGACTCCTTCTCCTGACTACTGTCTTACTTTCCCTCTTGTCCTCTCTGTGCATACATTCTTGGCCAGCTGCAATAGTCCCACCTGTATCTTGACCTCAAACTGTGCTGCTGAAGTCTCTGTGGCTACGCTTGGTGAGAGACCCAGTGGTGTTCATACAGTTTCACAGAAGAAAAGAAAATTAGATGCATTTGTCAGTTGAAGTATTAAGAACTTCATCCCAATCAGATCCATTTTTAAAATATTTCCAATGAGAAATTAAACTCCATTACTCTTATTCATCATTACATCCAGGTACAATTGTGCAGATAAGTTTTGGCCAAAAGGTAGCAGCACTTGTGAAAGAGATTAGCTGGTATTGTTTAGTTATATATATGAATAAACATCACCTAACTCTAACAATATTTGACCTCCACCAGTTTCCTGGATGTGCTTGTTTTAGGCTTCAGCCAAAGAGAAGGAATTCATTGTTCTGGTGTTAGATTTCCTCAGCTGTAGGTCATGGACAGACAACTGTGATCACCCCATTTGATCACCAATGCTTTCAGCACACTTGCCATTAAAGGTTGAGCTCCTGGCCCACCCTTGGAATACGATACAGTCTTCCTGTTTGTTTTGGAAAATGCCCAGACCACCATGATAAGCAACTGCTCCTTTGTTCTGATAAAGCTTATGCAAAAACTTAGAGCTTTGATACTGTTTTCTCTTCCACCTAACATATGGTTGGCAACCATGGAAAAATGAAAAATCTTATTGATATGAATGCATTTCGTATGATTACTCATACCTATTTGAGGCAATGTCCTGACTATCTAACTTACACCTATTCAAAATCTCAGCTCCTATTCAACCATACTGCTAAAAGCCTCCATTTGATAATGTTTATCTTAAGGTATTCTCATGTTCTGTTCTTGCAACTGTTAGTGGGATTGAATCCATCCATCCAAGCCAACTATTTTCCCTGCCCAGCTGTGTTGCTGCAGCTTCAGTGGCGGCACTGTGATGGGAATAAGGGATCAACAACTAAGCTAGTATGCTGCTGAAATAACGGTACATGGAAACACAACTTCAGTTCCTCAAATAACCAGTGAAGCGGAGGAGGAAGCTTTGAGTATCTCCTGAGTGGGTACTTCCATTTTAGTTAGGAGTTAAAGTATGTCACTTGGGCAAACAGGATCTTTCTTTGGGAACTTAAAGTCACTGTGTCTCATCCTTGACTATATATAAATACTGTGGATGCTGCCTTGAGAAGGACAGCTTCAGTGAAGGCAGATGGATCCTAATTTTGTTTCTTTCTGTTATTAAAGTGCTGTCCTCTCTGCAGTCTCTCATACTGTCCGAAAAGAATCACAGCTGAATGAAAGCAGCTACTGAGTTAAGTTGGAAAGTCTGAGCAAAGCTTGTCCAGGGAGGGAAGCAAAGATCCCTCCAATTACCATTCTGAATCATGAAAGTGATGGAAAATCTCAGAAGTCTGATTTACTTCTTTCCTTCTGAAATATCAAAGATCAGTGGTGGCCACATTTCCCTGAGACTTTCAATAGGAAAGAAATTGTGCCTTCTGTTCCTGGAGGCAAACGTGTATCATAATAGCTCTTTGTTTCATCACATGGAATTGTTGCAGTTATTCATAGAATCATTTAGAATTGTTTAGGTTGGAAAAGAATTTTAAGATCATCAAGTCAAACAGGATATTTTGGGAAATGTTAATGTTTTAGCATCTATTATCTCTCCACTTGCTGTGAGAGGATGCAGCAGTAGTATATGCCCTATTCTTCACCTTTGTGCTCAAGACCCGCTCAAGACCCAACTCCATTATCCTTGACTTCATAATTTCTTAACATTTGTTTCTTTTCTTCTCATTCTAATTAATTAAGGTTCTTCTCCTCATGTCTGGCATTTCGGTATTTGATGTTTCTCCTAGCACAAAATTACTAACACATTTTTATTTACAACCTTTCTTGAAAAAAGAATCATATGAACAAAATATGTGTACATGCTTTTCCTTATCCTAGATGAGTTCCATCTGGTAAAACACATATAAATATGATGAAAGTTGAAATAACATGTCAATTTTAATTATTGTATTTGATCCTTAGACACTCTTGTGAAAGGAAGCATATGAATATGCATATAGGAAATAATTTACTATTTATCATCACTTCGACAGTCACAGCTCCTTGTAGAGAAGAACTTCCATGCTTCCCCATTTTGCAGTTTCTGGCTCCTAATTAAACAGATGAGGTGAATAATGTAGTAAAACAAGCCGAATATTCAAGTAAAACAAGTAAAAATCCTTTTTCTCATAGAGAGATGTATTAATTTTTGTATTACTCTCCCATAATAAAAGACGTAAAATCTATTACTTCAGGCACTGAAAACAGACATCCCACAATGATAGAAAAAGCATTGCAAGGAAAAAAATCTTTCTTTTTTGAAAGGACGTGATAAGGACTAGAGAGAGTCTTTTCCCCATTTATAGTGCATATTATTTCCCTCCTGCAGTCAGTGGGATGAAGCAAAAGTGAGATATATAAAGCTCCCAGTAATTAAGTTGTCTTGAACTGGTGAGCTAGTACATCAAAAGATAAAATGACCATAAACTATAATGCAGTCCACTCCGAACTACTTTCATTATACTTGTAATGCAGAGCAAGAATGCTGTTAAATTAAAATGGGTTTGCTTGAATAAATTTAATCAGTGTGCACACAGTATGTTATTGCTCATTTTCAGAGCTTTCGTGTCTAACTCTGTAGCCATTTCATTTTTGTTGTTAGGGTTTTTTTTCCTTTAAATCTCTACTGTACAAAACAATTTCCAGCTTTTGATGTTGCATTTATGAAGAATGGCCACTAGAGTGCTGCAGGTATCCATTGAAGCTGCATTTGTGTACATTTACCATCAGTATTTCAGTTTCAGATGTATTTTTAATATATATATATCACACATATGTTTTTTAAAAAGTAGATCTTGATGCTAACTATATACCTAAAATCCTTTAGGATGGCTATGAGTATAAGCAAACACAGATCTGATATTTTTGTATGTATAGAGAAGAAGGGTTATCACTGCTTACTAGGTTGTATACAATTGGAAAATAGTTTAGAGGATGTATAGTTGCATTATTTGTCATTGTCTTTTAAAGGGCTACCAAGTGAAAACTGTTACATACCTGTAAGCTGTCTATAACGTTATCGATGTAACTATAATGTGTATGTTTGTATAACTAATTAGTTATCCTCAGGTCTAGTGTCCATTTCTGAATTAATATAAGCAGAAGATACAGACAAAACTTGTTTCTGAAACCTGTTTGAGTGTTAATATGAAACTCGTCCTAGAGATCACAGTCCTTACTCAAAGATTTGGCCAAATGTGTCAAGCCGAAGCAGTCCAACAAGGAGACACAGCTTTCTGTGCCAAAAAGGGATGCACTCACATTCCCTGAAACAAGCCCTGAACCCAGTACGAGACACTCACCCCTGACACAGCACCGTACTTGTTCCTCCCTCCCAGTGATTAGTCCCTTTTACGGCAGCAGTTGAAAGAGTAGCGGCCTGACCGGGAGAGATGGTACAAGACCCTCTGCTAGAGCCTATTAAGTGTTGAGGAGAAGCCACATGCCATCTCATGTTTCTGTGGTTTCAAGGATGACCTTGGTCCTGTCTAGTACAGCAAAAGTCTCTCGGTCAGACTCCTTCGTAGCCACAAGTCAGAGGATGGGACTGAAGGGAAAAAAACTGGCAAAAGCAGTTTGAGATACTGCAGTTCTGACTGTCTGGTTTAACTCAGTCTAAAAGAGCTGTAAAAATAACTCTTTAAAGCTACACGAAGACAAGGCCAAAATATTACTCAAAGGTTAGGAAAGGAAAGATTAAAGTCATGAAGTCGTGTCAGAAAGAAATAGATACCGGGGTGAAGACGAAAACTGAGCACTTCCAGCCTGCTTGGAGAAGTCTGTCAGGACACAGCACAGGAAAGGGGGACTGCTGGAACAAATAGATTAAGAAATGTAATAACAGTTAAAGAATTGGACAACCTGGCATTGCAAAGCACTGTTACAAGAGAAAGCTTAAAAAAATCCTTGTAAGACCCTGAAAGATGAGGAAGACTGAGGTCACTGTAACTATGACGACCAGCAAAATGGACAGAGGAAAAGAACAGGCAAAGAAAACTGAAAGCAGAATGATTTGACACACACACATGCTCTTTCTGATCACTCAGGGGAAAAGGAGAGTGGAAGGAAGGAGGAAAAGCATTTCAATGATAAGCAGAGAGGGGCAGGGTTTCTTTTACCTTCCTCCTCTGTCTCGTATTAAATTCCTTTCCATTTCACACCCTCCAACCTAAATTGGCAGTGTCAAACTCTGCTGTAAAGCTAATGAAGGATGTAGTTTTAAAGTGTTTGATGTTTAATATATCTTCTAGATGTCATCATGTGCCAGGAATTTCTAAGCATATTGCTAAGTCTTTTATCAACCTTGCAATCTTCTTTTTCCACTTTTGTACTGATCTTGCATGGTAAACTCAAAGACCAAGCGTGGAAATTTCTGAAAATCCACAGATGTCAGGCTATCTCAAATACACGGATTAATAAGGATTTACCTAATCACCAGTGTGGAATTAATCCATGGGAACCTATGAGAATAGGTTGGCTCAGAAAGTATAACCAGTATGCCAAATTCTTCTTTCGTTCAAGTGCATGCCAGCTCATTGACTGATGTCATACTATCAATTTATCCATTCAAGACATTTGTACTTAAAGTGGTTTGATATTTTAGTGCAGAATATAATCATCTGTGATTGTGGTGAGGTAGGGGAAAGTGAAATAGAAATGCTCTATGTCCTAAGGAGGGAGAAGGGGGAATCTATAACACAGATCTTGGCACAGAGACAGGGAGCTCTTTACAGCCACATGAACACCTGTGAAGTCAAAGATGTCTTGTCTGGGCAAAACACCCTTGGTCTGTGGAGTACTCTGAAGAAACAGAGCTCAAAAGAGCCCATCACCCTTGTTGCCACACTGGCTCTTGTTCTGTGCAGTGTGGCACGCCAAAATACCTGGTGTCAAATGTTTCTGGTTTAGGCTGGCTAGGAAAACCTCTTAGCAGAAGGCACTGTCAGGCTATCATAAAATGAGAGGACTTCATAGTTTTTAAGGAGCAAGATAGCTGTTCAACCACAATGGAGTTTTTAAACTTTGCAAAGTCTACATTGATGCCAAAAGGTACTCGATGACTTGGTTTCACAGAAGTTTTCTTCTGGGACTTAGCAAAGTTTGATTCTCAGAAATTCATGAAAAACATTTTTCTGTTGTAAGACTTCATAAAACAACAATATATGGCTTTGCTCAGCTACAACTCTAAGCACCAATTTGATATCTCTCAAGACAACCAGTACTGAGATAAATCTATCAGTCAAACTTTTCCAGTGTTTGTGCTAAGCTTCAGCTCAGAGAAAAGTGGTCTGTTTACCTTACTCAGCTGCATCTGTTGCTAGGAGTGGGGTTAACTTTGATTTCTTCTTTACCTTTTTTACAGATAGTGGAGAATCCAGAATGTGAAGGAGTAGTGACATGAAAAACTATAATTAGGCCTGCAGAGGTCTTCTCACAGGTTATTATGTGCTTGGAATCAGTGTACTGGTAAGATCACTTTTAAAAATTCTATGAGACTTTGACTTCCATGACAAAGAGTGACAAGCTCTTGTCTATATGCATTCAGGACCCTATGTATATCCCTCTGAATAACATAAATTGCTGCATCTGTTGCATTTCACAAAATACCAGAAGGGATGGTTTGTTCAGAATAAAAAGAAATATTTTTTTCCTTTTAATCTAGGGCTAGTTGAAAGTCCAAGCACTCTGTAAACTCCTCTCCAATTCCCCCAAGTGGCTTAAATTTTCTGACATTTTGCACATAGCTGAATTTCACTCCAGGTGCAGTAGTAGGTGATTGCTGAAGGAGCTCTAAGCAAACTGCATTGCTGTACTTAAGAGACTCTTTTGCAGAGAGGGAGAAGGAACAAGAACCAAGGATCAGGAAAGGTGAGCTGAGAATTTTTGGTGATCTGCAACTAAGTGCAGGCAACACTTTAGGGCCAAAGTTGTATTTGTTAGCACTCATATTCAGTTGGCATCTATATGTACGTAATTCTCAAAATTGGTTCTATTCTAAATGTCTCCCTGCATGCCAAGATTTTAATTGACATGTTTCTTCAGCAGGATGTTTAGTCAGAGATTAGCAGTGGTATAACAGATTTTCCACTTCCCCCCTACTTGTCTGTGTTATCTTCTTTTTTGTTCTCAATAGAACTCCTGGGTCTGTAACATGGGGATCATTGCTTTAAAACAAAATTCTTTAGATTTCCTTGTGTATGTTGCACTGAACAAATCTGCAAGGTCTAGCGACTAAGCAAAATCTTTAGAAATCTCAAGTCCCTCTGATTTGCAAGAAGCCGGACAAATATTTTTCATATCTATTCAGAACAGTGATGCAAAGACTATTGTTACTCCTCCTTTTGACCATATCAACTCTTACAGCTTATTGCTTCTCTCATTCTTTCTGCTTTATAATGTAAAACATAATAGGCTTTTTCATTTTCAGGGTCTTCCATGATCTCTTCTATCCTATCTATCATTTCACATTTACCATGAAGATGTCAGTCCTGTCCCTGAGTCTCTCACCCATCTCATTTTTCAAGTAATTTTCTTTCAAAATATCTTCCTTCCTCCTTCCCCAATGTTTCAAATGAACTCCCTGACAATGCCTACAAGAAAACTTTGCTGATCTCCTTTAAAAGTCCCTTAAGCTTCTCTTTTTGGCATAATGCCTTCAGGATTTTTGCAATGGCTGTGTACCACTACTACTATGTAAAGTTCTGAAGTTTCTTAGTTTCCTCAGATTTTCATTCTGTCTGCCTCTGTACACTATTTTCTATGTTCAAATTCGTAATTCCTGATCTGTGGGGCAAAGATCACCTCTTTGTTTGGTGTTTGCACTAGGCTTAGAACGATGCACTTCTGGATGCAATGCTGATTTGTGACTAGTAAAAATAAAAAAAAACTCACAAAGAATGGTAGGAAGAGTACCTTTGAAGAAAGAGCTGGTTATGTTCTCTGTCAAAAAACCAACATTTTCTGAGACCCAAAATGCACAATAAATTGTTAAGTTACCATTGGTTACACTCAGAGATGAAAATATGTCATTATGTCCCAAATTCATTTGCTTTAGCTTGTATGAGTGCACACACCTGTTGAACAGCCATTCCAGGATGCCCAACTAAGTAACTACTTCAGCAAAAGTAAAGCCTCCAACAGAGTCACATTTTAAAAAATTTTGTATTACAGATTTTGGAGTCGTGTGGTCTAGAAATTGTGCCAGAGGTTCGACAGTTCATTACTACAATAACATAAATTTTAATGGAGTTTTTTAGAAGCTCCAGAGAAAACAAGGGCTCTATAGCGCAGTCAATTAAATCTCTATTTGCGATACAGTAATCTCAGAGAAGACCCGTTGGGTCTGTTGACAACTGCATAGTATGGGAGAGACTTCAGTTCTCAGTAGTATTTGCCAGATCAGAATATGTTATTTTTCTAAGAAGCAGAAACAAAATGAGGTATATTCTATTTTCGTTGCACAGATGCCCTCACATAATACAAAATAGGAATTTTGTAAGATGAACAATATGTAAATAAGACATCAAATCTATAATTGGGACATCCTGAACAAAAACTAAGGACAGATAGTAAAGGAAACACTAAATGGGAAATCAGCTAGAAGAATTCAGTAACCGTTGAACATTTGCAGACAAAAGGTAATCTTTTTTTAAAGTACCTTTTTCAGACAGGATAAAAACAGATTAAAGTATACTAGTATCACAAATCCAGTCAAAAAAAAGTAAAATCACGTTGTTTTATAAACATGGGTAGTATTTCTGTCTGAATGTGCAAATTATTTTACAATTACTCTAATCTATTCTTGCAACCAAAATCATGAAAATGACTCATTATTATGTTCTACATTGTGTAACATTTATTAATGAGGTTTTAGTTTTAGTCCCATGCCATCAAAAACAGAGCCAACTTTTTACAGAAAAGATGTTTGATCCTGTAAATATTTCCATCATGCACAACCCACTGAATTCCAACAAAATGTCCAGGACCAGATTAAAATACAGTTTTTTAAAACTGTAGACAAACAAAAACAAAAGTCTAATTAAAAGATAGGTAAACCACAAACTTTGTTTTGAGGTGATATTAATTAACACAGAAACGCAGTTTAACTCATTTTCTCAATATAGGCGTAATTTTAGCAGCTCATACTCTTAAAATGTCATTAAAATCCTTCTTGCTAATGCCTCACAATATTTCAGAGTTATGTTTTCCTGTAAAGCTTGGTAAAAGACAATGGAGGAATTTATTTCACAGTCATAATGTTGACTTTAAATAAAATATGGGTTCGAATACACAATTGTAACCTAGCCAATGAAATGTTTGCTGTCTCAGTCACGAATTTCGTATTTAGGATTTGCAGTGATGAGACTGAACAAGAGTTTCTTGATTGAATGCAAATTAGTCTTGGTCCTTTTTGTGGCCACTCTGTCTTTCAGAATACGTCTGCACTGCAGTGAAGGAATTACTTCAGCAGGGAGCTATGATATCCAAACCTGTGCTGGCCTTAGACTGGTCATCTTGACTACTGGTAGGTGTCTGGCCCCGACACCACACAGGTAAAAGCCACGAGAGAAACTGCATTTAAAGCCAGTGGTTCTTACAACCCTGCTGTATGCCAGATCTCAAACAGGGCGAATGTGCATTGCTCTTTCCTTCCCCAACGTGCTTCTGGGCTGGCAAACAATATGGAGCTGTGCTGAGGCTTGGAAAGGCACTCTCACCTCTCTGTAGATAGACTTAATTATTCTATTATTTCATGCTATTGCATCAGTATAATGGAGGAAAAAAATCAGTCTCCAAGTCACTAAGTTAGAATGAAGAGCTTTTTTTATTCAAGAAATTGGCACAACAGAACTTGAGTAAATATGATATATTCCTAATTACTTTCCACAAGAACGATAACAGCTACAAAAAGCTAAGAAACTGCTTACGTATAAACCCCAGTTTGGGCAAGACTTTTTGGAAAAGAGGGTAGCCAGCACTTAGTTCAGCATAGCGTTTAATCACATGTGTAACATTTAATGTTGACCTCATGCATAGATGCTTTGTGGTTTTGGGATCTAAATGGGAAAAAAAAAAGCAACAAATAAATGAAATACTTTTCTTTGACATTTCTGTTTTCTATTTGGAGATATGTTAAGCAGCCTTTCATTCTGGAGTAGAATATTTTTGACAAAGTCTGTCAAACTAAGCAAACAGAAGCAAGAGGTTTCAACTACTTCATGTAGAAGAGACTGGACTGCATGGTTTATTTGAAGGTAACCACTGAGTCACCCTCACAGAGGATTTGACTGTTCACAAAAAAATCCTCTGTCTTTTTTTTCTTTCTGGACATCTGAGGGCTTCTCTGGTGTCACCAGATGATTCCTTTTCATCAGCTTGTTGGGATATGTGACTCTCCTTCCAAGAGCAGTGCTTCCAGCAGTCAGGAAAGCAGCTTAATGCCACCACTGCCTGCTTGGTGGTCCAGAGAGGGGAATGCCTTGGGAACAAAGAAGGGCAGAAAGGTGCCAGAAGGGAGACCAGACACCGATGACAACAAGGCATCTCAAAGACTCTAAATTGTGGTGAGAAGCAGTCCCCACAGGGGATGAGAAGATCTGTGTGCTGTTCCTGAACCCACACCAGAGCAGGGACAATTATGACTCTCAGCCTTGTAATTCCATTGCCACAGACTTCACTAATGTGCAAATGCAGCGAAGGGTGGCCAAATATGCTCAGAGAAAATATCAGTGAGGAGATAAAAACAAGTCTGAATTAGCTGCCAGGCCCAGAGAAATTGTTCTCCTGTGTCTATTAGCTGGAAAATATTTAGATGCTTGAAAGGCCATTACTGGCTTGGGAATAATTAATTAGCTTAATTTCATGGTGCTGCCTTCCTGAATTTTTGTCAAAATAAATATTGATTTATGAAGTTTTAGATGCCTAAAAATGCCTATTCTGTTTCATATCTTAGACTTCATCATTAGCTTAGTTCTAAGTTTGAATACTATTTAAACACCTGGATTATAGGCAATAACAAGTGGTGGAAAATTTTTTCCTGAAACGTACACACCTGTGCCTGAAATACTGTTTCTCTTCTGTCTATGACAAGAATCTGAACTGTACTTGATGACTCAAATGTGCACTAGTTCTGCTGGTGTTTCTCAAATACATAAAATTAAATATATATACAAACCTTTCCATGTTTAAAATCCTAATTAAAATCGAAATCAGTAGACTACAAGAAAGAAGAGAGTGAGGAACAGGAAGAAGCTTTAGTCTAAAACTGAAGATTAAAACTGTTTAAAAACTGACTACCAAACCAAGGAAGAGTACTGTTATAGAAATTTTTATTGTCTATTTATAATCTAATGCATTGCAGAGGTCCCAACCTTTCTGACCCCATTCTGACAAGTGATTTTGAGAATTACAGAAGTAGTTCTTGTCCCTAGTAGTGCAAGCAGAAGACACAGATGAGAGAGGAAAGATTATTATCAACTTTATTTACAAGCTGAAGCACAGAGGCACAGACGGTACCGGTAACTTGCCTGGGTACAGGCCAGATCTTTTTTAACAGAACACTGATACTGCTTTCCAGTCATGGCATAGCTATTCTCCTTTTGATTTGTTCCTGGTGACCTCAAATTATAAATTTAGCAATGTGTCCTGGCCTGCAGTAAAAGAATACTGACATTGTGTAAAAGAAACAAAACACCCAGTAAATGAAACCCACCTGAAGACTGCAGTAGTGGTGGGTCATAGCCTGTGTGTGTGTTCTGTTGATTGCTACCTTAATCACTGCACATTGTAACTGATTATGTGCTGGATAGAAAACATCAAGTAGAAATGGGTCTTCAGAGGTGATCTGAGTGGAAAAGGGCATCAAAAGAGTTGTCAACGTGTATCACATAGTAGGACAACTCTTAGAAAGAAGTGAATTAGAAAGAAATGAATCACAAGACTTTGTAGCCCTAACCAGAGTAACAGAACATCTACTAACAGCAAAATCCTGAAGGTGATAAAACATTGATTTGCAGAGCAAAAGAGCAAAGCTTTTTTGAAACTGAGTTATTAGAAATTAAACAATATATCTTCTGTCTAAGAAATTCACACATATTACCCGTGACAGTGATTCTGATGAATACTATGAAAGTAACTTGCTACCTTCAAGCATCAGGTTTTTGTCCTGGTGGGTTTTTTTCCTCTTTTAAGTTCTCAGAAGTTCTATGAGGTTTCCCTTGAATTTTCTCTCTTCCTGGTGAGCACTGCTGTTCCGTATTGTCTAGACTCAAAGGTCTTGAATAGTACCTTACAGTTCTAATTCTTGCAGTTGAAAAGATTGTAAAATGAATCACTGAATGTTGTTCAAAGAGCTGACCTCAGAAGTGTACTGTTTTTCAAGAAGCAAAGCGAGGTATGAAGCCAATCTTTAACAAAATAGAATTAATTAAAAAAAAATAAAATTTGAAGAAACAGAACATTCTTATAATTGAATCCAGAGTATTGGTAGCGCTGGATTGTGACAATGCTAAGACTGACCCATTGAACTCAAGCCTGTTTGTATTTCCATGGGTTTGAACAAAAAAAAATCAATAGGGCTGAATTTAGTAAAGTCGGTAGTATTGACTGTGAAAGCCGATGTTGAGCGCCCAGTGAACATTTTTCTGTAAGGGTCAATTTAGTTATTGGCTTTCTGATAGCTCTAACTGTGGTACCATTTTCACATGATAGTGCCCCATCTTTACAATTTAACATTATAATGTAACATTTTGAAATGCTCTCATAGCATTGACTGTCAGGAAACTTGCCTATGGAAATGTCTTCGAGAAGAGGCATGGAAATGTGCACGACGATCGTAAATTATGTTGGTCCAATGCCTACGCTGTGAATCTAGTAGACTATAAAGACAGCTTAAAGCTATTTTAACTCCCTTAATCATTTCTGTGCCAAAGAATAGGATGGCAGATTTGAGAAGCCTGCATAGACATAGATTGTGGCAATATGGGAAAAATTCAAAGTTGTATGTTAGGATTTTTCACTAGTGATAACAAGCTTCAAGTACTTTCAATATCCTAAACAGTTTTATTTTCTGAAATGCTCACTCAGTGTGTTGACTTCAGTGGTGACTATGAGCAGCCATTATCTTTGATGACCCCTGGTCTTGACAACTAGCATTGAAAATGTTCGTTTAGGTTGATGTAGAGGCATACACAACAGATTTTTAAAATTTTTTAAGAATTCAAAAATAAGTCACCTTTGCAGGAGCTGCTAAATCTGTTGATTTTCTGTTTGTTTGTTTTTGGCTTTTTGCTAAACACAGCATTTTGGCTTGCTATAGTGCTGTCCTCAGACTTTTCTAAAAAGCCTGTAGGTCCAATGGAGGCTTCTGTATTTTATGAATAGCTGGCTCATTTCTATTCCATAGCCTACAACTGCAGGATTGAAGGATTCCTTGAAACTACTAGGAAAGTAGTAGAAAGGGCAGAAAAGCCCCATCAGGAGGAATAAAGAGCTGCCTACTTCAAGTATTCAACAACTCGGGCACTAGGGAAGACTTGTCCATTATTGTAGACACTGGTGCAGTTTATCTGGATGGCAGGGTGCGGTGTTGGCAGTACCGAAGGTACCCTGGGAAACAGCTGAACTCTGCTGAAAAGATGCTCTAACCTAGGCTACAAAAATCTGCTGAGAAGCACAGTGTATTAATTTAGGTGAAGTATCTACAAGCTGTGCTAACACGCTCCATGTTAGAACAGTCATCCTCACTGGGCAATGTCTTGTGGTGTGTAGGTGCAAAGTAAGTGATTTGCTTGCCAACTGAAAATTAGAGGAGGAAGACAGCCAGGTTTCCTAGGCACTGAGCTAATGGCCTGAGATCTAGACCACCTTTCATTTTCCTTGCAGAACAAAAGGTAGAGAACATGTGTAGAAGTGAAACATATCTTTCAGCACACTTGCCATCTGTTGCTTTCATTTCACAGTTCAATCTGGTTTTGAGGTGCACTTTGGGGTTTATGTGATGTGTGAACCTTAAGCTCCTGTTCTAGATGAAATTTCACTTACGCTTCCTGGTCTTACCAAGGCTGCACCATGCCAAAGTATCTCAGAGTTTGTAATTGTATTTTGCCTTCCATATCATTATGACTGTTTTTGAAATGCATGCTTGATATTATCTACTGTTGCTATTAAGCACAGAGGAATAAAAATATGTAGTCTAATGGAACAGCCTTTGAGCATTACAAATGTATCTCATTGGTACATATCTGTTAGCTCAAACCTCTGAATCCCTGGTATAACACACTATACTTGTTTACAGTAGTTTCTGTATGATGCTTGCTAATTGGTATTACCAGCAGGGCATGTAATAATTATTTCTGGTTTCTGTCTGTTGATTTCAATAAAAACAGGAGTTGTTCATGCTGAGGTTTTACTGTTTGGTTGTCAAAACATAACACAATGTTATTAAGAGTTAACGTTAATTATGCATCCTTTTGAACCAAGTATTTATAGCAGTCAAATTTTAGCTTCCAGATACAGTCCAAGAGAGTAATATTAAAGTAATACATTTCCCTGTAAAACCCTAAAGCTCCATTAGTTTTGATTTTTTTTAAATAACTGGCACCAGCCTAAGAAATTTCTGAGACCAAAGATGTAAAAGAAAAAAATACTCTGGACTTCCATTCCCCCCTCCCATTTGAAAGAGTGGACTGAAATTTTTAGAAGAAAAAAAATTTATGGATGCATTTTCTTACATGGTAAGGACTCAGAATCATGCCAATGTGGAACAAGCAGGAACTCTCTTTGCTTTTCTGTCAAAACAATTTGGAGGGCACTGTATATCAACATACCAGGAAAATGTCCACAAGATATAGAGAATTCAGAGGAAAAAAAAACCCCAAAACAAACCAAAAAAGAAATATTTAATGAGACAATATTTTAAAAACATACTGATAAATTAATGCAGCAATTCTTCTTTCCTTCCTTTCTTCTCTGGTTAGTGATTGTCAAGATCAGATAAAGATTATTTCTGGGGAAAAACTAATTAGTTCTCTGAAAATCACAGGTGTAAAGTAACGTTTTGTAGGATGAATGATTAGAAGATCAGGTTTACAGTTGGACTCGATGATCTTAAAGGTCTTTTCCAACCTAAATGATTCTATGATTGTATGATTTGAGAAAAATAAGGTAAGAGCCAAATTGTCAGTTTAAAGTCATCCATAAAATAATAATTTTTAGGTCTTTCTTTGCTGTGTAAAATTTTTGGATATTTATATCCTTGTTCTACTGTTTTACCAAACAATTCTTACACAAGTCTGCTGCCTTGTTTACCAGGCTGTTCATTTGTAGATGGCTGTTCTTTATTCACTGATGTCCAAAAGGCTGAACCTCTTTAGGGCAGCAGCTGTCTTTCATACTGACACTTTTCTGATCTTTTTGTCTCTACTGTTGAATTAGCAGTGGCCCACAAGCAACATCCTGTAGCCTGCAAAGAGTACAATTACACGGATAGCTATTTACAGCTAAAACAGATGGTTTGCCTGTTTGTTTGTTTGTTTATATTTATGGATATTTCATCTTTTCTCCATATTGTCTTCAGGTTGGCCAGGCCAACCCTTCTACCCTTTACATTTCTCATAATCATGAGAAAAACATGTTGAACAGGTTTTTCACTTCCTGCCACAACTATTTCAATGTTTGTGCAATTTTCATCATTGACTTGTTCTAGAGGGAGAATGAGCCTGCTTTTGCAGTCTAGATACTGCAATTTGATGTCGTCAGCCTGTTACTTCTCTGCTAGATTCTGCATCGCTGTCAGTCGTTCTTTCACGGTGAATCAGAAAGGTGTTGTGAAGTAATCCATCATTCAAGTGACTAGTAGAAATGTGTTGAAGTTCCAGCTAGACCGGGATGGGACATACAATTTTATGCTGAACTCCTCTTTATATTTCTCAAGTAATTGCTAGACTTAAGGAAATTAGAATATTGAAAAAATGTTGCTGAAAATAGGCTTCCACTTCTTTGCTGTTACCACCTTATGTGACTAAGAGTAGCCCAGACACTTAAGTGTGAAGGATGAAACCCTGTCAGTGGGAGTTTTGTCACTGACTTCAACTGAAAATGGAATTTGCTTGTGGTTGTGTCTCAAAATGTCAGTGTAGGAAATAAGCGTGGCATGTGCTATTTATCTTAGAGGGATTAGAATGTCACCCTCTTGCCACAGATTCACCAAAAATATGTAGCATCACAGGTGTCTCTCCTGTATGGCAATTCATTGTTGCAAAACATCAGACATCTGATAAATCTATTACCTTATTTTTCTAAAATACCCCATATTTTAGTTTTGGACTTCTGTTACTGAAGAGTAGTGTGAAAATTTAATTCAGCAAGTCTCATATTTATTTTTAAACAAAGCTTTCAAAATCCCAAATTCTCTACATGTATTAAATTCAGTACTAAAAATAAGATTTTTAAAAAAAATTGTTATTGAAAGAATAGAACCTCTCTTCTGTCCTTTTCTGTTCTGTTCACAACTACCATCGAGAGTTTCATGTGATGAGATTTCCTATATCATGCAAAAAGCCTGGGAGAAGATGGTAAGTCTTTGATTCATAAACTAATTCAAAGCAGGCAGCTCACTGTGTGAAGTTAATCTTGCAAGGAACAGATTAATCCTGATTTTGTGACCCACCTGGGAGTATAATATGACTACTATCTATATTCCTACATGAATTGTAGGAGTATATTCATATTGATTTGTAACAGTCAAAACCATGGTAACATATCAGCGTTCACTCTTTTGTATCAAACAATTACTTTTAGAAATAATCTTTTGAAAAAACTAGAAGGTATTCAGTTGAATGCATCAGAATGTAATGTTCTGTAAATGTAAATTTAATGTAAAAAGTAAGTGACCAGTACTTAGAAGCATCATATAAATTTTCTATGTAGTAAAATTATGAAAATGTCCCTCCAGGTTCTGAGTTTTAATACTGATTACAGGAAAATATCACTTGCATTTCTTTGGCATAAATTAGGTATGTTTGAAAGATTACTGTTTCAAGTATACAAATGCCAGCAAGGTGATGTATTCAGTATAAGCCTTTATTTATGCAGGGATTTCAAGCTCACTTGAGGGACATAAATAAAGCAGCTGAAGTGGAATCATTTTATGCAAAGTAAAACTGTAAAGATGAGGAGTCAGGATTAAACAGAGCAAGTGAATAAACTAATTGGGAAATAAGCACTGGCCAGGATGATAACTCTACACAAAATAGTTTTTCCACCATTTAGTGTTTTACTCTGGAGAATATTAAGAACTACTTTAGTGTCCTCCATTGGTAAGCATGAAATAATATTGTAAGCATGAAATAATAATATTATGAAAAGTAAAATTTACAATGGTATATTTAATAATAATATAAATTGGCAGCATAATCAACAAGTCTCTGATTCAAAATAATTGCTCCCATCAGTAAATTCAGTGAATCACAGATGCCATTCTTTCATATACAGACTGGGATCTAAACACTATAGACATCTAAATGTAGATAGAACCCAGCCAAGAAAATAGTTTATAATTACGTATTCATTTATACCTTCCACAACATTGGAATCTTCAGGTTAGAAACAATTTGTTTTATCTTCTTGAGAACTTGCCACTCGTAAAGCAGCCATAAAGCTAAATCTACTTTAGGACATAGCCACCACTTATGCACCTGCAATAAAATCCAAAATAACATTTAAATGTCCCTAATGCCGATCTTTATAATGAAATTTCCTCAGACGTTTAAAACTCTGTTCCATGTATGCCAAGGGCGTAAGTTTTTCTTCCTATCTGCCTTCTAAGGACATCTGAGATTCATAAACTCTGGGTCTTGGTGTCTCTAAGGAATTTGGTAGACATGTTCTGAGTATAATTAGGAAATGGCTTTGAGTTACACATAGTACAACATACTTTTCAGTGAAAATTCATTCAGTGATGCCTAAGGTTTGGCATAATAATCTAGACATTGAAATGCTTACCCTTACTTAGAAAATAACTGAATTTAGTTCTAGAACTGTTTCAAAGCGAGACTACAATTCCTGTTTTACTTGGTGTGTCCCAATAGCCACGCTATTTGTTGACTGCTAATTCTATGAAATGCAACCCTGTCAAAACTCCATGGAATCAGCAATGCGAACTATTGGGGTGGAAGGCAATCAGCAGCCTGTCTTTTTTGCCTAATCTCTTAAATTCTCAGTCTGGAGACCCTCTTCTGGGGTGAGATTGTAAAATCACAATTTTAGGATTCAGTTTGAGGGCATTTTTATTTCCAGAGAGCTGCTTGATGGTTTCTCAAATTGCCTGAGAAAGTTACTTCATTTCCCAGCTCAGAATTCAAATTCCATTTCTGAATGCTTGTCTGCTAGACATTTCAATATGAAGAATTACAGCGCTTACTGCCTTTTTCTGTCTGCCTCTGACCTCCTAAGTGGAATACGGAAAACAGGAACAAGGGATATAAGTGTTGGTGTCGTATTTGAACCACAAGAAAACCATATGTTTCCAAATGTGTCATCCTATGAAAGTTCTTCAGTGGCTAGTATGAGAAGAGAAATGAGAACACCAGTTTATAGTGTAATGGACATATTACCTGGGAAGTCTCTGGTCTCTGTTTCCAATACTACTTCTGTATTTTACTCAAAACTTTCTTAGGAAAAGATGTGAGCAGGGTCTTATCTCTCAGGCATGGACTTTTGTTAACAGTTCCAGCAATACTTCCTTTCACTTTGTCATCTTCTCCAGTAAATCTTGAATTCCTTGCCACACATCAGGCAAATTTCAGCAGCAGTGAACAATTTCCTTTGCAACAAAACTGCTTATAGACTAGTACATCGCTAAGAAATAGCAGACATGGGCTGAATGCTTTTATAAGGCTAAGTCTCTTTTAGATGTGCGAAAGCCACTAAATTAATAAATTTTTTAAAATTGGGATGTTGCCATAGAGTACAGAATCTGCTCCTGTGAATTGTGTTAAGAAGGGTCTGAGAAAACCTACTAAGTAGAGCAGATCTGTTTTCTGAGTCTTAAATGGGTTTAGGTGCTGAGATGTGCAGAAGCAGAACTCACAATTGCCTTTCAATTCAAACTTTATATTCAAAACCTGAGATGCATATGAAATTAAGGCAGCAGGCATTCTGTATTTCTGAAAAAAACTTTCATTTAAATGCCATTTAAAGTCCTTTTATTGGATTTAATTCATAAAGATTAACCTTGAGTATTATTAGGTTGGATTGGGATCTTTAAACTGTAAGGTAGTAAAGGTAAGTCATATCAAACACATCTGAAGACCTTAAAACAAATTATGTGTTAGCAGTTATTCTCACCAGAAATCACATTTTCTTTCTATTGATTTTTCAATTTAATTATAAAAAATGTATACTAAGAAAAATAGGCTAAGGAAAAAATTAAATCTAAAACCCCAAAGGTTGATTCAAATAAGAGATACAAAGAAAAAGACCATGAATGATGCGTGTTGGAGAGTTCCCAAATCAACATACACAACTTGCCATGAAAAAGTCCAATTGTGTGAGCAATAGGATTTCCACTCCTATGATGAGTGACTGAGCTGATGAGACCTAAGTGACTCTTAATGGGAGTCCACCTTAGAATTTTCTTTGAGGCTTCCAAGTAATCATCCTTATGTCTACAGTTTGGGGATATTAATAAACTGAAACACACAAATTCTCTTCAACAGCACAGGTAGGTCATCTGAAGAGACAGTTAAAAGCTACTTTTTTGCAGTTGTTGATATATGTGCACAAAACCAGAAATTTGTTGCAAATCATTATTTTCATCACTGCCCTTTACAACATCTTACCATGACTTTCAGTTGTGAATGGGAGATGTGTACGTGTGTATGACCGTCTCAGACTTTTAAAGACTATGTTTCTCAAAATGTGCAGTGGATGTGTTTACACATATGCATTTGCTTTAATTCTTCAAATTGTCACTAAAACTCTTGCACTGCACAACTGAAGTAGTCATATTACCATGTTAGGAAATACCCATGAAGTTTGCAAGTACTGCTGAACTTTGATGCACAATATGTCAAATACTTTATTTTACAGAATGACACAGACACTTAAGAGCCTAAGAAACATGTGCTTGGAGATTACAGAGAAATTTCGTTTTATATTTCCAGAGAGCTACTCGTTTCCAGTATTTTTCCTGTGAATCCAACAAAACCTACTCAGCACAGAAAGTGACCTTTAATAAATACCTTCTAAACCTTTACAAATATCATAACTGAATTTCAAAATCAGGAAATCCAGTTTTTCCACATAATAAAGCTTTTGATGGCTGTATCTGAATGCTTTGAAGCCTTTCAAGAAGTTAGAAGTTGTGAGATAAAATTTCTCTTTCCTTATAAGCCATTTTCTTTCTGTGTGACTGCACTGTCTCTTCTTCCTACAATAAATCTGTCTTATTAATGGCTAATAGTACTCCATGAATTTGTCATTAGATGTCAATTCAACAGTGACCAATTTCTGGCTCAGCCATTACAGGTTTGTCATGATGCTTGAATTCCCTTTATTCCCTCACTTTCAGAAACAGAAAACCTTAACTTCCACCCATGTTCTCTGTTGACTTATGCTTTCAGGAAATGTGTTGGTGCATACCTAAGGATCTGTAGGATTTTCTGCACTGGGGGAAATTACAATGCAAGTTGTTTATTGCCTTGCGTAGGATCACAGAGATGTCTGGGCTACTCAAGCTAAAAGGGAAGTAAATGACAAAGTATAGCACTAGCAATCTTCTAAGTCATTTGTTCCCCCCTTCCCATTTAATTCCACTATCTCTTGCAAAATGAAGCACTGTGTTATCATAATTTGGAATTAGAATTCTGTAAATAATAAATTAATAAAAGGCTATTTCTTTCCTTAGAAATCTCTTGAGTGGAAATATGTAACACAAACACAATGACTTGACTCTCACTTAAAAAAAAAAAAAACAAAACAAAATGGTCGTACTGATCCTTTCTGATTTTAAAGTTCATTAATCAATCTTTCATTTTCAAGTGGAGTGCAGTTAGATATGCATTGTGGGTCTTCCCATTTTCTGCTTAGACAATGCTGTTCAGTATTTTCCCTCATAAGACCTTTTCTTTCACACCGGTAATCAGTGAATCAAGGGTTAAATATTTGAGCTAGTGCTACCACATGAGGTAATAAATTCTAATGATGCTTTTTTAAAAGCGTTTATGCAGATTTTGTTTATAAATGATAACCTTTGCTAAATTGTAGTGGTAACACAGTAATAATAATTATGTTCTTAATGATAATACCTCCCATATATTTTCGTGTTATGGCACTTGGGCTTTGCATATCTGTTGATAAGAAGAGATCTTTAACACATATTAGGAATCAATATATATATTCATTATGTAAGTGTACCGTTAACAAATAGCTCATTATCTTCCCTTGATTAAATTATGTTATGTAGGGCCCTAAGATCTCCTTATAATTGGAAAACTATGAAACAAGAAGTAATTCATCTGACCTATCTTACAGAGCCACCTTTGGATAAGATGCTTTAGATGCTGTTGTTCCAGTCATCTACTGAATGTCCATGGCATTACATGCAAATACATAATTTACTGGATAATACATGGTAGAGATCATCTCCGTATGCCTTGTTGAAATAGAAAGACTTTGCCTGGCAGAAACTTGCTAAAGTCACTTTCGTGTCATTTGGCCTAGAAGAGTTCACTGACTCCTACATTGGCATCAGCTCACTTTGAGAGACATGCAGATGACGAGTGTATTCCTGCAATTTTCTAAAAGAGCTAATGAAAGCTTCCATGACACATAGAAAACACACAATAATAACAGTGCTCCCTCATCGGCTTTTAAGCTTCAGCTTTTTCTTGGTTATGATAGAAATAGCAATGTTACATTCCAAAAAGGCACACAAACTAGCCATTATTAGATCGGTCTCGGCATCAAGGAAGCATGCTGTTTCATGAATACCATGAATCCACAGCTTATGCCTGCACCTTCTAATACATACAGTCAAAATGTATGATTGCTGAACACAGGACAAACCACCAAGATATCTCTGTCTGCAGCAGTGATTATGATTGATTTTGTATCTGCAGTTCATAGTCCATGTAAGATAACATGAATATCTGCTTACTTGTAAGATAGTCTAAAATAACTTACCTCAAAAAAATAATTTCTAAGTTAACAACCAAGTGACTTCTGTTACATAGAGAACTGTATTTTGTAGTTTCTTTCATTGACCTGCTATTGCTATTTTCTCTTATTTTCCCATTCTATGACCAAGAAATTGATATGGATACCTAACTGATGTGGTCTATTGACAGTATATGCATTTTTGGAAGAGCCTCATTCCAAATAGGACTCCAATAGGACACTTACAGGATATTTGTCTAACAAGCCATCTCTGTACTTACCTTATTGTGCAGTTGTTCTAAGCAAAGTTTCATCACCTGTTTTGTGTTTCAGTTCTCCTGCACAACTGTAGATCATAGGAGTTTGATCCAAAAAGTACATCATGTTTTTCAGCTGACCAATGCAACTTTTATAGCTATAGCAGTTACAAAGTACTACAGCACAACAGTTTTCAATACTCTTTGGCTGCGACTCCTTATCTACTATCATCTCAAACTTTCTCGTTTAAAGGCATAGCCTGAGTGAATTAAGCTAATCTGAATCAATAATCTGTCTTTCAAGTATATGTGGATGTTTGGATAGGTGGCTGGTAAACGCACATGGAAACATCATGGGTAAACCAGATTATCATGGAAAACATGCAATTCAGAGGTAGCACCCCTATCATAGTGCTATGGCATCCATGTAACAAATCCATGTGCTGGTAGTTCTGCATTATTACAGTTTCTTTAGCACTAATCTTTGATACACACTTCAACAAGGATCATGGTTTGTAAAAATGAGATGTTCCAACAGACAGCACTGAAATGTGCTTGGCAAATACCATCACAAGCATTTCTGGTGTACTCAACCACGTCTTCTGAGTCAGCAAAAATAGCAGCATAATTATTTGGAAGGAAACTTTTTTCCCTTCTAAATCTGAGAAGATACTTGTATATGACTTTTTAAAGCCTGACTATGTGGTTGGAATGACATTTATAAGAACACCTTCAATTCACCTTAGAAAAAATACTAATCTGGGGAGATTATCGCTTGATTAAACTATGCAAATGAATGTGAATGATTCAAATTTAACAGATTTAGATTGTATTGTTTCCAACTGATGAACTGACGGAGTTCTGGAATCAGTTGGTTATCAGACAATTGGCAGTCATGTGTACATGAAAGACAGTCATGTTCTTCTGAAATCTACCTGTGGGTTCAGGTGGATCTGTTATTTCTCCACTAAAAAAAAAAAGAAAAAGAAAAAAGATTATTTTTGAGATTTATTTCCCCCAAAGTTATTACATTATTTGTATTTACTGTTGCACTTTACATCTTTTTCTGTTCAGCCATGAACAGCTGACAAAACACAAAATAATGAATTATTATTAAAAGTTTTCCTTAAAATTCCACTTTCTTTATAAAAAACTTATCTTGAAGATCTATTCTTCAGCTAAACTATGACTGATGATTTACATCTGATTCATGCAGGAGAATGTCCAGGTTTATAAATTTTTAAACCAAAGTAATAATTGGAAGAAATGCAGTAGATACATTTCATATTTCATCTTCTTAATGGACAATGTTTCTCTTTTATACTGGATCATAATGTCTCAGTAGACAACAAAACAGACACAGGTTTTTTTTCTTCAGAATCTATGAAATAGAACTTCCTCTGCTTCTATGTACTGTGCATATCAAATTTCCAATTTTGCATACTTATTTTAAAAATGTGACTTGCAGTATTTCTGACTAGCATTGCAGAGATGGATGTTTTGTATCTGCTGATGTTTTGATTGTAAATTACTCTAAATATCTAAGCAAAGTAAATCAACTTAGTCTTATGGACACAGGACACAGGATCTCTTCCGGGCTACAATGAGGTATTTGGATATTGCCACTCTTCTAATGGTTAAAACTTTTCTTGTGATTTCCAGCACAAAGGAAATGCATCATTAATGCTCTTTTCTTGAGTTACTGTTGTCTAGTTCCTAGACTAATGCTGTCTTTTACTTTTAATGACTCATTTTTTACCCTTATGTTAACCACGTATGATATTTATTAAGAGTGATCGGCTTAGTAAGGTCTTTCAGCTGTCATATTAAATTCAACAAGACAGGTTTTTTGGTCATTTTTCTCTGGGTGGATTCTCTATTCCTATCACTATTCCAGTAGTTCTTTCATTTTTTAGGTTAACTTTTTAAAACTCTATAGGAAAGATAAATTTGCAGGGTAGCAGGATATATGCTGGAACATTATTTTTAACGGGTTTTTTTTGTTTGGTTGGGAAACTTTTGGTATTTAAAGAAATAAGATGATGAACGCAAAATGATATTGTTTCTGTATACTTTTACACAGTACTTCAATGTCACTGATTTCAGTTTCACCGTAATCACATTTTATGGAACTGCCGCTGTTTAGCTGACCTGTCTTTTCTAAAGTGATCTATATTACGCTCCACATTGTAGAAAAAAATGAATCTTTTCCTTGGTCAAAAAAATTCCAAAAAGCAATTTTAATGTATTTTTTAAGAATTTTTTTCCTAACAAATCATAGCAAAGCAAAGCACAGAATTGTGAAACATTGTTTAGTTTGTCCTCCTATGAGAGAGGATTAAGTCTACCAAGCTCATGCTGGTAGATGTTGGTTTAACCTTCTTTTAAAGAACTTAAATGAGATTGCCAAAGCCTCCCTGGGCATTGCCTTTCACCATTTTCACTCTTGCATTAGATAAACTTTGTTTACTCATTCTTGTGGCAGGTTAACCTTGCATAACAGCAAAATGCCCACCCAGCTGCTCACTCACTCAGCGCGATAGAGGGAGAAAATAAGGTGAAAAAGGTCATGGGTTGAGGTAAGCAGGGAGATCACTTACCAATTATTGTCATGGGCAAACCAGACTACCTGGGCAAAATTAATTTATTTTATTGCCAATTAAAATAGATTTGGGTAGTGAGAAACAAAAAGGCAAACATTGTAACAACGCCTTTTCTCGCCCTTTTCCAAGGCTCACCTTCACTCCTTCACTCCAGACTCCTAAACAACCCCCACCCTACTGAGTGGTGCCGCAGGATGGGGGGCTATGGTCAGTACATAGTGGTTTCTCTCTGCCACTTCTTCCTCCTCACACTTCTCCCCTACTCAGGCATGGGTTCTCCACAAGCTGCAGTTCCTTCAGGAGATAATCACCTGCTCCAGTGTGGGCTCTTCCCTGGGCTGCAGGAGAATCTCTGCTCTGGTGTCTGGAGCACCTCCTCCACTTCCTCCTCTGATTTTGTTGTCCCTTATGCTGCTTCTCATACTTGTTGTTCCCTCCTCCTCTGCTTCTGGGCTATTTTTGCCCTTTCTTAAACACTTTTTCCCCAAGGCGCCACCACCTCGGCTGTGGGCCTCAGCCATGCCCTGCAGTGGGTCGGTTGGAGCTGGCTGGGACCATCTGTTTCCAGCACAGTTCCTCCTCACAGAGAGGCTGCCCTGTAACCCCCTGCTAGGAAAACATCCACATCTACAACTAACACAGTTTATTTTTTCAATTTCAAATTAAAATCTTTGTGATGAAAAATTTGAATCTCTTAGTTCTGGTACTTTTCTCCACAAATAAGGTTGTTAAGTTATTCCCTCCCCCAGTCTTGTTTCCTAGACTTAAAAAATTCAACTCACTTTGTTTTCCCCAGAAATCATGTTTTATAAATCACAGTGCTCTCTAGATTCTTCAATTAATCCATGTCTTTCTCAAAGTACAGCACACCACAGTCCACCTGAGGCCTAAACTGAGCAAGAAAATTTTCATGGACTATAGAAAAGGCATTTTTAGCAGCTAGCCCACTGCCCACCCTCCCACTTACCTCCTGATTGCCCCTTCTGGGAAAGCATGATATCAGCTTGAGCTCAGGATACAATACGACTGCCAGAATTGCCCTGAAGAAAACAAAATTGTTTCCTCAGCTTTTATCCATGCAATTGATTATTCCTATATAATTAAGATGCTTGGCTGACTCTCGTACTTGGGGCTCCAAAAAGGGAAGAAAGCATTGTGTCTGACTTATGTCTGTACTCTGGAAACATCAGAATTACCTCTGTAGGTCAGCCTGTTAAGAGGCTGAATACTATCTGATTTCATCATAGCAAGCCTAAAACTAAAAATATCTACTGTTTAAAAACATTCTTGGAGACATTTATGTTTTCTGATGTCTGAATGCACTCTATGAAACAATTCAATTTTGTATTCATGTGAAGGAAAGGCTTTCTGAAGAAAAGGACATATTTAGAAGTAAATGACTCAACAATTTAAGCTAACAATAAAATAAATACCTTCAATGTTTTGATTGAAATGATAGTGATAGAAGAACTAACAGCATGTTGAAATAGTTCGTCAAAAACATGTATAACATTACCAAACTCAATATAAGAAATGTACTTGATTAACCCCACGAAGGAAAACATTGTGTTATGTATCCTGTTACTCACTGAAGACATTTGTCTTGTGCTGCCTAGACAGGCTGTCACCATGTTCTCATCCATCTTGGTTACTCATAGGATACAACAGAACTATCGATTTGTATTCATTCTTATACAAACTGTGAAGAGATTTCAGCACTGATAGACAGTTCTGTTGTATTCCTGTGCATAATAATTGCTAAGGGAGATAAAATTACTTATCAGGCAGCTGCAGTATATTTTGCTGTGTCTGTTGTTCACCATGCATTCAAATAAGAAAATATCAAGTTCTGGTATACTGATTCCTTAATGTGATTATTCCATTTTGTACACATTTGTGATTAGTGTTCACAGTACCTCATCTGAAAGAAACATGCATGCAGAAACTTCTAACACTATTATATATGTCACTCCTAATTTAGCTCAACTGATTAATTGAGATTTTTTACACTGTACCTTAAGTTAATAAAACCTATTTATTTGTCTCTAAAGCACAAGTTTAAGCAACTTGGAAAACAGAAGAGTCAGGCTGTGTGTTTGACTGCTTACTTTAACTTTGTAACTTAAAAATACCTTTTTGATAGTTAAGTAGATCTATGTTTTTTCCTGTCATATTCAGTGCAAGTGCATATTCAAGCCACACTAAGTGAACAATTTACAAATTCTAACATTAAGCAGCCCACAGGGTGAGCCACTATTAAGTCTTTAAAGTTCAGACTCAATGACCTGGTATGTGCAGCAGGTAGATATTTGCTCAAATGAAAACACAACGGAAACTAATTCACGCTTATTAACCATATCCTTCATTTCTTGTCTTACAGCAAAGAAGAGTCACATTCTTGGACACTTTTAGCAGAACTTCAACAACTACACAGTGGTTTCAAAGACAGAGCCTAGCCCTTCTGCCTCAAATAGGCAAAGAAAGCATTACGTACAATGCTGCTTGAGCATCACACAAATTACAGAATCACACACAGAATCACAGAATGGTTTGGGTTGGAAGGGACCTTAAAGATCATCTATTTCCAACCCTCCTGCCATGGACAGGGACACCTCCCACTAGACCAGGCTGCTCAAAGCCTCATCCAGCCTGGCCTTGAGCACTTCCAGGGATGGGGCATCCACAACTTCCCTGGGCAACCTGTTCCAGTGCCTCACCACCCTTACAGTGAAGAATTTCTTCCTGATATCCAATTCTTAAAGTTGCCCAATTTTAACTTCATTAACACTTGAAAATACCAAATGTTTGATGAGTTGCATTTATGTGAAGGGAATAAGAGCTCATAGTTTAGAGGGAGATAAATATGTTGCACAGACTGTACAGCTACATCTCTACCAGTACAGGGAAGCAGCCTAGGCCATTCTTTGGCCCTGGGGGCAGCAGGCATTGCACCGCCTGTGCTCATACGAGTAAAGATGCTCTCTCCAGATGTCGGTTTCACACTAAGGAGCGGTCAGGACCAACCTCCAACCCTGCTGAGGGCTGATCCCTGCCTGGCTGGGAGCGGGCTTGCTGCCCCAAACCCTTCGCATGGTCTAATACGGCCAACAACCTGCAACATATAGATTTCCAAATGCACTGCTTACCTTGTCATAAAATAGTTATGATACTAACAGGCTTTTTCAGCAGACAGAGATGATATTCAGGGTACGTAAGCAGTGACTCAGGACATTTATACCGATCAGTCTCTGCTAAGTCAAACAAATGAGAGCGTTTTCACTGTTCTTTCAGATCAATATGTATTTCATTTCTGGAAACCATTGGCCTATATCTCAGTAGAAGTTATCTGTGAGGCATGTGTAATCCCAGTAAGGAAGCCGTAAAAATTTTCAGGAATAAATCCTATAGCTGTGAATTGTTGCTTCTTCTCTAGCTGTACTTTGGGGTCCCCAAGGGCACCGCCAGCCCTGATTGTGATGGCCTGCTAGCCTCCAGGGCTCCCCCGACCTGCCCATGGCCCAGGACCCCATGTCACCCTCTGGGGACCATCAGCCCCTGCCCCAGCGATGCTGCAGCAGGGCCACTCTCCAGCTCCCCACAGCATGACCCTGCCCGGCCATGGGCCCACCTGGAGACTGACATCCCAGCCCGGCCTCGGCCTGTCCCCGTCCCTAGGGAGGTGCCCGATGCCTGGGGCTGGGGTTGCCCCGGTGCCCCCAGCCACTCCGCTCCTGGCTGGGGTGGTGGGATGGGCCCTGGCTGCCAGGCCCTGCCCTGACGGACCCTCCATGGGGAGGCCCTGCCACCCCCAGCACCCAGCCTGGGGAACGGGCAGACCCCGCTGTGCCTGTACGTATAAAATCTGCTGCAGAAACCCACTAATCCCATCTTTTTATGGCATTTCAGATCACTCCAAAATATTAGATCCACTTACAAAATCCTCTTCCCCATCTCGAAGACACAAGATCTGGACATGCATGAAAGGAACAGTTTACTTCCCACATGCAGAAAAATCATCTATAATTCCAAAGAGATAAAAACTATTTATACATCAGATGAGGCATTACTGAAGTTTTCCTTAAATAACCTGAGTGAACAAGGGGTGTGTGTGTATGAATATACACATATATATAAATATGCATGTGCACATGCTGCATTTATATGCACAGTAAGCTATGCATCTCCTGCAGCATAATTATTGTCTTGTTATACTGATGGACTTCTAAAGAAAAATAACATTTGTTAAACAACAATTAAGTGAACACTAATAAGAATCCAGTATATTCAACATAAGCCACAGATGTAACAAGTAGGGACAGTATTGTGTTAGAACTTATGCTTCAAGCTGAGGTTAATAATGAGATTTTTCTAAAAAGGAAAATGCGTAACATATTAAAATGGAACTCTCTGGTCTGTTCCTCAAAGACTGCAGTCCTCTAAGGTTTCCAGTATCCTCAGCATGCATTGATCATCACAGCCGGTAAGAGCTGTGTTGGTTTACTGCTTTGTAAGGGATTCTCAGCAATTTGCCTTTTAGGTGAGAGTGCTTGAAATTTTTGGCTGAGGTTTTCATCAAAACAATGACTCATCATAACACAGAATGAGAAGAAAAACGTTCATTATTAAATGCAAGGAATCAATCATTGATGGGTAACACGCTGCAGTACTGTTGCCACACTTAACAATGAAAGTCAAGCCAAAGCATGATTTATAAATGTCTTGCAATATATACCATTCAGACCTAGATGAGGTTTCTTTTATGTATACACAAGTGTAAGTGCTTTTGCAGTTCTGCATGTTGAATATACATGAGCATCAGCAAATATTTCTTTGCATGTATTATTAGCCGAATCAAAACTGTGTCCTTTTAAGTCCTCAAATAAACATTTCTTGATTTGCCACATATGCTTTTAAAACCTCAATATTCCCTATAATGGAATACATATATTTTGTAGTTACAGTGCAGTTAGACATGTCTTTATCTTTCACAAGTATGGTTTTCAGTGGCTCATCATCACCATATAGGCTTTTTTGTGACATCACCAGTGTTTCCCATACATGCTAACAAGGTATGTCTAAATGTTAACAGTTAATATCCCTTATTTGTCCCTGTCTCAGTACACACATACTTGAGACAAGAAACTGAACTACTCCAACTACTTGGCGTTACAACATTCACATTTGAAATTACAATGTGACTAGGTATGCACTGTCTTGACACTGAAGGAGATTTGGTCTTCTTTTCATCCCAGTCTTCCCTGATGCTTAAAAAGAGTTCAAACTATTTCCCCCAAGGGCAGTTTTAACATGATCGTTTTTAGACACTCTGTTCTTCCTGTCACGCCCACAGCCTCTCCAGCCCTTTCATTCTAACAAAGCCCTTTGCGTTCATTTGCATGTAAGAGAGTATTAAATTACTCTACAATTCAAATATTTCAGAACAGGAGACAAGAGACATAAATCATATTAAATATAGGAGGCAACTGTAACACATATAGTATGTGTGTCCATGGCTTTTTTTTGTTATTCCAATCAAAATGAAAAAATCCTTCTCTTCTGTTATCTTCTAATTTAATCAATTGTACCAGTTTTTTTTAATTTTTCTTTTTTAATTTAATTCTCTTTCTGAAGAATTTACTTTAATCAAATATGGTGCAACACAGCATAATTTCTTCTCAATATAGCTTTAGTTGAACCCTGTTTGTAACATTTCAGATCTGCCTATCAGTTGTTATAAACTGATCAGCTTGAATTAGGAGGATTTGTACCAGCTGTTTTTTTCTACTTTTTGCATACATTACATAGAGAAATAGTATAATTAGAGACAAAAAACATAATGCTGATACCAGCCCATTAAAAATAAAATAAAAGTTAATAATTCACACTACTAATGTAAGCAGTGGATTCCCTATCTTTAGATAGCCTAACCCAAAACTCGTTGATTTTCTGAAATTCATCCACAATGACTGGACTCTGTAAAGGAATAGATGAGTAAAAATATTGCACTTTTTTACCTTGACAATCAAACTGTCTCTTTAAATGTTCTGTCTGATCTTCATAACAGTCTATGACAACTGGTTCATAAAAACTGCTTGTTGGCTCTTTGCAACTTTTTTTGAGAACGGAAATGAATGATATTTCAGTTTGCAGTAGCCATTTTAAATAGTTTCTCCTTACAAAAAAAGAGTGGAGGTAAATAGATCTCTGAAATAGATCCATTCTAAAATACTAATCAGTGAAATGCTACCATACCAGCTCTACTAATTTGTCCCACTACTCCACATGTAGACTTTAATTTGCAAAAGGTCAGCATGAAGTAAACCTCTGTATCTTGCAATTAAAAATTACATGGGGGACAAGCTAAAACACAGAATTTGTTTCAGGTCACAACGTATTTGAAACAAACGTAATAAATGCAAACTGCTTGAATATTTGAAAGCTCCCGAACACTGACCTCAACGGGACTGGATCAATAGCAGTCAAGGAGAGGCCACTATTCTGTTCCCCGCTGGGCCAGATGTTTCATTTCCTGCCAAGCCTGCTACTGCTAATCACTACTGAGTTTGGCCTTATTATAGCTATCTCAATGAAAGACTATAGAGAAAAATAATGACATTACAAAAAATGTAAGAAGCATTCCCATGTCCTTTCGGTGATAACGGTGCTTTATCCACAGATATTTTACAAACTTTTGAATGAATAAATGACTACATAGGATCTCAGCTAATACAGAGAAGTAAGAATTAGTAACCATGACAGATTTTGTCATGTGCAACTGAAATAATTCCCCCTTCTTTCATATGCAACATCAATTCAGATTTGACACTTGCCACTGACCTTGATCGCTACTACTGATGACATAGGATTAGCTGTGCTAACAAGTAGGGAGAAAAGATTGGCATCTGATATACATCAGTCACTAGAAAAGGGTTTTGGAAAAGTAAGTAGCTCTTTTGTAAAAGCTGGCGCAAACAGAAATTGTATTCTCTTGAAGAAATAATGAAATAATATAAAATAATAAGTATAGTTTGAATTTCAGCTTGGGAAAATTCAGTGGAATACGAAATGCCTTTTGGAAACCATGTTTATTCCTGTCAGTTGTCCAATGTAATGAACTGTAATTCATGCTTTCCTGCCTATTATATGTATTTGTCTATATCTGTGTCACGTCCCTCCTAATCTTCAGAGATGAAGAGGCTGCAAGTAAGAGATTCTAGATATCCCTCCCAGATCTCTATAATTATGTCCATATCTCCTTTTCTTATAACTACCTTCTAGATATCCCTCCCAGATCTCTATAATCATGCTCATACCTCTTAGAACTACCTTCTCCCTGGGAAGCAAAGGGTTGAGATTTTGCTCCCAGTGCTTCTCACTGCAGTGGACGTTAATGTGGCTGCAGGAGGAGCAGGGTTTCATGCTTAGATCGTTTGTGGCTTTGGTATGCTGCCAGTCAAAAAGCAATAATGGAAACCCCAACAGGAAAACAGCAATTCTCTGTAGTTTATTGCCCAGTCAAATCTGAAGATAATTTCCTGGCATCATACATTGGTATTTCCCTGGCGCCAGAACTTTTCCCCTGTCAGAGTTACTACAAATAATGTAGGTGTACGAGCTACCCCAAAAAAAGACTCCAATGATGTTTCATAATGGAAAGTGTTTCTTAGTTAACCAAAACAAAAGATCACTATGCATATGATAAAAATGAGATCTTACTACTAGTTCTGTAATACTGAGCCATCTTGGAACTGGAAGGCTGTCCTGGTTTGAGGTAAAACAGAATCAATTTTCTGCTCAGTAGTCTTACTTTGCAGTTAAGTCTCTTCTTACTAAATTCACTCTCTGAAATTAGTGGTATATTTTTCAGACAGTGTCTGCTTCCAGAGTAATAAGACCTGATGTTTATAGTTAATACCAAGGAATGGTATGCAGAGAGGTTTTGCTATATACCTATTGCTATAACAACCAAGGTCAGATAAGTTTGTTATTCATCTCGTTGGAGGGTCGGAAATAGAAGAGCATAGAGAGGTTGCACCTGCGTGGAGGAGCGGACAGGACAGGATGGGTGACCCAAAACCGACCAACAGGGTATTCCATCCCATCTGCATCATGCTCAGTATAAAAGCTGAGGGATCAAAGGGGTCAGTTTCTTTCTTCACTGGCCAGCATCCAAGGAGGACTGTCTCTTTTTCTGCCTTTGATACCAATCCGTGCATTCCTGAATCCAGTTCCTGAGTTCAGCTCCTGTCTGTCGCTGAGTCCAGTCTGGGACTTTCCCAGTGCCTGCCAGTGACAGGGTCATCATCCTAGGAGTTTGTATATATTGTATACCTTTCATTATTTTCTTTTTTGATATCATTATCTTTTCTTTTTATTATCAATATTTCATTAAAGTAGTTTCGTTTATTTTCAGCTCATAAGTCTCTCTCTCATTTTCTCTCCTCTCCTCTGAAGGGAGATACTCTCCCTTCTCTGAAGGGGATAGAGGTAAAAGAGAGCACCTGTCATTCATTTCAATGGCCAGTCAAGCCCACACCATGACAAAGACTAAACAATTTTAATTTCTTTCTGTTCCCTTTAGGATAGAACTACTATTTGTAAAAAGGGTTTGTGATATTATGTATGCAAAGTACCATATAATCACATACAAAAGCAATGAGAAATCTTTCTTTCTCCAAAAATCTGAAAACATATTGCGTTAAAAATGCAGAAATACACTAGCATTTTATAAAAAAAATTTTTAGTACATTAGCTACTATGTCATGTAGATTGTTAAGATGGTTATATACATTTTATTTTGTTGTCTGTTTTAACTATTAAAAGCCCACTGTTTGTTATCTGCAACTGGTACAGGCTTGCTGTAAATTCTAATAATATCTGGACTAGACAAAAGTGGCACATCCTAAATCCTTCAGTTCATAGAGACATAACACAGAACCACCAGTCAGGAGGCTGATCATGCATTTTGTTTCTGTACATAGACTTTTTAGATTGGGAAAACTGGGGGCTTGGCATTTCAGAAAGAAGAGCTGGTGTTGAAAATTAAAGATTCATGAAAAGAGGTGGTCTCAGAAAGAAGAACGGGTCCAGGAAAGAAGAAGGTGAAGAAGTGCAAGCAGCAGCAAAACACAAACTGGCACAACTTTCTGCCTGAGCTTCCCAGACCAGCAGTGATCTGCCTGCTGGGATGGAAAGTGGAGACCCAGTGAACAAAGCAAGTTAGTGAGTAGGTGCATGAGATACCCAAGTAGGGTAAAAGCTCTAATTTTGTTGGTTCTCAAGTAAATCACAGTATCCAGAACCAATATGGGCTGTTGTTTACTCTATTTGTGTAACAACATTTTTAAAGATTAGTTTGGCTTCAGAATATACAATTGAACAATATAATGAAAGGCTGAAGAAAAGAAAGAAAAGTAAATTTTAAAAAAAACTCTACTTTTACAGTAAAAGGCTTGATATGGGCTTTGGGGTCTCTGAAGTAAAGGACACTCTTTATTTTGCTTGTAAAAAATCCAGGTATAAAATACTTAAGTGGATACGGGATCAATACCACTGGAACCTCTTAAGCAATTTCTCTCTCAAACTCTAAAGGAATAGTAAAAGAGAATGATAAAAGAGCTGTGACTTTCAAGAGCAGGTCCACGGAGTAATTCTTCCTTGAGCTACTATATCTATTAGCATAGTTCTTTTGTTTCATAGGTTGAAATCTCTATTTGTGGTATTTGTGGATGAAGAAGAGGAAGGTGTGCTGAAGTTACCAGGGTAAGATATACACAGGACAGGTATGTTTGTAAAATGGCCTAAGGCTGAATCATCAGTGGTGAGCCTCAGCTCTTCCTAAAGTTACCTGAACTGTAGCTTACAGTGACCTGAAAAGGTCTCTCTGTGAATATGAATCACGTATTATCTGAAGAAGCTTTACTGAATTTAGACACAGAGGCTGGGATCCATCTAACCTCAGGTAGTATCTGAAAATTTGTCACCTAAATCTGTTTTAATAACCTGAAGCTCACTTTGCAATCAATGCAGATAAATATATGTCTAAGGTAAATGAGATGAATCCCCTTCTAGAGGTGATTATTTCTCTCCATTAACTATAACGGAATGTAGCACTAACTAGCTTAAAGTCAGGTAGCTGGTTTTGAGATATATAGTTTCTGTTGAAATGAATCCCAGAATGTTAAAACACAATCTCGTTCTACAAAAGGTATTTTCTATATTGTCTAATCTGTATTTTGACAGCAGAGTCTTCTGGTCTTATCAGTATACCCAGATTCTTTATACAATCCATGAGTAAGGACTTCATGAGTGGACCCAAGTCAACTAATATGATGATTGGAAAGCAAACCAATATTAAAGGCTGTATGTTATACTTTAAATCCTATCCCCTTCTCAAGTGCTCTTATAGGACTGAACTAAACAGAAGTGTTCATTTTACAAATATTTTCCTGGTGCTTGGCACCTGGAAATGAACACAGAGATCAGACCTTTTAAATGGCAACTGGAAGACATGATAGTGTTGCCTTTTCTTCTGTAGTTGAGTGGCTAATATATTAAATCAGTACATGTTTTTATTCTATTCTTCATTTGAGGAACATGCATCTTGCACCTTCCATAGTCACTAGACTGTAAAGTCTTATAGATAAATAAAAGCTTTGTTAAAAATTCCGGAACAATAAAGTATCTTCAGTATTTCCCAGCCCAAGGGAAAACTAGGCTCTAGTCTGGCAGTTTAGGGCATTCGCTTGAAAGAAGAGACCGGGGTTGCAGTCCCTCTTTCAATTATAGTCTCTGTATTAGACGTTTAGCGTTTGCTCATGTGAGAGCTGGGACTGCATTATCTTATTCTCTGGAAAGTGCCCTAATCATCAGGCTACAGTCACACACACATGCTTTCTTTTTGGCTGGTAGATATGTAATTGCTCCAAACACTGAAAAAGCTTCAGCAGAAGGGACTCTAAGGAGGCCTTACTGTGGAAAGCAATGAAAAGTCTAAGATAGACTTTCACAAGCGTTTGCAAGTCTAGACTAGTGTTTGCATGACTTTCCTGAAAATCAGTGTATATAGGGAAGAGGAGGTGGACCCCATATTCCACATTATAGAGGATGGATAGCTGCAACTAACATGGAAGTGGCTAAGCAGTGCTGCCACCACCAACGCTCCATGGCAAAGGGGACACTGTTCAATGAAAGGGTTTTTAAGACTTTGGAGAGGCTTCCCTGCACCATGGGAACTAACTGCCAAAGACCATAAGGAGACAAGGGATAAGAGATAGCCTTGCAGTCAACTCTCACTCAGACTGCTAGTCCTTATGCATGCCATTCTCAGATGCTTTATCCTTCACATATTGCATAGGAAACCTGCGTACCTCATGACTGGCTCCTGCCCTGAAGCAGCAACAGGGTTTGTGCAGTTCCAGGCACTTTCCTGAAATTGTGACAGAATCAAAAAGATACTGGAAGCTAAGGGATTACTTTCTGAAACTGTCTTGAACTGACTACTAATTAGTGTTTTGTGTGATAGACCTTTCATAGCTGGATGCAGCTGAATGAAAATAAACCACAAAGGGAGCATATTTATGCTTATCATTAATTTTTACTTAGTTTTGTAGACACTTGCAGTAATCTTAATTTGTCATATATTGTAAATTGATTTACTAAGTTTATTCATTTCAGTAGTCTTTTTTTGTTGCTTCTCACAAGTCTGTTCAAATGAATACATTTTATAATGAGTTGGATCATGTGATATTGCTCAAACTAATCTGGTGAACTTCTACTTTTTTACAATATTAGATATCACTAAAGTTTACTATTAAATTTTCCAGTGCCCTGAGGGCATTTTCCATATGGTAGAGAAGCAGGGCTCTGAGGTGACTCGTTTAGATTTTGAAAATCAGGCCAGTCCTCCTGCAACATTTACATGAAAAAATAATGACTACAGTTTGCAAAGTAAACAACCAGAAATATATAACTTTTCACACTCTCGCTTTAATACCTACGCTCATAAACCATAACTAGACTATGGCACATGTGAGTGCTTCACAGTTCCTGGGTCCAGTCATCTGCCCCTGCTGCATCCTGCATCTGTATCAGGTCCAAACCAAGGTATGCACCTACTGAATGATTGTTTCCAGACTTGTGAAACTAAGCTGTGTGGGCCAGATGGAAATGTAGGTGCAAACCATCCTAAAGGGCAGGAACCCAGGAAAGTTCTATATTTTAGGAAGCAAATTTTGATTGTTCTAAAGATGCGTCCTTTTAGACAGCAGTAGGGTTATTTTTTTTGTAAGAAACCCCATGCAGCCTTTGCTTCTCTCCCAGTGCTCACAGGCTTAAAGCCTGTTTTGTTCTTAACAGATGTTTGAGACATCTCTCCTCTCAGCAGCTTAAAGAATTGATGTTTTGGCAGTATCCGTTGCAGACAGTTTAGCTACTATCTTGGTTTCAAGTTCAGGCACTTAAAAATGTGTCACTACCAACATATTAAATAAAAAAATTGCTTTTACCTATAAGCTAATCTCCTTAATCATGTTTTAGTGACTGAAGTATGGTTTTCTCCTAGGCTTTAATTCACCTCCAGCAACAAAATATTCTTCAGAAAAAGCTTGCTTTTGCCTTCACAAGGATCTTAGGACATGTTAATGCTAGCGCTCTGACAGGATCTAACAATAACACTTCTGAGTGAAGCAGTTCCACTCTGCAGGGTAGACCCTTATCATCTTGAATGTGTGATCAACCATGACTCCAGAATTTCAATGAGAAAATAGACTTTTACAGAGCTGTGTGAGGGGCTAGCCCACATACGTGGTATGAAAATCTTCAGTTCAAAGAACCTGTGCTTGTACAGAAATGGGTCATTCTTCTCAACTGTACTGCAGTGTTAGCAGTACAGTCAGACATCAAATTGCTGTGGTACTAGTTTTGCAGCGTGACTCTAAATGTTTTTTTACATAGATACTTACATTAGGAGCATTCTTGGGACTACAGCTTGCTTTCAGAAAATGGGGGCTCTCAAATCATGTTGAGGTCACTGACAGCACATATGTATTTAGTTTCCCCCTCCTAAATGGAAGCCTGTCTGCCAAATAATAGGGATAGGTCTCACTGCTACCACAAGCATTGGCAGATGGAAAGGTCTTACAAAACTATTTGAATACAAATGCAGTAAATAGCATATGAATAATTTGGGCCTGCGGCACCCAGTGGAAGGATAAAGAAAAATATATTTAGAAGGACAGACCCGGGGCAGTTTTTGCTAGGCTTCAAAGCCACTGTATATCTATCAGTGATGCGTTTAAGCATATAAGGAACATGAGGCACCCTGTGTATGCGTATGTCTTAGTAGCTTATATAATGTTCCTAGGCGACCCATTGAAAAATATACAATAACAGAACCCAAGGTAGAGCTTAACCAGGAAAGTAATACACATATTCTTAAAGTATTTTGTACACAGCCTAGACCTGAATGCCTATAGAATACCTGTGAAGAAGGGACTGTTTTAGTTTATGAGGAGTGTAATTTTATGGCCTACGCAACTGGTCTTTTTTTTGGCATCTTTTTAACTACAAACATGTGTTTATCTGTTTTGACTCACGAGGTACCAGATAATTTCTTTTTATTTTTAATTGAATTGTTTTTATCTGATGCTGCAATAAATTATTTTGGCATAAATACAGTTATTGAATTCCTTTTTAGCTGGGTATCAACTTCGTATAGTAATTCACTAAACTAATAGTATCTGAGGAAGTCAAAAGAATAGCACAGTCAGACCAGCTGCTTCTTAAATTAAAACAATTTCTTCTTAAGCCTAAAGCAAAGCATAGAACTGTAGGGAAAAAATGTCAAGCATTCAAAAGAAGGTCCACAAAAACCAGGATGACATCTATTGTTTGCTGGGCTCTTATTTATTTTCCTTTTCCCTAATATGTATATAGAGATTTTGGGTAAGGTCTATTTCCTACCCCTCCCACTCTGGAATTGCTTACTCCTTCTCCCAAAGCTGAATTTCCAGTCCCTGAGAAGCCTTTAGCAGGTACATGCACAGAGTAAGAGAATACTGATATATGTGAAGGGTTCATATGGACCTGTGGTGAACATCTTACATGAGTTCCAGAACTTCTCCTCTCACCCTGGTCTGGACCTCCCTAATTATCTTCCTTAATTTACATGCAGGTGATGTGGCTTTGTCAATCTTATAGGGGCTCTTTAAAAATGAGTCTGATAACAGCACAACATATGACTTTGCCTCAGTTCTTCACCAGCAAGGTGAAGAACTAACCACGTCATCTAAGTCGCAGAAGGCAAACAGAGGGGCTATGAGAATGAAGAGCTGCCCACTGTAGGTTAAGATTAAGTACGAGACCATCTACGGAACCTGAAGTTACGCATGTCCATGGGACCCGATGAAATTCATCCACAGGTCCTGAGGGAACTGGCTGATGAGGTTGCTAAGCCACTTTCCATCATATTTAAAAAGTCGTGGCAGTCTGGTGAAGTTCCTGCGAACTGGAAAAGGGGAAACATAACCCCCATTTTCAAAAAGGGAAAAAAGGAAGACCTGGGGAACTACAGGCCAGTCAGTCTCACCTCTGTGCCCAGCAAGATCATGGAGCAGATCCTCCTAGAATCTCTGCCTGCACTTGTGCAAAGCACTTGACATTTTCCTGCATGACATCCTGGTATCTAAATTGCAAAGGCATGTATTTGATGGATGGACCACTCGGTGGGTAAGGAACTGGCTAGATGGCCACACTCAAAGGGTTGTGGTCAACAGCTCAATGTCCAAAAGGGAACCAGTGACGAGTGGCATTCCTCAGGGGTCAGTACTGGGACCAGTGCTGTTTAACATCTCTGTCGGTGACGTGGACAGTAGAATTGAGTGCACCCTCAGCAAGTTTGTGGATGGCACAAAGCTGCATGGTGCAGTCAATACACTGGAGGGAGGGATGCTATCCAGAGCGGCCTGTACAGGCTTGAGAAATGGCCCCAAGCCAACCTCATGAAGATCAACAATGACAAGTGCAAGGTCCTACAGGTGGGTCAGGACAATCCCAAGCACAAATACAGGCTGAGTGGAGAATGGATTGAGAACAGCCCAAGGAGAAGGACTTGGGCATGCTGGTGGATGAGAAGCTCAACATGAGCCGGCAATGTACACTTGCAGCCCAGAAAGCCAACTGCATCCTGGGCTGCGTCAAAAGAAGTGTGATCAGCAGATCGAGGGAGGTGATTTTACCCCTCTACTCTGCTCTGGTGAGACCCCACCTGGAGTGCTTTGTCCAGCTTTGGAGTCCTCAGAACAGGAAGGACATGGACCTGTTGGAGTGGGTCCAGCGGAGGGCCACAAAGATGATCAGAGGGCTGGAGCACCTCTCCTATGAAGAGAGGCTGAGAGAGTTGGGGTCGTTCAGCCTGGAGAAGAGAAGGCTCCAGAGAGACCTTATTGCGGCCTTACAGTATCTGAAGGGGGGCTACAAGAAAGCTGGAGAGGATGGGGGGTTAATGACATCAAACTGGAAGAGGGTAGGTTTAGATTAGGTATCAGGAAGAAATTTTTCACAATGAGGGTAGTAAGGCACTGGAACAGGTTGCCCAGAGAGGTTGTGGATGCCCCATCCCTGGAGGTGTTCAAGACCAGGCTGGATGAGGCTTTGAGCAGCCTGGTCTAGTGGGAGGTGTCCCTGTCCGTGGCAGGGGGGTTGGAACTAGATGATCTTTGAGGTCCTTTTCACCCTAAGCCATTCTACGATTCTGTACATCAAACCTAACTTCTAGCAAGTTACTGGTGTAAACCACAGACTTTGCCCACCATCTAGTTTGATCAACCTGAATTCCTGTAATACTGAAAAGACCCCCTCAGAGTGTGGGAAAATTACAAAGAACTTTGATGAACAGATGAAGCCAGTGTTGGGTAATTGATAGTTACAATTGCTACTTATCCTTTCCCTTTGTGTCAAAGCAGAATAAATTTCTTGTGAAAGGTCAGAAGGCAACCAGATAAAATCAATTCACAGGAATGGGGAACTTGATAAGGTTAAGAGGACTTGAAAAAAATCCACTATTTTCCAAGTGAGAAATCTCTTTGAAATTGCCTAAGAAAGGTAACAACAATTTCATGATTGTAGCACGAAATTGTTTCTTGAGAAGGGAGGAAGTGTTACCTCTTTTTGGTTTTGTGGTAAGTATAATTTGGGGAGGAGAGGGGAAGTAAACAATTGGAAGCCTCTTCCTTAAGTAATTAAAATCTTATTTATAAAATTATAACGTGGTTTCTAATCAGAACATAGCCTACAGTCCTAAATAAGAAATGCAGACAACTTATCCTATTTCTATCAAAGGATTTTCTCTCTATCTAATCAGATGCAGCCATCTGATTCGTATGTCCAAAGCCATGCGCCTTGGGGGAACAGGGAGCAAAGGTAAGCTAGCTGATGCAGAATTCCATAGTTGGCACCTGGTCTTTCTCAAAGCTGCCTACTTCCAACCTTATGAAGTATTCCTTATTGTAAATACAGTGTACTTAAGCCAGCACAACTCTCTCTGCTTAAACAAGGAAATTTATAAACCAGAAACAAGTGTGGCAGGCAAAATTTACAGATTTTATGGGGATATGTGCAGTTTTTCTGCTAAATGAGTGGCTGGTTCCAGCTATATGTGACCAGATACTAGGCTTTATAGGGTAATGTATCCACATCTGCATTCAGCAGAAATACATAACCTCAGTATAGAAGTTGTTGGATTAGCTACTTTTTCCATCATATAGTTTAATGACTCCAGAAAACTGTACTATCAACCAAGAGAGATTACATTCTCTGTGTCTTACAGAGAACAATTTCTTAGTTTGGTAAGACATCTACCCTCTCATGAAGAGTAACTGCCAGTACATTATTTAGTACAGCTTCAAGCTTATGCTTGTGCACCTACCTAAGTACTGAGTTTGTTAAGGAGCCTCCTTCCTGTCCCTTCCTGTCTCCTGCCTTCTTCCTATTTATTTTTTCTTGTAATTAAATGTAAAATCTGCTATTTATGGTAGAAAAATATACAAGCAGAAATGAACTGAAAATTAGATGCAAAGATATATTGCCATTATGCATTCAACATTCAGCGGTCTCTTTCCCTCAGCTACACACATGCTCTTTATAAATTTCTCTGAATACAGATTTATACAAGAGGATAAAAATCAGTTCAGTTTAGCAGAAGACAGATGTTTAGCAGAAGACAGATATTCAGCAGAAGACAGACAGCAATGTAGAGACTAAACATAAGATGTCCAGTTATTTAATTCATAGGAAAAAAAAAAAAGAAAAAGTAAAATAGGACTTCTTAATTCTGCAGAGTTAGAAGAGACATGGAATTATTTTTAAGAGTCACTGGTCAAGATGACCCCAGTCATCTGATATATAAATTGAATGGTATATAATGGAGAAGGGAAAAGGGTGGATGGAATGGAAATTGTTCTGAATTACTTGGAAAATAAATAACTTAAATTAAAGGACCCATCTAACATAGTCTGATCCGTCAACATTTTCTTTTGAGAAAGGCTGTAGCTCCCAAAAGAAAGTGTCTAAATAAGTCTATCCTCAGGAGAAAAAAAAAGTCTACTTCATTTTCTATGGCAGAGAAATACTCCTCCTCCAGTTTTAAAGACCATCACAAAACCAGATGTTTACCTAGAGTCAGTGGAAGGTAGTGCTGGTAGACAGCATGGTAGCACTTCCACCAGATTGGAGTATATCTTCTGCAGTGTCCCTGTGCCTGACTGAAAGTCCATTGACAATGACAATACTCATATTAAAACCAATGGTCATTCAGGTAAGAAAGCCCAAAAAAAAAAAAATTAAAAAAAGGAAAAAAATCAATTGTTTGATACTTTAAAAACTGCATTCATGACGATTTGCTTATTTTTCTCTTTTTAGTGGACTTATCAGAAAACTTTTGGAAACATTAAAGGATTCAATTAACATTTTAAATTCTATATTCATTTGGTGCTTGCACAGGTCTTTTATGGTGTGGGCATTCTGTTCTGGGAAATGATTCCAAAGGTCCTCAATAGATGTCCATTCTGTATTTAAAATATTAATGTTTTGTTGTATTGTTATAAGCAAGTTATGTTTAAAATAAGGTGTACAAGGATGAAAAACTAAATTGCAAATACAGGAGCAGTGAAAATTACCTTTGCATAATTCATCAAAAATATTATTTTTAAATAAGTCTCTTCAAATCCATCAGGCTTTGTATTTTGATATTCCTAATAAATGAAATTAATTATGGTTTAGGTACTTTTAGGTAGCTGAAATTTACATAGTTCAGGAAGTATTGTTGCATTATAGATTTCTCATGAGTTTTTATCTTAACAGCTGCTGATTTCGCATTTGTATATGGTACACTAAATTTATAGAAATGCATAGTAATTATTAAAAATCTTTTGTAAATCTGTAAGTTTGAATTGCTCTTAAGACATCGAAGTTTAAAATAATAAAACAAAATCCTATAAAATTAAGATCAGAAGGCAATATTATTGTTCAGTCATTACATAAAGTTAATATGATACCGACTGAACTGGGACAGTGCTTGAACATAGGTAACAGTGGTATAATCTGTCCTTAAATTTCTTCCTCTCCCGAAAAAAATATATAATCATGGAGTTCATAGAGCTTTGGAATGACTTATTTGGAAAATTAAATAATTGCGAGATGAGACTGCACTTAATGCTCTATTCAGAAAAAGAATGACTCATCATCCATTTGCTCCATGGGTGAACTGAGCTTTGCAATAGTTGAGACTAATACAGCACAGCTCCTGAAATAAAGCAAATCCATTTGCTCTGTCACAAATGGCAAATAAACTCCATCATTATGAGCAGATTTAACAACATTTGCTGAGCTTTTAACATTTTCATTCTTATTACTTTGGAGCTGGTCAGACACTGAAAACATTTTTTTTCACAGACTTGCTAAGTGTTTGCCTGCTTTTTAAATTTCCTCTCTTTTAAGTTTCCTGACCTTGTCCATTTATTATGCACATGTCTAAGAGATCTATTACAACTAAATACTGATGACTTCTCTGAAAAGAAACTGCTGGGAGCATTAAATGGCTTTGCTAATGTTGAGAAGCAAGGAGAAGGGGAAAATTTGCTAAAAGTTTTGAAACTATTCATAATCTGAAGCTTTTAAAATTTGGGTACATACTGATCTTTCTAAATCTTATCGATGAGAATGGTCAGTGCGCACTAAGCATGTTTGAGGAATCAGAGTGCTCTTACCTAAAAAGAGAAACTGGGAAATCAAAAGCATTTTCATCGAAGACTTTTTCTCTAAGGAAAACTGACTCTCAAAGCTGGTATAGTTTCTTATTCTTCTGAATTGCAAATGTCTATATTTCCTATTACCCATTAAAAAATTGCATTCATATATGCTCAGTTTTGATCAAATAAATTGTGAAATAATTTATGACATTTTTGCATGGTTTACAGTTAATAAAATGCTAACTTCATTTTCAAATAATTTTCTGTCTTCTACACACATTTTTTTGTATACTGCTAACAGATTTAAAATCATTCAGTGACTTTTCCAGAAAATGTTTGTGCTATGATCCCGTAAGATTGAAATATATGTGAAGTATTGATTCTATGGTTTCTTTAAATACAGACAAATCTTTATGAGTGGGATGAGTACCCCTTCACAGCCATCTGCTGAACTAGAATATACATTGTCAAAAGAAGATATTTTCTGTGGGGTTTTTGTTTCATACTGGTGATAATACCTGCATTTAATCCTAAATTCGACACCTAACTGGTTCCTAAGTTTTAGGTTCCTACTGAAACGTTCTGCCTGAAATAGTTCTCTACATAGAAAGTGAAGAGATTTAGGTTCTTCTAAAGCTCCAAAACTTCTCTCTTTCAAGGTCCTGGAGGATAGTTATTTCTAAAAGTATATTTGACAAGTAGCATTTTTCTTAAACTGTTGAGTTGCTGGTATTACATGCTTTAAATGTGTTTATAATAAACAATTATATAAGTTCATATTTAAGAGTAAGTAAATTGATAAAGATGCTGTACAGTGTCAAACCCTTCCCCATGTCACGCTTCTTTTTGAATAAAATTTCTGAATGTTTGGCTATGGTTTGGAGAGTTAGTTGAACTCTTTCTGACCTTTTAATATTGTGAAGTATCTTGAAACCTGTTTAGTGAAGAATTTTCTTTTCTGTTCCAGTTTGTGGATGATTTGTATGTCTTGTAGTTTTATATATTTGGGTTTAAGATTGCCAGGTGGAAACCATCCATATGTGATTTGTCTGGGAATTTCTTTGTGTACTTCTACACTTCTGGTAAGTAACTGGGGATTGGCCGAATTCTGTAGAGCTATATATTGTAAATGCATAGGTACATGTTAAATCATATGCTGAATGTGCTCCGTTTCAGTTGTTGGAACATTGCAATAGACCAATGGATTAACAAAGTATAACTTCATCTTGTTTTCTGGCTATGGGCTTTGTGTACCTGATCAATAAACTAATTGAGCTCAGACAGTTGTCTCCATTGTATCCTTCTTAAGGAAGCAAAGTTAACAAAATCAAGCTGCTAATTAATCAATTACAGATAAATTTTCTCAGAACTTGAACTAAAACCAAACTGGATAAAAAGGTACAAATGCATTGCAAAAGACAAATAAAACAACCAACCAAAAAACACCCACCATATCCCCAAAACAAAAAAAAATCCACAAAAAAGAGCAGAATTACATTGTATTATCAGATTTCTTGTATCCATACCTACAGGCTTCCCTTTCTTTGCTTTCTACATCTGATGAAAGTTCATTTCCTAAATTAAATGGCAAAAGTAGCTTGTTACATTCAGTCTACATTTTCCCATATGTAATTTAATCTCCTTATTGCTAGTTTATATCCTTTACATCCTCTAAACAATTCTATTCTCACTTGGGTATAATACTTTCTTTGGGTATTTTGAGATTTACTTACATCTTAGATAAAAAGTATAGACATATACATATGCACGTCTCATCTTTTTTTCTCAAAAAAAACCCCTATCATTTTATTTTGGGCACGGTCTGCCTTTCTACCTCTGTAAGCCTGAAGCAGACTGCATTTTGTCATGCAAATCGCATGCACTTTTTGGAAGACTTATTTTTCTGTTCCATCGTCTGTTACATAATGACCAGCTCCTCTGGCCTCTTTATTGTTTTACACTCCTGAAATCTGTTGGAATGTATTTGTATTAATATTGTTCCATACAAGCTAGATGTTTACATCTATTCTAGTCACTGACTTCATATCCAGTGGAGAGAAATCAGATTTTGCATAGGATGACTATTTCAACCTAGTGACTGTAAAGGGTGTCTCTGGTGACTGGAGCAGACTTGGACATTGGACTTTTACATGCCTAAAGGAAGGTGAGACTGCCAACTTCTGTAACTTGCTGTGCTGAATAATCAGTGCTTAGCTATAAACAGAAGGATTAGCTCAAATAAGAGTCCTAGGAGTCTGGAAACTGTAGCTGAATTATTCAATAAATCATGCATCACTTCCTTTGTACCTCAGTTTCTCCATCAGTTTTTATTATTGTTTTTGTTATCCTTCAAGGGATAAATTTGCATTAAAGGGAGATACTGGAAAAAGATGGCAGAAACAATCAGCAGAAAGGGAGAAAGTAAATGAAGGGTACAAAAGGAATAATTTTGCATCATGTGTAAAGGAAATTTAGAAAGCAATGTAATCCGAGGTTTTGTATGAAAAGGAGCAGTTCTAAATCTTGGAGGTAAGTACAGAACAGAAATTCAGACGCCTGTTACTTATTGACTGTAGTAAGGTTAGAGGAAATGGGTGAAGAGGAGACTGTGCTGTGATCACGGAGAAGATTTTTGTGAAAGTGTTTGAGCTACCTGCAATAGATAATCTGTTATATAAAGGTCAGAAGGAACAGCAGAGATGGAACTTCAAACACGGGCAAGTAAAACCTAAGATCTGGTGTTTACCTACATGTGGAGAGCAGAAAACGATAGACTCACAACTTCTCTGTCAGTTTTGGTAGTACCACATGGCAGAAGGAAGAGAACAGACAGTCTAGACTGTTACTCTTTGCTGTTCATTTCTATCTAAGCATTTTTTCTGTCTTCAACTGCTGTTTTATAGTTTATTAGAGGTTATGCTTTCTTCCACGGCATTTATCCTGGGTCACCTTTCCAGTTACTTCTTCTTTACATCTCAAGAATGCTAAATACAAAATAGAGCTGTAACATACATAATTTTACTTGATGTGTGTTTTGATGAACTAAGAACTTGTAATGGGGGCATTGTAAGCCAAGTTATAGCATAAGCCAGCATTTGTTGTATACCTGAAACTCACACTGAACCCTTCTAGAGTCCTAGGCTCACCAAGTATATGAAACCATTTAATGTCATGGAAGGAAATAGTTAACATAAGATTTATGTAATTTATGTAGATTAAAGTCCAATCTGTATGATTTATCATAGAATCATAGAATGATTTAGGTTGGAAAAGACCCTTGGGATCATCGAGTCCAACCATCAACCCCACTCTACAAAGTTCTCCCCTACACCGTATCCCGCAACACCACATCTAAACGACTCTTAAACACATTCGGGGATGGTGACTCCACCACCTCCCTGGGCAGCCTATTCCAGTGTCTGACCACTCTTTCTGGGAAGAATTTTTTCCTAATGTCTAGTCTAAACCTACCCTGTTGCAGCTTGAAGCCATTCCCTCTTGTTCTATCGCTGATTACCTGTGAGAAGAGACCAGCACCAACCTCTCTACAATGTCCTTTCAAGTAGTTGTAGAGAGTGATGAGGTCTCCCCTCAGCCTCCCCTTCCTCAAACTAAGCAGTTCCAGCTCCTTCAATCGCTCCTCATAAGATTTATTTTGCAGGCCCTTCACCAGCTTCGTTGCCCTCCTCTGCACTCGCTCCAGCACCTCAATATCTCTCTTGTATTGAGGTGCCCAAAACTGGACACAATACTCAAGGCGTGGCTTCACCAGTGCTGAGTACAGGGGGACAATCACCTCCCTACTTCTGCTGGTCACACTGTTTCTAATACAAGCCAGGATGCCATTGGCTTTTTAAGAACACCAGTGTTTATTCAGTTGTATAAGTGGAGAGCTCAAAAATCTTCTGAAATCAGGGACTTGCCATGGAGATCAATCAGCTGTGGGTTGGACCGTACGACTGAGTCTTTTGCTGTGCTTGGGGTAGTCCGAAGCTGATCTACAGTGACTTGTGTACTTGCTGATGCACACTTCCATTCTGGATAATGTAGCAAGGTGTCAGCAGTGGGGGGGCTGTTGGGGTGATCTCTATGAGGAGAGGGCACAGGCAGTTCCAGCCAGACCCACCACTGGCCAAAGCCCAATGCATCACCCCAGTGTTGTTACATGGAAACAAGCTTTGCATCGACAGCTTGCGCATGTTCACGTGCCCCATTATTAAACAGTGAAGCCACGTGGTCAAAGGACTAGTATCCACAGGCCAGGGTGCAGACACCAGATGGAGTCTGGATACAGACAGTATCCCAAGAAGGAATTAAATAAACTGAAGTCAAGGAGGTGGGGACATTTCCTCTTTCTTGCACAGGTATTGCTGCTTCTTTATTCCTTATATCATCCATTATAATTACACTTTAAGAGGAGGATACAGTTAACGTAGATGGTAGGGGAAACTCCCTAGTTTTTTTGTCCTGATCTGTAGTCAGTTCAGGAACCAGATAACCCTTACCTGTAGCTAAAGCTAGTGAAACAGTGAAGAAATATGAAAGCAAATGGAATTTCTCAAATTTAAAACTCTTGAAAAATCTGGTCTTTAGCATATGAGGTCCTAAGTGTGTACTCACACACACATAGATAACTGTATTGATTTAAATTATTATATTGACTTTAATGTGATATGTCAGAAGGGTAATTCATTGTCATCGTGGTCACACTGACCATTCATTCCACTGCATATTCTCAAAAGACTTCATCATTTTTAAATAAGCATTTGGAAAATTTGGAGATTTTCCTGCAATTGTTTGCTTCCACTGCCTTTTCACTTCAGTGCTACATGACAATACACCTATATTTAGTTGGCACTGGCAAAAATAGACAATGATTCGTACCTGTTCTATCTTCAAATAAGCTTTAATGTGGTATGCTGTGATACACTTCAGTATCAGACTCAGTAATAAAATATAGTACAGATAAACTTTAATTTGGCTTGACACTTCAAACTAAGAAGTTGTAAAATGTGTCTTTGGTTTTTAGTAGCTATGAAAAAAATTGATCTCCAACTAGCAATGAAGTCGGGTTTGATGTCATTAGAGTTCTATATTTCCAGTCTGACAGATTTTAATGCTTTTTTTTTTTTTTAAATGAGGTGTAAGGCAAAATTCAGAAAAGCATCTCAATGGTTTTGCAGCCAAAGTATCACTGCACTGAAAGTCAATTTAACTTTATAACTTTTGAAAAACGAACTTACAGGAAGCTTATCTCTGTCTACTTTGCTGTAAAAAGATGTGCAAGCAAACCTGCTCTCTGCCCCTTCAACCAGACAAAATGAGTTTGGTGAATGTAGCACTTCCCACTGTTTAATAAACTTAAAGGTGTTTAACTCAAAGCTTCCTATGATCTAAGTAGGTTAAGTACAATTAAACATACTAAAGTAACGCTATTCTTCTAACACCCCAGATGGAAGGCCCCCGAAACTCATTTTCCATATACATGACCATATGGTATGTTTTGAAAGCTACCAGAGCAGGATTGCTTCTGAATGAGGATGGCTTAGGTTCATCTTGAAGGTGCTTTAGGAGAATACACCTGTCATAAGTCTTGTCTCTTCTTGAACTGAGGGGCACCAGCCTGAATTATTCTGATGAACAGAGCCACAGAACTATGATCTGAAGACACAGGTGATCTCTCCAGCAAGACAGTCCTGAGCTATGTTGCAAATAGTATGCCATTTATCTCTTGATACACTGTTAACTGGGAAAGAACTATTCATGCGGTAAATTGAATCAGGGTAAATTATTAATAAAATATCTTAGTTCTATGCTTCTCTTTGTTTTATTTGTTTTTTTAAAAGGAGGACTTATGCCTTCCCTTTATCCTGACACACAATTTGTAGTAAAAGCTGATTGCCAATTAAGCCTTTCGATTCTGCTATCAGTCTTCACAAGTTTGCTGAAATCAACTGTTTTCCTGCTACTACTCTTTCCCAGCAGGGCAGTTAGTTCTCAGGTTCTTTATTCCCCACCCCTGGAAATACTATAGAATAATAACACATTGGTCACTGTACATTTTCTACATATTCTTGTAATCACGTGTAGTACTTCAGTTATCTGCATGCTGAGTGGAAATTGCATAAAGGTTGCCTGCACATACAAACACGACAACAAAAAAATCTTAGGAACAGTAGTAGGTGATTTACAAGTGTATTATTGCAGCAACCACCTATTTCATTAGACTAAATATTAAGGTAGTAGTCTTTGTGCTAAGTACTAAGAAAGAGTCTCTCATAGGGGTGTTGTGTGGTAGACTGTTTGCTCTTGACGTCCCACAAATGGAGTTTTAATGGCTTGAGATGAGTTAAGCATCTTTTGTTTACTCTCAAAATCAAACTAATGTTACTAAATTGTCTGTTGGGGGAAAATCCTGTATATATATAACCTATAGTAAATGTATACTTAAAGCTAAATTCTAATTAAAATCAGTTTTATTTACTCCAGCTGTAGACATGTTAATTGCATAATAGCTTTAATTCTGCAATGTGGGGCCGTAGGAGCTGCAGAGAGCTATTCCTGGAGGTGCAGTTTGGCGTTCCTCGGCAGAGATGTCCCCTTCCCCTCAGGACCGCCAGGCACCTCCTGCGCTCTCTCCAGCTGTGTGCGACCGCCACGGGGCAGACATTTTTCGCGCACCGTGCGATCAGCCGTGCCTGATTGCTGATGCCCTGTCTCGCAGCTCCAGTACAGGCACCCCTTTAGCAGGGCACCTCCCCGGACCCCGAGAAGAGCTGGCGGGCCGAGGACCACGGCGGAGCTGGGGGAAGGTGTTCCGTGCTCCGCGAGGACGCCGGGGCGGGAGCGGAGCGGGAATCGGCGGGCAGCGCCGCCGCCTCGGCCCGGCCCGCGGGTTCCCAACCGCGGACAGAGCCCGCTGGTTCAGCACAGCGGACAGCGCCTGGCGCCCGGGAGGGGCGGGGAGCGGAGGGCCGGAGGTGGGGGCACGGACGGACAGACACGGAGTGACAGCGGGCACAGAGCCACAGCCACACACTGAGACACGGCCACGGCCACAGCCGGCCACAGTGTAGGAGCAGTTACAACCCGCGGGCACAGGCACCGAGGCCCACGCAGAGACAAGGGCGCGCCCACGCATACACGCGCACTGGGACACGCGTGAACATGCAGGCACCAGGGGCACAAACCCACGTCTGGGACACAGACACACACAGACACACATGTGCATGCACACACACACACAGACACTACACACACAGACACACCACACACGTGTGTGCATGCACACACACACAGACACAGACACACAGACACACCACAAGCCCACACACCCCACCTTCACATGCATGGCAACACACATGCTTGCAGTCCTGCAGACACCCCCCATGGGCACACACACATTCAGGCAGACAGTGACAAGCTGGCACAGGCACACATGCACGCACCTGCACACGCACACACACCACGGAGGTGCATGCACACACATATCACGTGTGCTCACACTGCCACTGATGGGAGCAGACACACAGAGACACACACGTGCAGAGTTGCACATGGATACACACACAGACACACACACAGGTGTGCACAGACACGCACAGACACACACAGAGCCACACAGAGCCACACACACACATGCACACACACACACAGACACACGATCTAGCCTGGAGAAAAGAAGGCTCTGAGGAGACCTTATAGCGGCCTTCCAGTACCTAAAGGGGGACTACATGAAAGATGCAGAGGGAATCTTTATCAGGGAGTGGAGTAATAGGACGAGGGGTAATGCTTTTAAACTGAAAAAGGGGAGATTTAGATTAGATATTAGGAAGAATTTTTTCACTATGAGGGTGGTAAGGCACTGGAACAGGTTGCCCAGGGAAGTTGTGGATGCCCCATTCCTGGTAGTGTTCAAGGCCAGGCTGGATGGGACTTTGAGCAGCCTGGTCTAGTGGGAGGTGTCCCTGCCCATGGCAGGGGGGCTGGAACTAGATGATTTTTAGGCTCTCTTCCAACCCTAAGAATTCTATGATCCTGTGACAGAGACACACACAGACATATGCACACACAGGCACACATATAGACACAGACATGCGGACACACACACAGAGACACAGACGCACACATAGACACACAGGCACACAGCCACAGCCACACAGCCACACACAGACACCTGCACATGCAGATGTGCACAGACACATGCATACAGAGACACGTGTGCACACACACATAGAGAGAGAGAGAGAGAGAGAGACACACACACACAAAGAGAATATGTGGTGGGGTTTTTTTTCTTTTTCCACCGTAAATCATACTGATGTGTTTGGAGGAAGAAGGGAAGCTATCTACCCTGGAGCAAGTATCGATTATTTTAAGCATCCATGGCACCAGCTGCTCATAACTCTCTTTCAGCAGCTAAAAGGGTTATGAGTGGGAGGCTTAGGCTGAGGCACTTTGAAGGCAACTAATATACTGTAAAAAGCAAATGGAGTGACTTCCAGGTTGCTTGTTGGTTCTTATGGCAAAAGCAGATCTATGCCACCTGAAAAGTATTCCTGAACACATCTAATCTGTTCACCAGTACAGAAGAATGGTTCTTACACAAATAAGACAAATGCAATTACTTGAGCGTTTTCACTGCTGTCTCAATGTCCACAGGCATTTTTGTCTGTTGAAGGCTTCCACTGGGCTCAAATACCTATTATACCACATATTNCGGCGCACCGCTCCGCTCCGCACCGCACCTGCCAGCCGCGGGGCGCTGAGGGGAGGCGGGCGGAGGAGCCAGCCGGCGGCCGCGCAGCTCGCCCCGGCGTGCCCAAGGCGCGGCAGCCCCGAGGCGATGGAGCAGGAGAAGTACCTGCCCGAGCTGATGGCGGAGAAGGACAGCCTGGATCCCTCCTTTGTTCACGCCATGCGTCTCCTGGCCGACGGTAAGCCTCCGATCCCCCACACTCCCCTCCTCGCCGCGGCCCTACGATCGCCCCGGGGCGCTCGGCGGGGCGGGGGCCACCCTCTGGATCGGCGGTCCTGTCAGGGAACGGGGTCTCCGGGAGGCGCGGAGCCGAGCGGTCGGGTAACGGTAGTTGCGCGCCCTGGAGCCCGCGGCGGGAGCCTGTCTGACAGGACGGAGCCCGGCTGCGGCCGCTGGTGCTCCGCGCGCTCGGAAATGCCATTCGGTGGCTGTTGGTGGGCGATGCGTCGCCTCTGCCGCGGGTGGTTGGGCTTCCATCGTTCCCGGTTTTATTTGCACACAAACAGATACTGGTTTCTCGTTAAAGTCGTTATATCTTGTTTCCCATGCTTAAGTAATACGGTTTGTATGGTAATGCTATTATGCTGTTTAATGTGGCACTATTTTAGTTGACTACGCAATGTCAAGTGTTGATTGGATATGGTTTATCAGTTTCATGACCCTGTTTCATCCAGGACATGACGATTTTCCCTTGGTTTTCTACGGTGATCCAGAAAACACTGCTTGTAACGTTGTTATTCGTTGGAGTTCACCCTGCTTTCCTTTCTCCAGTTGAACTAGTTGAACTGGAACTGGAGATTCTTTAAAAAGTTTATAATTTAGTCTCTCTTAATAACTGCCTAGTGTAGTTATTGAGTGCAGGCCTTGTGGTACAGCATTTCAACTTTTGCTGAAGTGTAATCCAGTAAGTTCCCCTGACTTCTGTTTCTTCTGAGGCATATAACATTAATTTTAAAAATGTTAAACTTGGAACCTGATGTCAAAAAGAAGTAGCAAAGAATGATGCATAAATCAAAACAACCTATCAAGCCCTTAAATAAGGCTAAGGCAAAGAAATGTATGGTTAGGCCCTTGAGAAAGTCACAAATTCAAATAAGCTCACATTCAAAGGTGGTGAATAATTTCCAAAGTTCTGTTATATGTCATAAGGAAAATCATAGCAAATTAAAACTTAAAATCATAGCAGTAAGTGTCTTTCTCTGTTAGCAGTCTTTGTATTGTCTTTCCTTAATATATGTTCTATTGATTTGAATGAAGATACTGAGTCCAGGTTTTGTTAAAGTGCTGCTGTTTGATAGTTGGGAAACTTAGTATGAATACCGACACGTTTAGTACACTTTTGTCATAGCTACCTGCTGAAAAGGTAGCCATGCTATTTTTTGTGCTTGTTTTTCTAATAAACATTTGATAAACAAAGTCAGTATTTTTTTAGAGGGTTGTATTTTTTTGCACCTTGCAGTTCGATCTTTTCCCAGAGGGGGGAGGTATCTACTGAGAGTGTGCATCTATGCATGGGAAAGAAAGAAAATGCGTGAAGGACAAAATCGAAAGCGTGCAAAGTAAAGTTAAAAAAAAGGAAAATAAAATAGGTGATTCTAGGCATCAAGTCCATGCAGAAGTTGCATTTTGGGGAACTGTGAGACTGAATAAATGATTAGTTTTCTCATTCCTTCTCAGTATAACTAGGACTGTGTATATTTTAGTGGATTTTTAAAAGATGAAGGTGAGTTGTCTGTAGGGAATGCTAATGTCAGATTCACACCAGATACCTGGCATTATCCTTCAAAACACCATCTGTCAAGCTTTCTAGAGATTCATTTTAGCGTCTAACATATGATGACTGTTAAAACACTTCATCAAGGTAACAGTATAACTACTTAAGGAAACAAGAAATAATGCGCTGGTTGCTGCTGTGTGTAAATAGAAAGGAAATATATAGAACTGGCAGAATTTTGAGTGCCCAAAGAACATGGGACAGTGGTGCATGGATCTCTGTAATAGTATATTTCTAGGATATGTCCACGATGAAGCATGCTTCCAGACTGGATTTCTATTCTTTAAAATATGATGTACAATCAGCTACAAACATAATAATAGCAGCCAGGTGTTATTTTTATGGTATACTAAGCTTTTTTGATTGGCAGTAGATTTTGTGTAAAATGCCTAAGTGTAGCTTTGAAGGGCTTTGCTTCAGAGTTGAGAGCCTCAAGCATTCACTCTGACTTGAAAGTGCTGTGATTTTTCATGTCAGTTGCGAGAACTGAGGTTGAGAAGAGACATGCTGCTGTGTGAAACCGCAGAAGGACGCACAAGTGATAAGCATTCTGGAAATACGGTTTCAATTTATGACACTGGATTTACTTGTAAAGATAAGACCCCATGTTTTTCCCTGTTAAAGTGGGGGTTTTTTGTTTGTTTGCTTGATTGTGGTTTTTTTGTGTGTGTGTTTTGGTGTACTTAAGTAATTTGTTGCTTTTAAAATAAGTTATGTTTTCAATGTGTAGATCTGTGTCCTACAACTTGACCTGTGTCAGATGTGTACTTGAGTCAGTAGCTGTTTAGCCCTCACTGATGGGGGATGAATAGAAATTATTTATTTTAGTCCTTATTTGGGTAAGACCCTCCGTGGTGACATGCGTGGTGAAACTCACAGAAAAGGGACATTTCCTGTGGCAGAAAATTTGCACACTTACCAAAAAACACAAAGAAAGGTGAGGAAAAAGGTACTAGCGCTTCTTAGATACCAAGTGTGAACGTATAAACCAAATAATTTCTCTAAAAATCACCGAGGGAATCTGTGGTTGATTCTGAAAATGAACGCAGTCTCTAAATGACTAATTTAGTGCCTTAATCAGAAGATACTTTATTTCCCTCTGGGTCATTACCTGCTTCATACAGAAGTAGCTCCTATATGATTATTACTGTATTAGAAATGGAAAAGCCATTTGTAAGTCAACTGTTAGAAGAACTTGTGAAGTGTGAATGGTTGGTGATATTTACCTCAGTCTGGTTTATCCAAACTTTTGCAAAATGTATTGAACGTGTTTATTCCGACAATATAATCTAGTCAGCAATGGAAACAAAAGACCTCTTTTAATTGTAATAGGTAGCCAAATCTCTAAAAAATAGGCAAATCTCTATCTGTTGGAGAGGGCTCTTCTCTATTTATTGAAGTATTTTGAGGGCTTTTCTGTATTAATTGAAGTATGTTGTGTACCAGGCTGTTATAACATGGATGGTTTTAAATGATTTTATTGTAAACTGGTTACAGGTAGTTATTTTCTTAGGTAAGATTGTACTGCTTCTAGTAAGGAGATAGCCTGATCAATGTATGAAGTTAGATAATGCTTGGTCAGTTGAAAAATGTGAAAAATGAAAAGCGTATTGTTGAGCAGTACCTTTTGTACCTAACTTGTGCTTCTGCCACGGCATGCTCTAAAGCTCCAGTGAGAATTGACATCCTCTCTGTTCTAGTGCTGCCTTCCATGGTAGCTAATGAGCTGCTTATGTGTGCTGTTTTTGCATGTATGTAAATATTTACTGCTTTGTGTCAGATGTCTATGATTATGAATGTAAAAAGTGTGTGACTTTATCTGTGAAGGTGTGGGTGACACAGAGAGCTGCAACTGGCTGGAATGGTTTGGTAGTTGAAAACTTGTTTTTATATCAACGTTATTTTTAACCAGCTAAAGTGTCAGCTAATTGTCTATATACTTTTTGGGACCAGCAAATTTTATATATATGTGTGTGTATTTATATGTAGGTGGCTTTAGAATATCTTGCATAGTATATTATTCAAACCAGCTATGTGTGTTGTAATATAAACATAAAGGAAAAAGACCTATTGGAAAGAGCTGGCCAAAGTAAGAGCATCTCTCCCCATGGAAATATCAGCATTACTTGGGTAATGAGGTAGCTAATTTCTCTCTATGTAATGACAGTACAATTGACCTCAGACTTTCAATTGGCATTCCGAAGGCAATGAGAATCAGGCCTTTAACTTTAATCTTGAGTTAAGTCTCTAGATTATTCCATGTGGCATAGCATGAGTTTGTTAAACCTCCAGTCGTGTCAATTACACTCATATAGCTCAGCATCATAAAGCTCCTTGTAGGACAGGGCATGATTATTCAAAAGGTATATAATTGCTTAGTCTTTACACTCAGTGAGCATTAGTACAGTCTTTCATACAAGCTTGCAATACTTGTTCTAGCTAGTCTGAAAACCGTTGATGTAATGCAAATTCATTTTGTCTTATGTTCAGGATTTCAACTAATTTATTGGCTTACATGGGTTTTGGATTTCTTTGGACTCTTGGACATTCATTTGCTTTTCATATAGAAAGGCAGATTTAGTTCATAAGTATATGTTTCTATTAAAAACCTAGGGCAATAATAAGGTCACTATATGAAAATTATTTGTCTTGTCAATACAGAATATGACAATCGCATCCTTAGTCCAAGGTGTGAAAGGTTGTTGGTCAAGCCTGTGACCTGCTAAAGTAAGGCCTCTGACACTTTTTAATTTTTATCAAATTTTCCATTGAAAACTACTTGTGAAAATATACTTGCAAATTTATTAGTTTACTCTGTCTAAACAAACCTTTGGATTAAAATTAGATTAATGAAAAATTTTAAGTAAATTCATACATTAATATTAATCTGTGAGCAGTCACTTTTCTGCTTATTTCTTTTTTTCCTGAGGCTTACATCAGATGAGAAGAAAAAAATAGTGTTCACAAAATAGTTTGTATTAATCATCATTTACTTTGCTGTCCCAAGAAATGCAGTGTAAATAACTGGGAGATTGACTCAAGAAACACACTAATGTTTAGAGCATGTATTTTAGGTATCTTGCTTTCATTAGAAACTAGATTTTTATATCTATCATTTAGTTCTTTTTCAATAAAAAAAGAGTAGTATCAGTGCAAACTCCAGGTGGATACAAGGTACTTATGCTTTCTATAAAGGAGTGATGTGCTAGTCATTACAGACCTGGTTCAAAGCTCACTGAAGTAAATGGGAACCTCTGTTGCCATTAGTGGGCTATTGGGCAGTCCCTATACAAATATAATATATTGACTGATGCAGCTAATATCTTTGCAATCATGAAAATCAGTAAAATATATTGCAGGTTTGAAAGCTGACTGAGTTTTGCTTTCTTAAGGTTTATTTTAAAGGTGAATAGGTTTGTTTTTTATCATGATGTGATAACATGTTATGTTCATATGTGTTCATAATCTTAGGAAGTGCTTTTGCCTTGCAGAATGTAACACAGATGAATCCCAGGCAATAACCAGATTTAGGGAAAACAAAATGCTGTAAAGTGTTAGAATGAGTATAACAAAGCAACCTTTGTGTTTGTATTGACCCTAAGTTGTTAGTCATAAAAGGTGGGCTTGCTTAAGAGCATGAAAAAAAGATAGATGGGATTAAAAAAAGCCACAATAAAGTGTCTCCCTTTTAAATACATCTGAAGCAGCTTAGGACCATTTGATCTGTGATCTTAAATATGTACTTTGAAACACAGTAAATACTGCAAAGAGGGAACAATACAAATGCAATGACTGAAGGCTAGATTCTGATACCCTTGTGGTAATAAAAATAAATAGGGCTTCACTCTTTAAATGGTGGTGTTTGATTCAGTGGAGCTGCTTAAGGCGCAATTCAGTGCGAATAGCAGAATTTAGTACCAACTGTTTAAGGGAAGGTCAAAGGCATTTGTTGAGGCTTATCTGGATGACCATAGCCTCATCAGCAGAGTGCACTGTTTTTTGGCAATATGAATGTATTCCTTGGAAGGAAAATAGTTTTTTTTTAATTTGTCCTGGGAATTCTTTTAGTAAATTTCTTTCATACCAAGTTTCCTTGGTGTATTCGTTCAGGGAACACCTACTGTAACTGTCCATCTCTCTTCCTTTATGCCTCAAAATATTTTTAAGCTCAGGAATTTGGAAAACTGATAATATTGTAGTCAGTACCAAGAGAAGACAGAATAGCTGGGTAGTTGAGTAGAAAATCCCAGTCAACTATTAACTTCCCAAGTACGGAACACCTGTGTAATGTGTAGAATAGAGCGGCCATTCCTAACCAGGAGGTGGCATGATTGGGCTCTACATGCCAAAATAAAGCTGTATATCCTAGCACCTTCTGGGAAAAGGCTAGTCTGGCCCAACATGTATATCAAATTTTTGTGCATTGGATGCATGCTTTTCTCCCATGAGCAATATGCAGACTACTGACTACCTTATTTGCTGGGCTATTTAATAGTCTATAATACCTGATATGATCAGTAGTGACCAGTGCATAAGACTCCTAAGAAAGGCTGAATGTTTACCTAGCCCACCAAAGCAATGCCATAACAATAAACCTGATCCTCCATGGCAACCAAGGACACAGGTTGCAAGCTCAAAGTATGCGATGTGTTGGGGTTTACGTGTTTAGAACACGTAAATGTAGCTGTTGTTTGGTAGTTCCTCTCCAAGCTTTATTAAAATAGGAATATGCTATGCCTCTCTGTGTCTTGCAGCTGTACCGTAAGCTAAACATACTACTTAGATGAGACTGTTTTCTTAACCTGCAGGGTCACTGCTCTTATCCAGCATTTCAGTTGGAGGTAAGAGTGCCTTTTCAAAAACAAGCAGGTTTTAACTGTTTCAATTTAAATTTCTTTTCTCCAACAAACTGTTGAATTTGAAGTAAAATTCAGTGTTCTCACAATTGACCTCAGAGTATATGTTTTTCTTTTAAAAACTTTGAGAATAAATAAGGAAAGTGTTTTCCTTAAGAATTTGAGGTCTTAATAAACATGCATGATGGAAAAAAAATAATGCTGGTTTGCATGCTGATCCTGCCTAAGCAATGTGAATGTATGCATTAGTCTTTTGTTCACCTTGCACTTTTCAGTTCTTGGATGGGTATCGTGGCACAGGGTTAGGAATATCAGTGCACTGTATCAGAATAAGTGAGGAAGCAGACAGTTTTTAAAATGAAGTGTGTAAAATAGGGACCTTTAATGATGCTACAGTGTAGTCTTTGGCTGTATAAACAAATAAGGACTATGCAGTCTGAGCAGAGAAATGGAAAACCTTGACACTTGGGTGAAGGTCTGAGGTCCATAGTACATGGAGTTTTGATTTGTTTCTTCCTTGTACGCTATACCTTCAATGAATAACTTCTAAAATCACCATCTGTAAGATATAGACTAATGCTGATTCTAATTCTTTGAGATCTCTAAGTGAAAAGAGCTTTATAAGAAATGTGTGTTATTACTTTTAATATGAAATTATTCTTTTTAAATTTGCAGGCGAAAATAATCCTGGTTATTACAGTCCTCTGTAAATCCTGTCATATTGTAATTAGAATCCTGCTGGAAATGAGTACAACTACTTCCTTATCCTATAAAGGACTGGAACTAACGAAAACTTTGAAGAAAAATTATCTAAGACTTTCAGCAGTTTAAAAACCTCCAACCTCCCAAAAAACCCTCTTGGAATAACTTATGCCTGTTCCTGATTTCACAAGTTTTGCTGATAAAATGGAGTTTTTTAGTTTGAATACTGAAAAATTCATCAAGTGAAACTCATAATAATGCTAGTGTGGTAATATTGAGGATCATCCCCATTTAAATAAGATGATACAAATTTTTGATGGTCTTATATGGCTGCATGTGATATAACCAAAGATACCTTTAACATTTCACATGCTCTGCTGGCAATGGGCGTTCGCGTTTGTTCTTCTTGGATTAGCTTGATCCAAAGCCTAAAAGACATGGGGCAGGTCACTCCTGCCTTTGAATTTCTCTGCACCTGCTGAAGTGTTCATCAGATACTCTAGCATCTATTTCTTGTTGTAAAGGTTACACAAAAAGATGTAAACCTCAAAAGCTTTTGATTTATAAAATACTTTGAATTCTGGGAATTGATGTAGCTATTGGACAAAGTAATACTTCATGCTAGTCTATAAAATATTTGTTAAAGTGTGCATTCCTCCTTTTAGCTCTGCTTTGGTTCTGGAATGAAAAGAATTCTACTTTTATAGTAGAAGCAGTTTAGATTTGCTAACTGAAGGCAGGTATGTCTTCAGGAAAAACAAAGGTAGGGATCAAAGCCCATGGCTCATAATCAGTCAACTTCTGAAGAGCAGCACTTTGAGTTAGAGGAAAAAATAGTTTTCCTAGGAGGTGTGAGCACTGGAGAAAGAAAACAAATCCCCTCTTGGCATATTCCCCTAGTTTAATGCTCCCTAGGATTCAAATGTACATTTCAAAGCTCTTTCAAATGCTTGAAGTTAAAGGACTTGCTGTGAAATCAAGGACTCTGTATGTTTTGAAAATGGTTTTTTGGTATGGGAAAAATTTAGAGTTACCTTCCTACCTCTCATGGTGTAAACTTTTATGCTCCGTATTTCTGATAATGTGGGCTCATATTGCTGATTTTTCTGAATATTTCTAAGCAAATTTGTTTCATGCTCGCTGTCTTTTTTGAGATTGTGGTAAGAACTTCTTGGTGTTGTCTGGGGGTTGTCAGGTATCCTCTGGGGTCAGAGCTCTAGCTGGGGAAAGAGGGAGACTTTATTTTTCCTAAATATTTAGGACTATGCTGATTTGCTGCAGCTATGAAGCTAGCTCCTTGACTTTCCAATTTGCAACTTAAACGTTTTTCCCCAGTTCTGCTGAAATGAGCAGCACCAAACTCTCAAGTAACTTACTGACTTTTCTGTTGACGTTTGAAGGGTAAATTAAGGAATGATAAAGTGAAGGAGAATTCCAAGAGACCTTTCTCCCTCCTTGTCTTCAGACAGCTGTTCAACAGGAAAATAGAGTGTTAATTTTGGTAAATGATGCTTATTATCCTGCTGTATCCATAGGACTGTAGAGCTATCTAATAGCTTTAGCTTACACACAGATACATATTTGCAATTATTTCACTAATATTTGTTTGCAAACTAGTGGGCTTTAGTCTAGCCCATTGTAAAATTTGAAAGAACTTCCCCCTCATACTCGTCGATCAAGGTAGATATGTGAATTACAAATCCATTTATTATGTTCAAAAGCCATTGGCGGATAATTTGCCATGCTCAAATCTTACATTGCATGGATTCTTTTTCCTGATCCTACAAACTCCTATTTAACAAGAAGATTGTCCTGTCTCCATAAACACGCTATTGCACAATGTCCTGTAAGTTATTCTAATTCAGTTTTGTTTGTTGGTGTCTTCCAGATGCTGTGTTGCTGCTGTTACTGGGGTGGTTGGTTTGTTCTCTGCTTGCTGCAAATGGTTTAGTGTAAACACCAACAGATCAGGTTGTGCAAAATCCTGTAGGAAATATATTAGTGACCAGTGGAAAAGCAAAGGGGTCTGTAGGTCAGCAGGGGATGTGGGGAAACAGATGCTCATGTTACCTATTTTGTTACTTTTCTTTTTCTCGAAAACTAAACTGCAAGATAACATGGATATACAATAGTTTAAGTTGAGTTGTGCATGACAAAAAGGTGTTCATGCTGTATCAGTTTGTTAGAATACACAAACCATCTATTCCAGCATGAAAATACTCTTCCTGCCCTGAAGTGTATCAGTAATCTGAAATATGCCTGGTGCAAGGGAGAAGACTAAGTTTGTACTGTCAACTATCCAAGTGCTTCTTGTGGTGGAAGTGGGAGATGTCCTCAACAGAAGGCGGAAATGGACCAGCTTAGTCTAGACAGAAAACATGAGCTTGATGTGATTCTGCATCTGTCCAAATACTAGGAAGTCCTCAGTGGGAGACAGAAAATAATTAGAAGCTAATACCAGCTTTCCAGTTCTTGACAGTTCACCTCTGTCCCTTCTCACAGCCTTCAAAGGTTTTTTTTATAAATAATGAAAAGTAGGATGGAGAGACGGAAGAATGGGGAAAAAGGAACAGGAAAGGTGGAAAAAGGAGAGAAAAAATAATGGGAGACTGTAAGCGAAGTGGAGAAGGGGGTAGCAGTACAGAAAAGGATATAGAGAAGAAAATTAAAACAATAAAGGGAAGAATTAAATTCTGGTTTAACAGGTGTAAAGATGTTCAGTTACTTTGTCTCTAAGAAACTGATGAAAGCTAGAAATATTGAAAATTATGCAGTAATTAAACACAACAATCTATTTTGCAGAGATCCTCCTAATTTTATACTACAAAGCAACTGGGATCTCCCTTGTAGTAAAATTTACAGTCTTTTTGGAATACTATGATTAGCTTGTTAATAGTTTATTTATGGTTTTTGTTTTAAAAGGTAGTATTGTAACATTGAACGGATTGAAGTTTTAGAAGTGGAATTTCCTTTTGTTGCATAATAGAGCCTTCAAACTTTGGATTGGAGTGTGTTAGTGCTACGAGCTGTGAACTTGGACTTTTATTTATTTATATCAGTGGTTTTCTCATTACAGATGAGAAGGATTGTCCAGATTCTGCCTTTTCAGTGATGCTTTCCCAGCTTGTTCCTTTGCATCACCTTCCCCTGGTAACTGATGCCTCCCCCAGCCTTCCTCTGAGCAGCAAATATAATTAGTGAACTTCCCACCCTTGGCCACTTTAATTCTGTTTTATATTTTTCTCCTATCCTCAGAACCTCTGTGAAGAGAAGGAGGTGGTTTATTTTTTCCATGGAGACTTGAGCTGGAAGTAAAGCTGGCAGCTTTACTGGAGAAGGATGTCAGAAACGATGAGCAGAAGGTGTTATGGTGAGGAAAAAGGCAGGTGACAGCATAGTGTATCTTTAGGAGAGAGGAGGGTTAATTGAGGGGGAGCTCAGAAAGACAGAGCAAAGCACATGGAAGATGTTGGAATGAAAATTAAATTGGATAGCTTTTTCCCCCCTTTAAAGGGGGGAATAATGTTTATCTAAGTAATATACTTCACTTGCTACATACTCTACTTATCCATACAACCAGATAAATAGTTACTGGGTGTATATATATTTTTTCCTACCAAAAAAAGTGATGTATATAATATAATAGCAGTAGCATAGTGCACTATCTTATGGAAAAACCTGCACTTCCATCATTTGATTATTCATGTTTTAGGCCATAACCCTTTGCCCATACCCCAGTGCATGCATAATTCAGTGTAACACTGCTAATGCTGCTTTGAGAAGAAGATGGTATTCTCATGGTGATGCATGCTTCAAGGATGACTGTTCCAGAAATAGTGACTTCTGTATGTCTTGCATCCACCAAGATAAGCTTACTCAGGTGTTGGAATTCCTAAGCATTTTGATGTATCCCCCAAATTAAATGTAATCCATCCTCTCATGGAAATGTGGTTCAGAGTACATGAGTATTGCCACACCTGGAATTACTTAGTAACTCCTCAGGCCAAGGATGAGATGATGGTGAACATTTTATCTAGCCTTATAGGGTTTCACAGAAGAAAGGTTAGATATGCTGAGATCATACTGTTCAGTTGTGGAGTTCGCAGCTGATTAGAGCGCAGTAACCTTCACAAAACCATAGAATCACAGAATCTTCATGGTTGGAAAGGACCTTTGAGATCATTGAGTCCAACCATGCACACGGGAAAAAAAAACAACCCTACAATCTCTTGTCACTAAAGCATGCCCTGAAGTGCCAAATCTACACGTTTCTTAAATACCTCTAGGGATGGTGACTCAGCCACCTCCCTGGGCAGGCTCTTCCAGGGCCTGACCACTCTTTCAGGAAAGTCATTCTNTTCCTGATAGAAGCCAGAATGCTGTTGGCCTTCTTGGCCACCTGGGCATACTGCTGGCTCATGTTAAGCTGGTTGTCCACTAGCACCCCCAGGCCCTTTTCTGCCGGGCATCTTTCTAGCCACTCTTCCCCAAGCCTGTAGCGTTGCTTGGGGTTGTTGTGACCGAAATGCAGGACCTGGCACTTGGCCTTATTAAACCTCATACAATTGGCCTTGGCCCATCGATCCAGCCTGTCCAGGTCCCTCTGTAGAGCCTTCCTACCCTCAAGCAGATCAACACTCCCACCTAGTTTGGTGTCGTCTGCAAATTTACTGAGGGTGCACTCAATCCCCTCATCCAGATCGTTGATTAAGATATTGAATAAAATATTCAACACACAAGCAGCAAACTGTCCTGTGTCTTTAAAACTAACTCTGTGCTATCCATAAACTGAAATAAAAATTTTGGAGATATTAAAACCAGCTTTAAACTGCAAACAGTAAAAAGATTGCATAAAGCAGATTAGAAAAAGGGGACTTGATTGGCAATTCTGCGGTAAGATTGTTTCACTGTAATATGAGGTTTTGCTTCTTACTGGCTTGCACGGCAGAAGAAAACAACTGAAAGACTCTAATTGGGTCATTTAAGTTTCAGTTAACATTAATTTTATCTTTTGTAATAAATGTCATTTAAAAATATATATACACATTTCGTAACACATTGGAAGGCTGTGTTACAAGGCTTTTCTGGTTAACTTTAGCATTTGCAGTATTACTCAGTAAAGGGTAATTCAGGTTCATTCACTGGTTTAAAACAAAGAAGTGAACTGAAAATTAGGAAAAGATCCAATGCAATAAGACTATTCCCGCCCCCCCCCC
>VWZL01006039.1:0-55496 GCA_013396915.1 Stercorarius parasiticus | reverse complement strand
CGCCCCTCATTGCTTAGCAGACTCGACTCTAGTTGTCAGAGGCATGAAACATGTGACCTAATGGAAATTTCAGGTAAAATGTTTGTCTCCCTGTTGCTGGCATTGACATGTAGATACGTGCTGCTTGCGTCTCATTTGTAAGGCAGGTGTATTGCAGTGTAAGCACGGCAGTCTTAATTCCCCTGGTTGTGTAGGTCAGGCTACCTCTTGGAATATAGTGTTACTCTCTTCCCTCTCACACGCTTTTGTTTGTTTCTCAAGAAAGCAAGGATTTACCATAGTGAGAAGTGATGGTGCATGTTGTAGTCTTGTCCCAGCATTGAGCTGGGTGAAGACCAAAGCTGGGACTTAAGGACAGATTTAACCAGTTTGACTTAAATTAAATATTGACCATATCTAGCATTCCAAGTCAAATTGTGGTGATTGTTCACTTTTTTTCCTTTTAGAAATCAAGATCCCAAGGAATAGATTCCTGCATTAGTTTCTGGCAGTGTGAGCCTTGCTGCTAACAATTTTTGTTCGACTGTTACCTGCTCAAGTTTTCTTCCCGATTTTGTACCATTTTTTAACAATATTGAATATTGAATGTGGATCAGAGTCAAACTCCAGAATCATTTTAAGAGGCATATTTTTATTTTAACATTATTTTTTTCACTTTTTGAAGTTGGGGATGTTGACTATTTGAGATCTATCTTAAGCCATACTTCCTTATACATTACTTAAACAAAACCACTGAAATATGGCTTACTACAGAACACCCTATGTCAGATACAACAGAATAATAAACTAATGGAGTTGATCTGCAAGATCATATTATACATAATAGCATCTTCTCATGAGGTTATTTCAGGAAAGGTAGAACAGTCATTTAGGAAAAAAAACCTTGTGTCTTATAGCCTTATGGTTTGATTTCTCCTGCCCCCTTGCCCCCCTCCCGAATCATCTTAATCAAAATTTTGCCCGCGGCACTGGCAGATGGCCCGTGTCAGGGAGATGATTTTTCATATGACAACAATAAGGGTGTTTTCCTTTCATTTGACTTTATTTTTGACATTGACTATACGCCTTAGTGGTTTCCTCAATAAAAACAGTGTGAAAAATTTCAATGGATGTTTCATAATCTGTAATCGTGTTGATGTTCCTGTATATCTTTTAGCATATTTTTTTAAGAAATCATGATCTTGGCAACTTGGACCAAAATTTTCTTTTGTACCAAGGGCTTTACTTGAAGTCCTTAAAGTGCTTGGCCTTAATGCTTTACTTTAATATAGCAGGTGAAAATTTATTCTGACAGACAACTTGTGATAAGCATTCTTCTCTTCAGTAACGCTGGCAGTAGGAGTCCCTGTTTTATGTGAAACCACATTATTTATGAATTTTGCTCCACTGTGTTTTTCCTCAAATTCTGAAGAATTGTAACTGTCAGATCTTTCCAGAGTGATTTATTGTGACTTTTAGCTCAGATTGCCATGAGAACATGTAGTTTGATATTTGTGTCTCCTATTGAATCCTGCTTACGGATAGTAATAGTTTGTTTTCATTACACCCAAAATACAGATGCTGTTAGCCCTTAAACTGTTGTAGGTGGGCTATTTCAGTACTCTTCAATATGTCGCATGGCTATTTTGGTCACGTTTATTCCATAAGACTTAGAAAATGGAGATTGTTTCACTACATAATTTATTTTCTTGTTACTCTGTATTTAGATTTGCTCTGTAGTTTGGACAGGAATGGTCGTCATTGGTTGCTTCAGATGGCTGGAGGAGGTGGGATTTTGTTACACAGTTCACTATCCCAAGGCACCTTTGTACCTTTCTATTTTGTCTTGTGGGGCACACAGCTTAGTTACTGTCTCTTTCTTAACAGTGATCTCTGTTCAATTTACTGTGTTGATTTTTCTCCTGAACAACCTACAGTTGCTTCTTGAGTCCCTTCTTTTCCAGGGATGTTCCAAATCTTTGGGGATTTGTATAGTTTTATCTAAATTTTATTGTCCTCAGCCTCATAAAAATGGATCTTCCTAGGAGACACCAATGGCTGTATTATACCTTGGGTTGTTGTTCACTGGAGCATGTAAGTTCCATGGTCTTTTAATTTAACCTCCAGTCTCCTCCCATGTGAAGTTTGTCTTCTCTATAGGGCACCTTAGAATCATAGAATGTGTTGGGTTGGAAGGGACCTTTAAAGGTCATCTAGTCCAACCCCCCTGCAGTAAGCAGGGACATCTTTAACTAGATCAGATTGCTCAGAGCCTCATCAAGCCTGGCCTTGAATGTCTCCAGGGATGGGGCTTCCACCAGCTCTCTGGGCAACCTGTTCCAATGTCTCACCGCCCTCATTGTAAAGAACTTCTTCCTAATGTGTAAGCTAAACCCACCCTGCTCCTTTGCCCCTTGTTCTATCACTACATGCCCTTGCAAACAGTCCCTTCCCAGCTTTCTTGTAGGCCCCCTTCAGGTACTGGAAGGCCGCTATAAGGTCTCCCCGGAGCCTTCTCTTCTCCAGGCTGAACAACCCCAACTCTCTCAGCCTGTCCTCATAGGAGAGGTGCTCCAGCCCTCTGATCATCTTTGTGGCCTTCCTTGTAGCTAAATCCAAAGTGGATGGATTTATTAGACACCAGGAGAGAAGAATTGCATAGAATGATCAAGAGTAACTTATAGGATGTAGCTTTTTTCTTCTATGCATAGTTAATAATTTAATTTGGATATTGGATAGAGTAAGGCTTTTCTAAATCAGGCTATTCTAAAACTAACAACACTGTTACAGATTCAGAATCTGGTCATAAGGGGATTGCGCTGTACAATATGCAGTCATTTGAATATTGTGGATTGCAGTAAAAATGCACCACACAATTTAAATTTGCAATAGCTGTCTGGTCCTTTATTCTTTGGTGTTAAGTGCATTAATTTATTGCCTGTTTTAAACTGCACTGTGATATGGGCTACCTCCAAATAGCTGTCCATCGAGAAACACTTCATTGAGTAGTGGAATTCGGGTAGAAAATACAGGGTGTTAATGAGAAGTAAATAAGGTATTTGGGGCATGTTTTTTTTCTATTTGCTACTCGATTGAAAATGACATGGTTTTTTCAGTGGTCTCCAAAAATACATTCTTGACTGTTGATACTGTTGCACAGGTGGCTTCTGGGGTCTCTACCAATAGGTAGGGAGAGAGGACAACAATATTTTAACTCTTCTTTTTTTTTTAATATAACAACAAGGCCTTTCCCAAAGATTAACAAAAGTGGTATTAAATAATGATATCATATACCTAAGTTGGAAAATTAAATCATTATTCTATTATGGCTTATCACTGATAAACCTTTGCTAAATAGCACAATATTGCTCAGTAAAAGCAAGTTCTCTTAACTCTGAAACTGAGAGTATCAACGTTATATTGCTTCTGCCTTCAACTACAGTTTGTGCAGCACGCTGACAGTGATACGAAAGTGATTTTAGATTTTGAAAGACTAAAGTGTTTTTGAGCTGATCACATGGCAAAACATGAAGTTTTGGGTACTTTTTTTTTCAACACCAGCTTTTCTCATTAATTCATTATTGGGGGTTGTAATTTCAACCATTAAATATTTCAGTCTTATCGTGTGTTTTTCCTAGAAGCTTTCAGTCCAGGCAGCGCTCACTGTCCATTTCTTTCTATGGAAAAAGTAGGATGAGAGTATGTCTCAGTATTTAAGCAGGCAGGAATCCAAAGATAACTTACCATAAAAATATTACCATCCTTTTAAGAAAACCTGACAAATGCAGGGGAAAAAGAAATAGTCTTTGATGTCCACTTGGGTTCATTCCTGAAGAGATATTTCAGATGTTTTGTACAACTTTACAAGTAAACCAGTTGTTAGAAAACACAGGTACTGATGATTCGGCACTTCGAAGTTTGAAGTTATTTTTTAAGATTTTTCTTTTCTGCCTGAACTGAGTTCTGAATGAATTATAACTCATGTTCAAGTCTATTATTTCTAGCCCCATGGAAGTATAGAATTAACCTTATGCTGTAAGTAAATTGCACGAGCATCAGACTGAGAGATGATGCAGCACATGCCTCATTGAGAAAACCTGGGAAGACATGTTTGAGGAACGTAACTACTGCTCGTGAACAAAAGAAATATTCTTCAGAGGTTGAAAAATATAGTCCCTTTGATTGTTGGTATTGCTTCATTTGGAATGGCTGAATACCCCATGCCCACTAACCATCTTTTCTGGGTGCCATCTTTCTAAGGGTGCCTCACTCAAGGGGCCTGTTGGGTGCAAAAGCTGTGTAGTGCTTTCTTCCCATGAACTGGATGTATGGAAGCCTATTACTTAGGCTATATAGTGGACAGAGGAGGGGGAAAAAAGTCCTAGTATCTGCTGCTTACTATGTATGTATATTTGCATAATAAGTCACTCAATCTTTTCTACCTTTTTGTGAGGGTCTTGCACCTAATAGTTCTTAACTAATATTTACTTTCTTTTTATTTTTCTTAATTCTTGCACTTTCCCTTTCCTGAATTGTTGTCCTATGCCATGTGATGCCCTTGTCTACTTAAATAACAAGCTCTAGGAGGCAGGTGTGAGGTGCTGTGTAAATATAGTATGGTAGTACATATAAATGTTTTTCATCACTTGTTTGTCAGGAAACTGATCACTGCAAAATAGATTTGACTCTAAAAGCCATCAGCAAGTTTTGGAGCCTGTTCTGGAGTGCCCCCTGACCAAGTGCCGCTCAGTTCATGTTACCTGCTCATTCAAAGTTTTAATTCGGTTGAGGTCTTTCCTATGGACATGTCCATTAAGATGCTTTCCACTGACATCTGTAATAGGCCTGTTTGCTTTGGTAACCTTTGGTCTTTTCCAGTTAGGTATTGAACACATCATCTTTCCAACTGTTCTCTCCATTAATATATTTGGAAGTTGTTCTTGATTATCTCTGCAAGTGTACCAACCAATAACAAGTGGATCTTGGTCTGGGTAGGAAGGGCTTCCTGCCCTCACAATAGGGTCTAAACTGCACTGCCTTTTTTTTTCTTCAAAATAATATAATCCAGTCATTCTTAATGTACCTCTTGCAACACAGTCATGTTTTTCTAGGCATTTCTTTGTTTCTTCAATAGCAAGCTCCTTCTGCCCACTTCTGACTTAATTTTCCCTTTTGTGCACCCACACATTGCATTTTGACTTCAACAAATTTCGAACACATTAAGTTGTAAAACAGGTATCTTAATCACTCTTCTATCACTCTTCTTGCTTATGTTTTTGGAGATGAGCTACTAATTTCACAATCTCGTAGAACTAAGCAAAGCTACAGTATCAGCCTGCATGCTTATCAAATGTACTTCTTTTAAAACCAGCATCCTGTTTTTTTTTTCAAGTTAAATAAACACTGAGGTATTCAAATTATTAATTTACAGGGTTGTGGCAAAAAAACCTGATAATGGATTGGCAAGACAGTGGGAAAAGAAGAGAGAATGCTGGGCTGGAGAATATCGGTTTCCTTGTGAGGAAATAAAATTTTTTGAGCAGAGAAAACCAGCATGTGTCTAAGGCACCAGAGATTACTTGAATAAATGTCCCAAAGAGCAAGTAAACCCATGTGAATTGAATTGTGTGAATAAACCATATTTAAAGAAAAATATACAAAACCTCAAACCCCTAGATTGGTAGTGAAAGATGGAGAATGGCAGTAGAGGGATAGGCTGAGTTGTTATTGAAGAGCTACCACAGCTTGTGATAATAGAGGAGACTTGACATAGGAGACAAGCTAGAGAATTAGGCTTGAAATAATTGTAAAGGAAGCTAGCCTAAGAGTACAAGCATGTAGGAAGTAAATACAAGACAGCATATAGCTGAAATGAATTAAAAGAGAAGAAAAAGAGAGAACAGGTGAGAAAATTGAGGAATAAGGGAGGAGTGATACTCATATTGCTGTCTGCAATCATGAAAAGACTACAAAAATAAGATAGTAGCAGCAGCAAAGTCTAAGGGCAAAACCAGGGTTTCAGTAAGGTCACAGAAGAAGGAATTTTTTTATACATATGTTATTAGTGTGATGTGATGGAAGCTGCAAGGGAAAAATTACTTGCATCAACTGCAGGAGGAAGTTCTGAAAATGCATTCTTATCATGCTGAGAAAATGTTAACAGTGGTATGCAGGAGCATGCCACACAAATGTACACCTGACACAGCTTTTGGCTGCTTGACAAAAGCCAGAACTATACTTTTCTTGAAAAATGTTACTTTGCTGCCATTAAATCCTCTCCATGATAAGTTAAATGATTTAGCTAGAGATGGTGTCAAGTTGTTATATGTTACCTTATTGGCTGTTAATCACACCTTAATATTCTAGCGTTCTCCATAATAGAAGATTTTTTTTTAATAACTGTGATTTGTCAGGTGTTTGTTTTATAACACCTATTCCCGATGCTCTTATCTTGCTACTGCTACTTGCTCTTTCAGTGGGAAAGGGCAATTCAGGGAAGATTTACCGAGGACCCAGCTGTGAATCTTTTAGCACCAGACTGCTATGAGCATTTCTCTGTCATTGGCATGGTATGGTCGCTACACAGCTCCCTTTAAAAAAAAAAAAAAGTCTTTGTCTGCCTCCGTAGAATTTTTGCTTTGACATTAGGCAATGTATTTTTTTTTTCCCCCTCAGAGAAGTTTTCAGACACTGAGAGTTTTGCGTTGTTTTATTAGAACATTCACTGTTGATGCTCAAGCTAGGAGCATGGTCATGGTGACAATGTTCTACCTCTAAACAGCTGGTGCAGAGCATGCACGGAAGAGTGGAAGCTGAGTGTATATTAATGTCAAGACCATGTTTTTCACTCTTGGGAGTTCTCAGTTTCCATTACATTTCATATCAATTTTCTTCTAGAACTGTATAAAATGTGAAACAGGAGAAGTCTTCAGCCATATAATACAATGCAAAGGCAAGTACCAAGTTATACTTTAGAAACCAAACTCCATCACTAAGGAATGCAGTTCATTTGCTCTACTACAGTGGTAGAGTCATAATGGTAATGATAAAATGATACTGTTAGGGTAAATGGAGTTAACTCTGTACAACTAGTTGGTTTCAGGTGGTCTTTGCAAGTTCTGGAGGTTGTGGAGAGGAAAGAAAAAATCTTCTTTAGTGTTCCCTTTTTTTATCATTTAACAGACTCACACAGAATTGAAAATGTACATAAAACACAAAACTCCATGTGAAGACCACCTGATTCAAAAGAATAAAAGGTAAAATACTTAATGGATTGGGCAGAAAAAACAATTATAGCATTTTCTTACATTTAAGTGGAATTTCCTGTATGTGGATTTGTCCTCACTGCCTCTTGTCCTGTCTGTCACTGGGTACCACTGAGTCTAGATCCATATTCTTTACACCCTTCCTTCAGCTGTTTATAGACATTTATGAGAATCGCCCCTGAACCTTCTCTTCTCCAGGCTGAACAGCCTTTCCTCATATGTGAGGTCCTCCAGTCCCTTAATCATCCTTGTGGCCCTCTGGTGGTCTCTCCTGTATATCCATGGCTCTTGTGCTGGGTAGCCCAGAACAGGACATAGCACTCCAAGTAGGGCCTCGCCAGTGATGAGTAGAGGGGAAGGATTGCCTCTGTCGACCTGCTGGCAATGCTCCTCCTAATGCAGCCCAGGAGGCTGTTGGCCTTTTTTGCAGCAAGGGCACAGACTGGCTCAGGGTCATCTTGGTGTCTGCTAGAACTCGTCGCAGTTTTGCAAAGCTTGTTTTGCAAAGCTGCTTTCCAGCTCTTTGCCTCCTACCTTGTACTGGTGCATGGGGTAATTCCAGGTGCGGGACTTGGCATTTCCCTTTGCTGAACTGTGAGGTTCATGTTGATGCATGTCTCTAGGCTGTTGAGGCCCCTCTGAATGGCAGCACAACCCTCTGGTGTATTAGTCACTCCTCCTACTTGTGTGTCATGTGCAAGCTTGCTGAGGGAGCACTCTGTCCCATCATCCAGGTGAAGATGTTAAATGGTATTGGACCCAATATTTGAATCTCAATTATTTGCCTTAGTCTTAAATTGAATGTTACCCTTACATAGATTCCAAATGTGAGTATATTAAGTAGAAAGAATATGGAGAACATATGCAAATATTGTCAAGATAAGTGAGTAGACTTTCCTTTTTTATAATCTCTGTGTGGTTAATGGAGTTAGAAAGATTACTACGACAAGCAGAACAGTAGGAGTCTGCCTGCACTTAATTTGACACAACTTGTTCTTTGCGAGTTGTTCATAATACATCTTTCTCTAATAGTTAAAAAGCTACTTTCACAGTAAACATTTAATTTCCTGTAGTTTTTTGTGTTTTCCTAGTAGTTTCTCCTTTTTCTATGAGTGTTTTTTTTCTGGATTTTCTTAAGTACTCATCTGTTTCAGTCCAGTAGTCTGGATTCAGCTAATAGCCTCATTTTGAACTTATTTTGTTATGACTTAATTTTCTGTATTAGAATTTCTTCTTTTTTTTGATAGTTTTGTCAGTGGTGTCACCATATTATTTTTTTTTTGTAGTTCATCTGATCTTACCTTGAAATTTAACCTGCAAATCACTCGCTTTCTGTTTAAGTAAAAATAGTTTTCATAATTGCGTTTGTATCAGCTAAAGGCTGTCGGGTTACCATGAATTGTGTAAAGTATACAGTTTTCTTTGTACCTAGGAGCAAGGCTACAATATCACACAGATTCGAGAGTTTTTGTGGGTACCAGAGGGCTAGTTTTGAAGAACTGATGTTTTCGTGGAATGAAGAATAAATAGTAAGCAAAAGATAAGCAGAACATTAGCCCTCTGGAATAATAAGAAGGTATAGAAGATTTATAGGAAATATACTCACCCAAGGAACAGGCAGATCAAAATGGGATATCCTCTAATAAAATTCTGTTATTGCAGTACTATGAAGCTGTTTCTTTTTTCTCTCTTTCACAGGAAATGGTAAATAAGAGTGTGCAGAAATGTTGGGCAGCTGTCATAGTTTCAGCTGGGATAGAATTGACTTTCTTACTGGCAGCTGGTATAGTGCTTTGTTTTGGATTTGGTATGAAAATAGCATTGTTAAAACAGTGATATCTTTGGTTGTTGCTAAGCAGTCAAGGCCTTCTCTGCTCCTCGCATCACCCCGCCAGCAAGTAGGCTTGGAGTGCACAAGAAGTTGGGAGGGGTCACAGCCGGGACACCTGACCCCAGCTGACTAAAGGGATATTCCATGCCATATAAGATCATGGTCAGTGTATAAAGCTGGGGAAGAAAGAAGGAAGCAGGGGATGTTTGGAGTTCTGGCATTTTGTCTTCCCAAGTAACTGTTACGTGTGATGGAGCCCTGCTTTCCTGGAGATAGCTGAACACCTGCCTGCTGATAGGAAGCAGTGAACAAATTTCTTGTTTTGCTTTTCTTGCATTGCATGGCTTTTGCTTAACCTATCAAACTGTCTTTATCTCAGCCCATCTCAGCGTGGTCCTAGCTGCCGGCTGGGGTTAAACCATGACAGTGGCTGAGTTTGGGACTCACTGAGCAACACAAAAGGGAAAGGACGGAAATGAAAGGACATAAGCTGTAATGCTATTCTGGGTCGACATCTTGAGTATTAAATTCCAAGGGAGCTCCGCACCACTGTGCGCACCATTAAGAGCGTGTTCGTTACATGTTGGATGAAAGTGGACTACTCCTGCAAGTCTGCAGACTGAATAAAGCATTACTGCCTCTAACACATGCCATTTGAGACTCTCATGCTAATATATGTGGATGGATGCAGAAAGGGAATGGTGTAAGTTTTACCACGAACTGTAACACTGAGTGACTGCAGCTGTTTTTCCTGCTCACGTAATGGTGCTGCAGAAGTGAGGAACATCCCAATTTGACTCCGCATTGTGGATACCTCTTCTGTGGGCTCTCTGCTCTCTTCCTGCATATCTTTTTTTGCTCAAAATGAGATCAGTGTTGTTTAATTCTATTCATTTGACACTGGAACTCTGTCTTCAGGTTCAGCTAGGCCAAATGTTAACCTAGTGCAGAATCTTGAAAAATAGTTTCATATTAAATATAATATATTTAATGTAATATAATATATTTAGCATAATATATTAATCTCTAGTGATGATTGTATTTGCCAGCTGGGTGCCTGTTCTTGTTTGGCATAAGAGCCTTCACATTCAGTATCTTGGTTTTTTTTTTTTTTTCCTTACAGTATCTTGACTTCTTTATGCTGGAGTTCTTTTCTGCAGGAAGGCAGCCTGCATTTCATCTCTATAGTTTTATTTAAAAAATGTATTATGTCTTTTAAGGCATGATGGGCTGCAGGCAGTGTTTAAACTGCCACTTGCCAAGTCACGTTTTGCTGATCATTTATACAGTTAGGTCAGATAATAAAATTGCAACTGGAAGTTCTTACAGCTAGCAAAGAATATCAAATGTAATTATCTCAATGACACCAATAAATATGGGCTCCTTAACCTGAGCTCTTAAAGGATACTGACTAAGAGCCCATATTGATAGCAGTCTAGAAGATAATTGCATTTTGAATAAGTCAAATGTCTGCTTTATGTTTTACAAACTGCAGTAGTAAAGCTTGGTTTGATCATCAGCCTGAAGAGTCCCCATCAGATCATCTCTAAGGTAGTGGAGAGACTACCTTTTCCACCAAGGCAGTGGAAAACTACAGCGCAGAGATTAAATTATGAGGAATTAAGAGGAAAAATAGGATTGGAAAGGATGAAACTTTATTTTTTTTTTTATGCTGTACAGTCACCTTTCAAATTTAAGTGTGGTACTGGAAGCTTGACAGAGTGCCCAGAAGGTCTGGATATCTTCTGTGTATGTAATTGCAGCTTAAATCTGTGTATGTTACTGACAGAACCCTTATTCAAATAAAATAAAACAAATTCCTAGCTCTTGTATGCATTTTGTTTCACTTTTAGTGCATTATTCCAAGTTCTTCATAATGTTTACAAATATTTTGATAGTTTCTACCACTAATCTATTATTTCATTTTAATTTATTATCTCCTTTTCTCCTTTTGAAGATTGGTAGTATTCTAGCTCTTTCAGTCTTTTGAAATCTCATCTTGAATTTTCAAAAATACTTGCTAGTAGCATTAGTGTTATCTCAGCCGGTTTTCCAGTCCTTTACAGTGGTGTCTCCTAACCCTTTGATGTGTGCTCCATGTCCTGTTAGGTGCAGTCTCTTTCCTTCTTTTTTTTTCCCCAGAGACTTCTGTCAGTGTTCCTTGCCTCCCTCTTCTTGTCCTTCCTCTTCCATTGTTACCAGCTGCCTCAAAGCTGTTGCAATCTCTTTGGTCCCATTTGCGGAGGCCCTGCTGACAGCTGAAGAAGGGATATAAAGATGCTCATCCTTACTAGAAAGATTTGATGTCACTGATACACAGTTCCTGGACCGTGCAGCAGACACAGAACTACTTTATGTGGAGCAAGTACAACTTTAGTCAGGATTGTGTGCTTAAGCTTTGTCCCATGTCTTACGAACTTAGTATAAATTTCATGAGGTTCAACCAATCTGAAAACATCTGATTGATCTAAGTAGACTTTGATGCAAAACTATCCCAAGATATTTCACTTTTTAAGATAATCTTACTGTTTTAATCATGTGATCAAGGCAACTTTTTTTTTAACAAAGGCTGAAATAAAAAAGGAACTCATTAGCTCTGGGTCTCTTAATGTCATCTGTTACTAGCTTTAAAGTCCCTTTTTGCTAGTAAGGAATGTGCTTAGTAGTGTTAATAGTTAAATTTCAGCTTAATCTAAGAGCGTGACTTGGTTTATGGTGCCAAGAATTTTAGAAGAAATGAATAGTACCATTTCTAAGCCACGTTGCTAGTAAATCTAGATTTCTTCCATAAGGACAAAAATATACCTATGAATTTTTGGGGTTTGATAATTATATTTTTTTAAAGTATCATCTTTCATATATTTTAAAATACCAAATTACATTATAAAGTAGATGAATAAGAAAAATTATAATATTGAACTAACATAGATGAAGTAGTCATTTTAGATGATTTTTCTACCCAAATGCAACTACTTTATTCTACAAACTCATTTGTTTGTAATCTTGAGAATTAAATTCACAATGGGTTTTTATGTTCTGAATTAAAATGGAAACAATTTTGCTGTTCTGCAGATGCTGTTAGCTCCCTGCTTCCTCTACAACTTCCTTCTCCAGAGTTGACTCTCTACATGTTTACATTGTTTTACACATATCAGTGATGGGGAAACTGAGTCACATGTCTATTTGAGATATATTTCTGTATTGTACTTATCTTCTAGTCAGTAAGTCGTAATGCCAATAGAGAGTCCAGATTTGACAGGAGAGTTGCAAAGGCATGTCAAGCAATCAAGAAGTTGGAAGACCATCTTTATTTAGAAGCAAGTAAGTGTTAGTGTAGCTCAGAGACCAGAGTTTACATAGAAATATGCTCATAGATAACTGCAAACAGAAATCGATGTAGTTAACAAGCTGTTTTCTTTGTCCCTCATCAAAACCTACCAAAAAAACCATGGAATACTGAATGCAGTTAGCCACAGTAGTGGTGATAAAAATAAATATAATAAAACCAACCCAATGAGGTAAAACAGATACTTCCATCCTGTCCGCCTGCTCCCCAACCCCAAATTTCCCTTCCTATTTCTAACTCTGTCACTAAAGCTTTACTAATTTATGCAGGCATTCAGTTTTACACTGCTTTGAACACAGGAGGGGGCTGTCAGTGTGCATTCTCCACGTGGTCAACTATTGCTGGTTTTCCCCTGTGCTTAATGTTTTTTTTTTTCTAAAGCCAGCCAATTGTTTTCTTTTTCACTTTAATTTTTCCCCGTTCATTCTGGAAATAAAGTGTGTGTACGCACATATATGTATTTTTATGTACATATATACGGAAAAAGCAATGGAGAAACAGTAGTTAGTCAAAGAACTCCTAAAAAGCCTACAACAAATCAGTTCTGTGGAACGGTAGCATAGCAGATGGTATAAACTGGGGTAGTATAGTTCAGCACTCAGTTACCAGCAAAAAATGTAGAATCTGTTTCCAACAAGTAGTAACATCTTGGCATAACTATGCAGATATTGTAGCTTTTTGCTCCCAAACAATTCCTCCCCAGTAGTCACATATATATTAGTTTACTTGGAGGTAAAACTGCCAGCTTGTTTCTCTTCTGTGCTGCTTCAGCTCATTTTCCCCAGCTAGCATTTTCAAGAATGACTGCCAGAGAACGCTGCTATTCCCTAATCTGCTAGGATCTGCAGAGGCATTTTGCCTCTGCTCGAAGCCACTTATGTCAATAGGCCAGAGAGATGCCGGTAAGGAAAAACAGAGAAGGGGGGGTGGGGGGTGGGGGAGCTACCTCTAAGTATAATGTGTACCTCAGCCCATCAAGTACTAAAAAAAAAAAATAAGGTTTGAGCATGAGCTTCATGTTTTCTAACAAGGAATCAATTCCAGTTTCAAGCCTGATACTTGAATTACACCATTGAGAACTGCCATGACATTGTAGTGAACAAACTGCTTTGGGAGTGTATTTTGACATGGATGGTCTCATTTTGAACACAATAGTTTAACATCAGCTATTGGTACATATGATTTTATTTTTGTTTTAAATAATTCCCTAATCTTTTAGAAAGTAATTATCAGTCATTCATGTTATGGGAGATTGTATCGGTGATATAACTCTCTATATATATACACACAGATATAATACAGCTTTCTAGTTGTATACTTTAATTGTTTCACTTCCACTTTCTGTGATTCCCTGAAGTGAGAATAAAAATTACTATTTCATAAAACATCTGATTGAATAATATATTATTTCTTTCTATAGAAGTACTCATATGAAATACAGCAGAAATGAATTAGATCTAGATAATGTTTCTTTAAATAGCTTTATGAACTAGGTTATAAATTTCACAGGACAGAGACTTTGCCTGTTTTTTATGTATTTATGAAGTGTCATATATACTTTAGAGCATTATACAAATTTTAAATTTTCTGAACAAAACCACTTTTGAAAATGGAGAACTGGTAGAGCACACTGTGTTTCTTAACCAGTAATAGTTGCAGAAGACTGCAGCTCCACTACTGTGATACTGTCCTTACCAGAACAGGCAGGAGATTGTGGGTTACAGGTTTCTTGAGAATTTCAGGTAGACTGAAGATTATAAAGACAGAATAGTACATTTATGTAGTATGATGGGGTGAAAGTATCAGATTCCCTCTAAGGAAGATTGTGCTTTTTCAGCCTGCTGGAATTCCGGGGGGGGGGGGTAGGTAAAGTACCTAAAGGTTACCTGTCAGACATAATGTTCTAGGATTTTCACAAAGCCTTTGATAAGATTCTTCATGGTAGACTGCAAAGAAAATGAATAGTGACAGAGGAAGGAACATAACTTAGGTATGGTTTAAAAAATGATTATGCTGAAAACAATCGTAGAAGTAGTCTGCTTCTGAAACAGCAGTAGGACCAGAGTTAATGACCACTACTGATTCTGATGAAGAAGGGGGCTGCACGGGGGTGAAATTTCCTTTTATGTGTAACTTCTGATTAGGAACAGCTGTTCAGAACTGTATGAAACTCCATATTATAAATGTGACACAGTCAGATGCACTTACATTTGGGTAACTAGCTTAATGAGTAAGGCTTTTTGGACAGGATGCTATCATTTGCTGTGGATATTTAGTGCAGGATGAAGTATTAAGGGACCAACTGTGTTTATGCAACCAAGTGCTAACAGAAAATAATTATAACACATTGTCTGAATATTTTACTTGGTAAGGATGAGATATGAAAACACATTAATTCTACCAGAAGCAACAGTGCATTTAAACATTTTATTTTAAAGAACCAGTGAAGTACAAAATGGAGTTAGCCGTGACGTGACTGACTTTCAACGGATTATGAAAAAACAACTTTATTTTACAGGAAGGTTAAAGAATTATAGAACAGCCCAGGTTGGAAGGCACCTCAAAGGCATCTGGTCCAACCTTTCGTGGGGAAAGGGAGCCTATATGAGACTATCATCTGGCACCCTGTCCAATCACATCTTGAAAAATCCCAGTGATGGGGACTCTATCACGTCCCTGGGAGGTTGTTCTAGTGGTTGAAGGCATGCTTTAGCAAGGTATTCAGGAAAATTAATTGATTGTATCTTTTTACCCTTTCCAAAAAATAATAAAACAAGCAGACAGCTGTAAAATTAAGGAGTGTATTAAAAACCTATAAAATGAGATAATTATGCACTATAGTCATCCCGTGAAACTAATTAACTCTACAGGGCATTTAATCAAAAACTGAGGCTTGACTTTAATTTTCTGTAAGTACTGCATACCTAGCAACAAATAAATCAAGATGACTCTCCATTACAAAGTGCTTTATATTTTCTTATAAATCTGTATAAGGTTGCTGGAAAAAAAATGGTATCAGATCATATTTTACTGTTCTTTTTCTCAGGTGGAAATGACTAAGCAAGTTCATGATCAGTGGAAGTTCAGGCTGCATCTGTTCATAAGTTTGAGTAGGGACTCTTTCAGTGTGTCATAACTTCTGAGAATTGTTGGATTCATTCAGTCATCTCACTGGGAACAAATGGATGTGTGAATGCTTCTAAAAGTTGACTCTGTATATCCATCTTCATGTTGTCCATGTAGATCATGAAATGATCCTGGTCATTTTGTAATCTACAAGTCCCATATTGTTACTGCAAAGGAACATGAAGAGATGGTTATATCCCTATATCTGTACATATATAAAAATATTAGCACCAAGTTTAATTCTGAACTGAATTCACATAGTTTGAGTGCAGTGTTGTGGAACAGACTCAACGTAATACTTAATGACCACCACCATGCACTGGATCATGTTTGCCTGATGTACTGGCAGAAGAATGAGGCTTGGATGGAAGGATCTGAAACCTCCTCACTTTAAAGTGAATGCATCTGTGCTAGGGAGCCTGCACAGGATGTGCAAAAGTGGTGAGGGAATCGAAGAGTGCACATACTTCTGTAATACCCTGCCCATTCTTCCTGCCATACACAAAGGCTGTATCTACAGTAGTAAATGAAACAGGACCAGGACTGAGGCACAAGGAGTGGAACTTTTACCCACTCTGTTAAATTTGTGGGATGTTTCCTGACATGGTTTTGGGGTACTCCAGCTGGAATTCTCCCAGATAAGGCTTGGGCATGGTTCAGAGTTTAGCGCAAGCTGGAGACTATTCAGGATAGACATTTACCTTGGTTAGAAGAGTTTAAGTGAACAGATGTGAGTTGTGTATGACAGCTCTGGGCCAGAGAAAGGTTGTTGGCCCTATAGTATTTAGTTAGTAGGTGTAAATTGAGATGTTGATAATGTCAAATCCCTTTCATTTGCCCTTTCTCCCACTGTCAGGTTTGTACAGCTCCACATCATGAGACTACATCCCTCATCATACGCTTTCCCTCTCCATTCTCCACAAAACAGTTTTCATACTGCAGTCATTACTTTATTCTGCTTTTGCTCTTGAGTGCATTTTAGGTGATTCTTTCCACCCTATTTCCCTAAGCTGCCATGTTTGCTGCTCCCTCCTTAAAACCTCAGTTATTCTATGTTATTTAATAAATAATTCAGAACTGTTACAATTTGAAAGAACAATTTAAAAAGCAAAGCACATACAATCTCTTTCCTGGTTTCTTAATTTTCTCTGCTCTTCCCTTACATACAAACACTCCAACATGGTTTTATACTTTTGCTATATTTTAGGTTCTAATGTCTTTAGGCAGGAAACATCTGTGCCTTGTTCTGGACTTCATTAATGAGTAATGGGAAATGATGATAGGAGCATCTTGCTTTTCAGAAGTTTCTGATAATCTTTCTAAAGACATAATGCTACTAATGGCCACAGAGTTGTCCATACATATTATTTATAACTAGGATGAGCTAAGGTCAGTTTTGTGTTGGAATGAGATAATAGAGAAATGGGATGTTAGAGAAGAGCTTCAAATGGTATTACATGCAAAAAACAGTCTTGCTTCCAATTTACTCTTCCTTGCAGAAAATAAAAATAAAGGTTGAAGATATTGGAAAAGAAAATAAATTCAATGTAACTTTGGTTTTAAATTATGAATTACTGATTCTGAAGATGAAGAGTAGGCTGCTTGTAAGAGTACAGTTGTTTCCGTTGACTGCCTGCAAACCATTAACACAAGTAAAAGCCACTCAAACTTCCTTGCAGACAACAGCTGAAGAGAAAGCCTGTTTTGTTGGGTGTAATCACAGTGGCTGTAGAACATACACACAAAAGGAAAGTGAAGGAGCCTTGCTGTTTTACATTGTTTGGATTTCCTGGATTGTGAACACAGGGTTAATCTTAGTGTTTGCACATCAAAGGAATGGTCCAGAAGCTGCAGAGTTTATGCTTGCTTAAAGCTGCTGATGTTGTATTGGAGACTTAAAATTTCAAACTGTTAAATTTGACGATGGACAATATGTGCAAGATAGAATGCTGTCCACAGCATATTTTTTTAGCAATGCTTGTCCATGTGCCAGAAAGGCTGGGATGACAGGCTTTAAGAGTTAAGGCCTCTGAAATATAAGCAAACCAGGAGAATACGCATGGCAGCACAAGAGAACAGAAAATCCACTAAACTTAGCTATTGAAATACATGCTTTTTTCTTAATCTTTTTAGATCTGTTGAAATGTACATACATAGCGTATATTTATATAAGTAGTTTTCAACATTGCATCTGCCCATGCAGATTCTTAAAAATTATTCCTTCTAAAGTCATTTCAGGGCTCAGCACCAGCAACTACTCAATTCTGAACCTAATTTCTATCAGTTTTTGGTTTGGTCAAGTTATTCATGTGGAGTCAAGAGGAATGCCCAACATTCGGTATCTTGTACCACTTAAAGTCATCCCAAAAAGCACAGATTTCTGAAAATATTGTTATCCATTTTTGTTTACATGATAAAGTTTGTTAAACATGGTTTAAAAATAGCTTTAAGCACTCAAAATTGGAAACATACAGCCTAACTTTCCGTGGTTATGTTTTTACAGATGTAGTTGTGTTATGCTATACACTGTCTGCTGCCTGGTGATATTGTTTATGCCAAGATTTGTATAGCATCTGGAGGTCTAAGCATGGCATGAGTACTTAATTTATATCTGTGTGAACTGACTAGAATACTGACAAGTCTGAATCCAAACCGCTCCCAGGATGTTTAGGGAGAGGGATGCACTTTTCAGATGTCTGTGCTGCAATGTGGTAATGGGTCCAGAAAAGTCCTGTGAGGGCTGAACAGCTGCTCAAGTGGTTTTGTCCTGGCAATGAATAGATGTGGTGTCCATACACCCTTTTCTGCATAGTTACCAATTCCTACATTGACTTTCTGCCAAAGTCATGCTCTAAGGAGACTTTTTTGATTTGAAACAAATTGCTAGGGCACCCTGAGTAGACTGAGAACTGAAGCTTTGAATAAAATCTTCTTTATGATAGTACTTGAAAGACAGAAAATGAAGTCCTAAAAATTTTGAAAGAATTTGAACAGGCTGCTGTAAAAACTTTCAATAATCTGTATTGCTCTGAGAAGACAAAAAGGAGTTAAATGGAAATAGATTTTGCCAAGGACTGTTAATTCTTTAGTTAATACACTTCTTTTTGTTTAGGATGAGAAAATAGATTTTTAAAAAGTTTCATTGTGAACTATAAATATACTTGGTTTTGTTTTCTGTAATCACTGTGAACTTGCTGTTTTCTTGGGGTAGGGATGGGAAGAAACTGGGAAGAAATTCTGTTCACTTGCTGTGTGTTGCTAAAATTAAGAACAAGCATATTTTATAAGTCTTGCATTGATTGGCCAATCTGTCTTTTAGTATATTAAAACAGATTGGTGTTGATAATTTTTGTCCAAGTCAAGGTAATGGACTAGAAAAAAATGCAGTACATTGTGTCATGATTAATGATTGAAAAATACATAAAGAGGTATTTCCCACTTGTCAAAATGTCTGTCTGACAGTTGGCTGGCTTGGATGTTTTGCAACGCACTTGAAGTCAGACTGTGCTCTGTATCTGTTGCTTGTGTTGGCTTCTTTCTTTCAAGAACAGTAAAGGCAGTGCAGACAAATAACTCAAGCCCTGTGCTACTACAGTCCTATTAAAATTTCATGAATTTTGAGTATCTAGGATACCATGGAATGGCAACGCAGGTATTCTGAGGCATTAAGTTAGCCTGAAGAACACCCTGTTGCTAGAAACATGTTTTTCCTTAGAAGAAAATGGTGTGGTGTTCCTTTGTAGTGCAAAGGTAAAGTAAGGTTCTTTTCTCTGTAAGTTGAACAGGGAAATGTACGTTTTTGTCTCTCCTATTACAAAGACTATGAAGACTGTATTAAAACTGCTTGCTCTTGGCATATGAAACAATTCAGAGCAATGGAAGGAAATAGACTTAACTGGGAAGAGTTCATCTTGAGTGTCTAGCCCCAGAAACAGAGATAAGAAATTTCTGAATCTAATGGTTGCCATCTAAGGATTGGAGCTGAGGTGCCTCCACAGTTATCATCTTGTATACAAAGAGGCTGTAGTTCTCTAATGTAATTTAAGAATGAAAAATGAACTGAAATCATCATGCTCACAGGGACATAGTGTTGCTTTACGGAAGAGTGCTTAGAAGGACTGCCCTGCAGTGTATCTTAATTGAAATATTAATTGAAATGTTAGGAAGCTGAGTGGGAATTTGTTGATGGGTATTAATATCCCAAAGTAAATGTTACTACTCAAAAGCTTAAGCTTGATTATGAGTACTTTCTAGATGAGATAATTTTGAAACCCTGGGCAGAAATTGGGCTGAAAATAATAATGTCGGAAAGACATCTTCCTTCTGAAATATATTTTACTTTATATCACAAACGAAATGTGATATTACTTTTTGAATCCATAAAATATTTAAATAAACTGGGAAACCCCCAAATTGTTAAAAGTTTTAAAATAACTGACAACTCAAAGAGTTAACTAACAGCCAACTGTTTTCTTCAAATTCTGAACCATGACACTAGATACATGTGCCATAACCCACTCTCTCATTTAAAATTGCCATTTCCTGCTGAATTAGGTGCCAGGCAGTGTCTGTCAATCCAGTATGGCCTGTCCAGACCCTGCCTACCTCTACCTGGGGTAACTGTAATTCTCTATCACTGTTCTCAGATTTGCACTTTGAAGACAATATTTCATTATGTTTTGTATGTCACAAGATGTGTTTAACCTGTTTTTTTTTTTTCTTTCTTCTGGTTAGTGGGGCCTGGAAATAATTTAGGCTCAAAAAGCCCACCAGTAGAATACTTCCAGATGCTGGGACAATCCGCAAAGTGGGGATGACACATTCACATTCTACCTTGCAAAATGAGTTGTTTGGGAGGATATTTTCCTGGCTGTGTGTAATATTTGGGTGCTGTTTAGTTCTTTACTAAGGCACCTACATTTATGTATCTACGTGCACCTACATTTATCTATCTAAGCTCTAGGCTCTCGTTACAGTCGATGGAGATCTAGTTAATGCAGTCTGGAAATGGGGAGAGGTTCAGCTGAATGTCCACTACACTGAGCTGTTTTCTTGGCTTCATTATATCTGTTGATAAGATGTCTCAGGTGGGATTGGTTCATTTATCTGAACGTGGTCAACTGCCATATTAGATGTCCTGTTGTATCGGAGACATCGCTAGATCTGACAGGTAGAGGTATGACACAGGGCCTATGGGAGACCTGTACCTTTCCAGAGTGGCAGCTGGAGGCTAGAGAAGGTATCTGACATCTTGCGTTAATAGTAAATCACTATATTTAGTTAACTGAATAAAATCCTTACATTTTCAGTAGACATCAAAATTCAGGTATCTTAATCTGAAGCTGAATTCCACTCAGGTCTGAGACATCCATGAAAGGCTTGCAAGTAAGACACTGAAACCTACAGAGAGATTTGCATTCTGATGCATTGGCAGCTTCAGGACAGATGAGGTGTCCCTTGATATGTCAAATTGCGCTGGGGCTTAAGTTTAAGCAACTGAAGGAAGGATAGAGTATATGTACTGTAGTGTAACTTTCTCAGAGTTTTAATAAAAACAAAAAATGATAGTAATATAAAGAGAATTGGTGAAATCAGTTAAATATTATGTGGTTATTCCAGTCCAGGCAAGTCTTTGCGACAAAACTATTTGAAATCTGAACAAGGGTGTTGTTGCTATTTTGTATTCCAGAATTATATAATTCTGCCCTCAAATAAAATGTTTATACGGTGCAATTTACTTTTAAATTTTATCTTACAACTGAGACTGAATTTATAACTGTGGTTACCAGGACTTTTAAGCTTTATTTCGTGTGAAATCTACTTTAACCTATATTGTGATATGTGTATCAAATTTTTTTAAAATGTTTGATTTGAATATTGAATAATATGTGAACCTTTGTTTCAAAATTTATCCTGTATACTTGCTAATAATGTATGTGAGTATAAGGAAGTGTGGGTTGTTACTTTTTTAACAAATACCATGTGTGGCTTGAGTTCCTATTTGATATTGACATGCCTGATAACCAGTAAGTATTAAGTCAGAAACTAGCAGGAAAGTAAAAAGTGGAAATGATAAAATTCCCCAGATAAACAACTTCAAATGAATTAAGATGGCAGTGTCTGCAGTATCATTTTGGAAATAATTACTCATTTGGCTCTATCCGGGCTGGCACATTTTATTATTCCCAGGGCTGGCAGCCTAGGAACTAAGGGGATCCTAAACTTTAAAGTGGTATCTTAGGTAAACAGAAGAGTTGGTGTATTAAAACAGTCAAAGTAACTGGCTTCTATAAACAGAGTGTGTTGGCAGGACAGGGTGGCCATCCTTATGGCAATAGTCAACTGCTTTGCACTCTTTGTAGGAAGTTTAAGAATAAGAAAGGGATCATGCATTGAATTGGTTTGTTGCCCTATTTTTTCAGTCTTTGCTTTGTAGATGTTCAGTCTTCAGGTAAAAAAATATTTTCTCCTTTGTTGTTGTTGAAGACTCTATAGATAAGTTTTAATGAAAGGTGTATTTGGGTCATGAGTAAAATTATTAACTAGTAACTTTATTAATTAGTCAAACTATTAAAATTAGTTTCAGAAAAAGCAAACTTATGGCACTATGAAGTAATTAGGTGCAGGATAACCACAAGCCTTTTAACATTCAAGTACAAGAACAAAATGATCTAACTGGATGCTTTTGTAGTCTAATAGATTCAACTTGAATTTCTGTATTGGAAGATTTGTTTTTTAAAATGCTGCATAGAACTAAGCATATTCATCCATGTATTCAAACTGTGCATAATAATATCTGTCCATTTAATAAAATGTTTCATTGTTGGAGGCTCTGAAAGTTTTCAAATTTGCCATCGAAGAGTAATGGGACCATCTGTAGTGCTAGACTGAAGATTTATAATTACAATCTACATTGAAGTCCAGTGGAAAAAAATGAGGTTTGGTGCCGTAACAACTGCATTAACTGAGCGTTGTATCCGTATGGTATCAGCAGTTTTGTTAAACTCTCTAATAAAGGTTCATTACTCAGTTCTGACCAGTAACTTATCTTTAACTCTGTTGGTTAATAATGATGCTCAGACCTTCAGCATAGGGGAGACTGTAATTATTGCAGGAAAATTCAGCAGAATGCTTACCATATAAGTGGGTTTAAAAATGGTTGATTTGTGCCACACTAGCATGATTTCTCTGACCTTAAATCTCAAAAAGTATGTGGAGAACTTTTGGTGGACCGCAGTGTGGCAAGAACCTCATACTTCCTCAGCAGCATTTAGAGAAATACTTGAAATACTCAACAATACATTGTGTTTAAGCACATTTAATTTTACAGCAGTCTTTAAAGAGATAAAAACTGTCATTCTTATTACTAGTTACCATCATAAATATGGTCAAAAATAGGTGAAAGCTGCTCTTCCTTTTAAAAGCTTTTCTGCTAGTTCAAATTATAATGGAAGAAAAATCTTTTAACAGTCCTTTCTGCAGCTAGTTCCTGGCCTGCGTTGCAAAAAGCACCTGTTCGTCTTCAAAATCATCTTTAAATGTGTTCACCCTTTCATCATCCACCCTCCCTCCTCAGCCTCCATATAAGAGCCATTGTGAGTATGGAAAAAAAAATAAATCTAGTCATAGTTGTGATGGCTTTCATACAGGGAGAAAAGAAAAGCATTGTGCCCAATAATTCTCCTGAATTTTATCACAAAATGCAATACGACATAATGTGTATAGCTTAAGTCATACTTTTGTTGAGTCTTGCTTTTATATTGATCAGTCTGAGTAAAATGACAACTTAATTGAACATCTGAATTTAAGGGTAGCATCACAATATACAAGATGATGTATATTTGAGAAATATTTGAAAGTGCTTATTGGAGACCAAGGAGGGAAGATTGGTGGGGAAATTAAGATACCAAGATTGGAATGATAGAGGAGGGAAGAGGTCAAAGAGAGAAGAGTTTTTGATCACAAGAAGTTTGGAGAGGAAGCTGGAAGGAAGCAGTATGCTGAACATGGAACAGGAGGAAAACCTCTGCCCGGGAATCTGTTGAACTGCCAGTCTCACGCAGGGTGTTCATCATCAGGTTTTTTAAGTGACGCCTCTTTTCTGTTCCTCCTCAAGGTTGACTCAGATGTTCTGGTATCCAAGCACTCAAGCTGACTGCAGATAGTTTGGTCGGTTTTTTTCACGATGCTCAGTGTGTTACTACTAAAATTTAGAAAGTAAATTTCTTAGGTTGTTTATCATAAAATAAAACCACCAGCTGTGTGTATACAAAGCAGTTCATGTCTTAATCTCAACTGAATTACTGGGAAGACAAGAGGACATAAACATTTGAAGTTAGCTCTTCACAGCATCCATGAGATTTGCAAAGGGTGAAATAAAAAAAAATGATGCATATCAAAAAGAGTTGTGGAGAAGTGCAGAATGATTACAGTGAATTTGGTATTCTGATATTGTGGACAGGTATTTTCTTTGTCATTGATTTAATATAAAGCAATATTAAGCTTTTCAATAAGATTAAAAGTAGCCATGGATAAGCCTTATTGAAATTCATAGCTGGATCTAATTATTTTTTTAATTAAAAATGAGAATGGAGATTAAATTCAGATTTTAAGTTCTGCAGGCAAAACAGTTAAGGAGTCTAAATTAGACTTCATTGCTATTTGGACAACAAAGAGGCCTAGCCTCTTCATAAGCTTGTGCTTATGTTTTGAGCTCACTTTCATATACTCAGAATTCCACAGAAATACTAGAAAGGAGAGAGATGTGATAAATAGCCATACTTCATTTGCCATTCTGTTATTACGGGGCTAAGAGTCAACAGACTAATGCGATTGCAAAACTAATGTTTTCATTGAGATTGAATTATGGAAATCTTTTTTTGTCTTTTTGTTTGATGTCAAAAAATAGTCCAGAAAACCTTATGGCAGACTTTTATCTCAAAATACAGGGGATTCTTCACAAGCATAGACTTAACCATTCATTGCTGCTATTTTGGCAAACTTTTCTAATGGCGTCAAAGGGCCATAGTAATGAACATAGGACAGTCTTTAGAGAAGTATATGTCATTATTAAAACTTGTTATGTTGAAAGATAATATAAATGGAATATATTCCAGTAAATAAAACGTGGTTGTAATTGGCAAATGTTTGGTAATGGTCACGATAGAAGTGAAAATTGCTTTATAATCCTATATTAATTAACTTGCTGGGAATGAGGAAGTTTGCTTGTATTTAATCCATAAGGGAAAGTATTCATGAGTTTTTCTAAAACATTGAGCCGGTCACTGACTCTTTGGGTAAAGGTTCTCAGCGTCTGCTTCTATTAACTCATGTTTTCTAGAAGGGCAGATTGTACATACTGCTGAGACCTATTGCTTGTTGTTGACACGTTTAACAAATGTATCAATATATGTAATTCAGTGTTTCCAAATACCTCTAAATATACCATAATTTGTCTTTTGACTACTTGATACCACTGATACACTGAAATAGTGCTCAGATTTAGCTTTAATATGTTGTGCAAGACTGCTTTGTATTATTTAAATCGCTTAAATCCTATTAGCGCCAAGAGGAAATGCCTCAGAGCCAATTTGGTTTTCAATGCAAACAAAATGCAGGCATCCTACTCGGAACAAATTACTCTGTGAATCGTTATCATTGTAAAGATCGATTACAAGAAAGATGTAATTTTTCAGAGTTTTATGGGAAAGAATGGGAAGGAACTGATCTAGCCATAAGACGAGAGCAATTGCATATCTGTCTTCTGCTTCCTAAGAGTTACTGCTTTGGGAGAAATATTAGTGGCTTGGTCATGGACCCTTAAAAATTAATAGTTGAATTAAAGAAATTATAATAACAACTGTGGGTTTTTCTGGGAAAAAAAGAATGCTCCTTAAATAATAATCTGTAAACATCTTGATGTTACTCACTTTGCTGCTGTCTTGTGACCTACATAGAAAACCAGTACAATTATTACCAACATATTTATCTTTATACCAAGAACATTGGACCTTCAATCAGTTACCAAATCTAGAAGTAGCGTAACATGAATGGTAGCACGTAATGTACATAAACATCTCTGACACATCCTCTTCCCAATTCACCTGGACTTACACATTGAAATAAATTTGATTTTCAGACTAGTAATGCTGTTAACATACTGTGAGGCTGTTGTATTTCCATGGGACCGTGGCATCTAAATGTAGGATTGTGCAGTCTTATTGTCTTCAACAAGAAGGAGAAACAGAATAGAACAAGAAGGGGAACCTGAAGTTTTAGTCCTTTTTCTTCATTTCAGATGAGGGGGGAGGGGAAAGAGATACATTGCGTCAGGGGAAGTTTAGGTTGGATATTAGAAAAAAAATCTTCACTGAAAGGGTTATCAAGCACTGGGACAGGATGCCTAAGAAGTGGTTTTCCAGCCTAAATGATTCTATGATTAGGGCAACTTGCGGTTTTGGGTTTGTTTTTTTTTTTTTATGTCCTTAATCACAGGTATCTTGCCCCTTTAGGCTATACATTTTAAAAGATATAGATGTCAATAGTTATATATATATATATAGTGTGTGTGTGTGTATATATATATATAGTAATAGTCAATATCAAAAGATATAGATGTCAAGAGCTATCATCAACCTGTCTGCACTGTGCATCTCATCACACATGTATGTATCAATTACTATTCATTCAGAAGGCTTACAGCGTTCCCTTCACTCAACTTCAGTGATTCTATTAGCTTTCCAATCTCTTTAAGTCTTCTGTTGGTGGTGTTTAAAAGGTAATTCTTCATTATGGAATGCAATTTGGAAAAATTACATTAACTTACTTAAATATTTTTATTAGTCTGATTAGGTGAAGAGGTTGATCTGTAGGCCTTAGTCTGCTGAGACTGTGTACATGCTTAAGTTCATGAATTGTAATAGTGAGTCAGTTATGAAAAAGAATCTAAAAGGTGCTATTTGAACCTAAATTGTGACAACTCACTTGTAAAACTTAATCTAGCAAGAGAAAGGTGCATGCCAGGCTGAAGGTGATAGTGAATCTTGGGCAATTAGTCATCTCTGTGATGGAAGGATACCAAATATACACCTTAGATTAGGCAGTCTGTTCATTCCTTTCTTGATTACCTGATGTAGAAACTAGTTGTCCCAGTTCATCAGTGTGAAGAGGTGAGCTCTCCATTTTTTTTTTCCCCAAGAGATTTAATATTTTTTAACACAGTTTGTTGATATAGTAATCTTGTTTCTTTCAATCAACCTGTTGTTCAGCCAGCTGCAATTTTGGGGAATTACTTAGTGCTGAAAAAGCCACAAATATTTGCTTTCCTTCTGGCTAAGAGGATACAAATCTCTCAGGCAAGGTTTAATATGAAATATTTTTTGACATTTCATTAAACCTGTAATCCATGCAGAGCAATCTAGTTTAACATATTTTAGGTAATTCATATAGATATCAATTAGTGATAGGTATCATAGCCTTTTGACAATCATTTAAATTTGGAGACTGAGAAATCAACCTGTGTTAGAACTGTAGCATTGTCTTTTTATTATTGTGACTGCTTTCCATTTTCTGTCTTGTCTCAATGTCAATGCACAGGGTGAAAAGGAACTGTAAATTGTCACACTGTGGAAAGATGAAAGATATTCTATAACAAACTTTCTCATTGGGCTGTGGGTATTGCTTATCTGGACTTTAATTTCAGTTATGGTCCTGGAATCCATCATTAAACCCTACTTTTATCATGCAGAACGGGGTGGTGCTCTAGTACAACAGTGTATGCATGCTGCGGCTGCAGTAGCCTGGGTTTTGACTATTATTCCTCCATATGTTGGGCAAATTGTTTGGCCTTTACTGCTTTATCTACTGTAGATAACACTGACCAGTTATGTCAAAGGCTTTTTGTGTCAACAGAATCACACGGAAATCCTTTTTTAATGAGGCCGCGGCGCATATATGTATGAGTTAAACATGAGTAGTATGTGATTGAGCTATCATTTAACATTCCTTGCAAACTTAAAGTAAAATAAACATACAGAAAACTTAGAGTAGATTTGGGAGTAATTTCTTTGAAGAAACTTTTGTGGTCAAGTGTGAGTCAGAACAACTTCAAAAGAAAATATTTGGGTTTTTTTTTCACTATATTGAATATGTTGTTGTTTTTACAGAAATTTCTTTCTATGCCCTAGCTCTAGCTGACTTGCATTCGCAGTTAGAGGAGAGATGTTTAAAAAACAGTGCCTACTAGGTCTGTGTTGTTTTGTGAATTATTTCAGATTGACTATTGCCAGAGGACATGTTTAAATTAGAGCTACATTTATTAAAACTTCAAAATTACCTGTGTATACTCTATAGTAATACAATAGTTCTAGTGATAGTATAGTTCTAGTAATAAAATAGATACAAGAAAAGATACAAGATTTATTTTTATTTTGACATTTGATGACATGAGTTTGAGGTACCTGGATGTCAAAGAATCTAATTTAATAATTTTAAATATAGGGAGAATAGCTCTTTATGATGGCATGATTACGTAGCTCTATTCAAGAAAACTCTCTAGTCCTTATTATCTTTACTATGTCTTTGTTTTTCCTTATACATTCATTATAGTGGCAGGGTTTTTTTAGTAAAAAAGCTTTTGAGGGAAACAAGTACTAATTTTCAGGAGTTTTAGAAAGGATTCACCATTTTGCCTCTTCCACAAAATGCATTTCATACCATATTCTTTGTGCAATCACCATAAGCAATCCCTATGCAGTTGACCAGACTACAAAAAATAGTGAGTGCTTTTCTTCCTTCATTTAGAGGGAAATTAAGAAATGCCTTCTGCAGTTCCAAAGTAGCCTCCTCTTAGAATTCGTAGATGTATATTTGTATCCCTTCAGACTGTAGAGATAATCAATGAATGAGGCTGGCTGCCTGAAAACCTCCTAAGTCTCAAACGGCAGTTTAGTTCACCTCCTTTCCTTTAGCACGAGGTGCTTCCCTGCTAAGTCCGAAAGCTTTCTGCCAACATTACTGCACTCATCTGTAAAAGCTCAGAAAAATTACATTTAAGATGGTTAACACTGCTATCATAGCCCGGAATTATATCCTGTGGGTATGCATGTAGTTAAGAGTTTCTTGGATGGTCAGTAGGGAGCAGTGGGCCCTGAAATTCAGTGGATCAGACTCTGTCTTGCTCTAGGCAGAGTATGAATAGAAAATGAGGGTTGTCTCACTTGTGTGGACTGCCCATCTTTGCAAGTATTCCATCACATCTGCTGCTTTCCACTGACTGGAGAGGAGACTTAGATGCCTATTCTAGACATTCACTTCACGACCTACTTACCTAAAGCTTAGACAAAGCAAGGCAGCCTACATTTAAAAGAAGTGGATCCTATTCCATGGTTTCTACATCTTATGCGAGTGGTGTAATTATTGAGATGTTGAACTAGAAGAACAGTAATTGCTTTTACTGCACGCACTTCTTTTGCCCATCTAGCCTTCATCAGCTGTGAAGATTTAATCCACACCCATATTTCAGTCTCAGTTTTGAAATGTGTAGATCTTTGACTTTTACTTACTATGTAGTTAGTGAGTGCTTTAATGTCTTCAGCGTGAAAAGGCTACTACTTCCTCTAAGGTGGACAGCTTAAGAAGCGTTGACTTCTGGGCATTGGTTTGTGCTATTTTTCCATTCGTAATAGTGCAGTAATTAGTAAAGCTGCTAATGCCTGCAGAGCCAACTGCAGATCTCTGTTCTAGGTTTGGTAATAGCATTATCAGAGCCTGAAACACTTAACCAGGCTACCTCACAATTTTATCTAACAGCCAAAGAGTGCTGCATAGTTATTGCTACCGTCCTTTGTCTGATTAAGTATAAAATAATAACAACAACAACCACCACAGAAAATATAGGAAAATAAATAAATAGTACTTTTAGATCTTTGCAAGAAAAGTTAACTTCTAAACCTTTCATAACTATACTGCTATTAGTCATTTATGCTTAAATTCATTCACCTTTATTAAATTTCCATGGCCAATTGAAATTATATGTATTAGTTGTGCACAGTGAGAAATACTTTTGTTTCTTGATTGCCTTTCTTCCGCTGTTACTTACTCTGCCCCTCTCTAGATTCATTATATTTTAACAATTTTTCTTTGGAAAGTATTTTTTTTTATGTTGTAAATACACATTTGTGATTTTTATAGAAATGCTACGAAGCACTGTGGGCAGAACTCCTGGAGGAGAACCTGTGGTGTTGGGGGCAGCTGGGGCTCAGCAGCCGGGGATGTGAGAGGGGCAGGTGACTGATGCAGTGTGTTGCTTCAGAATATTTGGGAGGTACTATTACTGCAGCTTATTAAGCTGTTACAGCTACTTTGCCTCTCTAAATAAGCACCCAAAGATGCTACTTTATTGTTCAGTTTGTTTTTACGGAATTCCTAGATGTTCCAAATTTCTACCAAGTTCTGCATTCTTTCCCTGTGAAACATCTGACCTCTGTCTTTGTACACATTAATGTTTCAAGATGATATTTCTCAAGTGCATATTTTATGAATGTGCTGATTTATCAAAGATATGTAAACTAGTGTTAACTTATTTTCAGTCCAATGATGGTATATGCAATATCTTATATTACAGCAAGCCCCATGCAAATTTTGGCTGAATAGAAATGTCTCAGCAGCATAAAATACTAAAAATATGTTGAATTACAGAAAAATAAGCTCTTTGGAAAGCTGCATCCTCTGTATCACCATGCCCTAGACTGAATCAGCTATGTTGTTATAAGATTTCTGTCCAGATTGATCTTGAAAATGCCAGGTGATGGAAATTGCCTGACCTGTTTCCCTGGGTACTCTGTGCCACTGCTGTTTTGGGGAAATATTTATTCTCCTGTGGTAGCCTTTTTGCAGATATCTTTTCTATAGTTTAAACTACTGTCATTTCTTCATTCAGTTATTCCTTCTTAGCTCTGCACCTTTGATTCCTTATGTTCAGCCCCCTCAGTGCAGATTGGAGAGCAGTTCAGTAAATTAATTCTGCAAACGCTGAGTGTGTAGTGATCAGTTTAGTAGTCAGTTTTTCCAGCTTTAAATGGGATAATGGGTATGTACTTTCTGTATGTATTGTACTCTCTGACTGTGAACTCATTAAAAAGATTGTGGGCACATGTATTTTCATTTGAATATCTGCTGATGAAAATGTTCTATTGCAAACATCAGTCAAAAATTATGTGGATTAGGGACACTCTTGGGAGGATTTTATGTCCATAAAATAAATTGGTGCTTTGTGATATATATGATCTTTCTCCTATAAGTTTTAAGTAATTCTAAATGAATTTCCAATTAATTGCAGCATGATGAAATTCCAATGTAGTGTATATAAAAATGAACTTGACAGCATCCTTGAAATTTTGCTCCAACGCTGGTCCTGATCAGCGATAGTGCAAATGCTTAGCTGATGAGAATCTCAACAGGAGCTGGTGCAGTAGGGATGTGGATGTGTGCATCTGCATGAATGCAACACAACAGACAGAAGAAAGGCTATGCAGAACAAGAACACCATAGTTTCTTCTATTATCCAGATGATCCTAATAAAGTTAGAATATTTAGTTTTAATAAATTAGAAGACAGAAAATGGCCGTCACCTTGTAGATGACTTTGTACCCGTCTCCCGTATGTTCCTTTTGACAGTTAGCCTTAGACTGGCAGCGTACACGACTGCAGCGTACACAATCCTGCGGTCGTGGGGGTGGCGAGGGAAGCACAGCACGAGGTCCCGTGCAGGTGCTGGGCGCCCTTTGCTGTGGTGGGTCGTCACTGGTCTGTTAGGAACTCCAGCTCTGGTGTGCTGTGGTGCCAGCCTCGGTGCTGGCGTGTGTGCTCTCTGCGCCTTGTGAAAGAGGGGAATAACACTTGAAAGGGTTTTATTGGGGGCTGCAAAGTTGTGAAGGTGGGCTGTCCATGCAATAAAAACTGACCCTACTTCTGACCATCATGCAGCAAACTCGGCATACATTAAAGTTGTTAATAATTTCTGTTTCTCACCTTATATTTTGCCATGTTATTCCACTGTCATAACACTAGCATGTTCTTTCAAACATCTAAAAAACAGCTATTTAGAATTTCTTTTTGTTTTGTCCATGCAGTGTTCCATCATATGTTTTAACACTTGTCATTTTGTTCTCAGTCTCCAGGAGGAAACACAGATCCTCTCCCATTTACATAATTTCACATGGGTAATCAAAAAGAACACAGTGTGTAGTAAGATCCAAGAATTAGAATCTATTGTTGCTTTAATTAGTGCTTTAACAAACTAACCAAAATATAACAACCACTTATTTTTACTCCAGTTGTAACAATGCTAACATAATCAAAACAATACCATTTGTATTAAGATTAGTTAGTAATACAATGAAATCAATAGCTGCAAATATCTGTTCCTTTCTTCTGATTTCTCACCTCTGATCATCCATAGCCCTAGGTCAAGGTCAGGATGGTTTAGTGGGTTGTCAGCATCCCAGTTCTTCACCAGGAACAGAGTATCAGTGGTGGTGGAGGATTTCCCCCTGGTACTAAATTTGCTCAGGGTTATTTTTATCTATTTCAACCCTGTATTTGGTAATGGATTATACTTTTTACTTTTCTGTTGATCTGTAGGGCTTCTTATTGCATTATTGCTGAGGCTTGTTAGTCTTTTTCATATATGGTATTTCTTTTGGCGAAGGAGAACCATGCATGTGGAAAGCTAAGGAATAGTTAAGCTTAAAAAAATGTTATGTGATAACCAGCACAGCTTATACAAACTCAAAAGCACGGAGTACATGCCTGATCTTTGGGTACTCTTGCTGTTTTAGCTAGGAGAAGCTGGACAAGATTTACCTGATCTTAGAGCGAGGCACAGCAAAAGTTTCTCAAATAATTTGTGTGGATACAGCTAAAATCAAACTAAAGTAAGTTCGAGATAAGACAAGGGCAGTTAAGGCTTGCACCCTGGTATGACTAGTCATTGTTATAAAATTGAAAGCTTATTGCTGCCACTTGGCAAAACCAAATTTCCTGATCCACAGGGCGACACCACTACTGGTCTGTGATGTTAAAGCAGATCTATCCAGGAGTTTACCATTGGAATGGACAAATTTAACTTTGGGTTACCTTAATAGTGGTATTTCAGAGATGCTTTACTCTTTTTCTGTAGTTAAAATTAATAGAGCAGCCAGTAAAAGATGTACTTATTTTCTAGATATATAATTCTACAAATTTTCTGTTATAATTTATTTTAATAATTAAATACATATTGTTTCATGAATTGTTAGCAACTATCATACATCGTTACATACCATCGATATGATTGCACAGAGTGTAAATCATCCTGGGGAAGCAGAATAACTCCTTCTTCCTTAGAACCAATAAAACATCACTTCAAAGTCTTCCATCGTATTCATACGTGCTTGTGACTTTTTCCACAGTCCAGCTCTCCCTTTGGCTCCACACCTGTCTTTTCAGTGTCAGACAAGCCAAAGTGTGAAAAACGAGGGGGAAGCATGTGCGAGTCAGAAGAGAGTGGGGACAACTTGAGTTGGATACTCTGCTTGTATCCAGTGACAAGACGTGGGAATGGTTCAAAGCTGCGCCAGGGGAGGTTTGGACTGGACATTAGAAAGCATTTCTTTACTGAGAGGGTGGTCAAACACTGGAACAGGATTCCTAGAGAGGTGGTCAATGCCACAGGCCTGTCAGTGTTTGAGGCATTTGGACAATGCCCTTAACAACATGCTTTAGCTTTTGGTCAGCCCTGAATTGGTCAGGCAGTTGGACTAGATGAGCATCGTAGGTCCCTTCAGTCGATTCTATTCTATAGTCTATTCCATAGGAATGTGAAAGGAGCCAAAAGCATGTGTCAGTTGAAGCTGGATGATGAGTGCTGTATATAGCTGGCCAGGAGACTTGTTCTAGGGTGCTGACCCTTTGGCTTTCTTCCCCTTTCAGGGCTCTCTTCTCCAGTCTTGCCAGCTCCTGGTCTGTGCCATTCGATCACTGTATTGTCCTCCCTCTCAGGCCTTTCTGCTGCCTCATCTGTCTCCTGGCTTTTGCAGCAAGCGGACTTGTAACTGTGCGCTTTGAGCCACAATAAACGTGTAATGAGTAACGTGAAAATAAATGTCTTCAAAAATGTCTTCCACGTGAGGTGTTAGATGCTTTATTCATTAATTGTGTTAGTGTTTCATGATGTCATTAAAAGGTGGAAAACCTCAATCGTGTATTTCCATAATTCAGATTGAAGGGATTACATGTAAGACTGGCTTTAGAAGTATTCCTCTAAGCCTGTTTGAGTGCTGATGTTTGTTAATAATGACCATATGGCTGTCATCTCTATTATCCTTAATTTACTGAGAAGTCCTAGGATTTTCCTATCTCCCGTCATTCTGTTTTGCTTTTTATCTTTATTGTGGCACGTGTCTGCATTTAATTCACTTTCTGCTTCAAATTTTTTTTCTCCTTGTTAGTAAATGTCCTACTAGTTATTCTGCTCATTTTACTTTGACATTTACTTAAAGGTCCTGTATTTTTTCACATAAATTTCTTCAGAACTCTTGCTATCAGTGAAACATACACTCAAACAAATTAAGGTGATTTTGGTTGTATATTTAAGCAGTATGTGTAAAGATTTTCTAATAAACCCTGAAGCATTGATTTAAAATCAGTGAGATTACATATTTCTGTGACTTATATAATGATATACACACCTGAGATGATCAAATTCATTTTTCAAGGAATAATAAACATATTCAAGTTTTAGTAACCTAACATTATGTTTCAGCATTAGGTTGCATCAGACAGTCAAAAGATAGCAAAATACATTCATGTATTCAACAATGCATATATTCATTATGAAAAATGGCGTATTGATGTTTATAAGAAATATTTATAACATCACACTATAAAGAATTCATCATCAGGCAATCAAGACAGATTAGTAGGTGAGGAGTACATAAAAATAGCAATGCAATTTATTTTAATCTTACCACAATAAACATAAGTAAATGCTTTTTCAGTAAAGCATAGACCTACTGTCATTGGGAAAGAGAAAACATACAGTAGAGAAATTATGCTCATTGTATTTGTTTTGCCTGATCATGAGAATTGAAAAGAAATTTCTGTGACAAAAGGTATAAATTGCATGGACAGGTACTGTATTAATGTCTGTTATTATTCTGCTGATTACACCATGAGATGCTTGCTAGATATACGTACACAGATGTAGTGGACTTTAACCTACTTACTCAACACTGTTTGCTTATACTTTGATAATCAATGCTTCGTGTTGTTTTTTTAATTTATTTTTTTTATTTATTTGAAGAATCATATGATTTTATGAAATAGAAAGTGTATTAAAACATTGCTTTTTCCATGGTATAGTTTAGACTTGTTGGAAGATAAATGGGTAGGATTATATGGTACTGATTGTACGCATACCCATTTTTGAAATAAATTTACTTACCCTCACGTATCTGCTGAGGTCCTAGACACTGTGAGAAACCGTCTTCTGGGTGTTGTTAGACATCTTCTAAGCATAGTCTGTGCCAGAAACCGCTGCTAAAATTCACTCTTCCAACTCTTACCCTCACGTTGGTGTACAAAGGCCAAGATGGTGCAATCTTTAGTCATTTGACTCTTTTTTGAGGATTGGGGTATTGTGGGGTTTATTTACATACACCTGTGTTATGATGTGAGGTGTAAGTTGTCATGATTCTTGTAAAAGCATGGTAATTATACTGCCTGAAAGTGCAGTTTCTAGTATCTATCAAATGATCCATGACTCTCTGGACATAAACTGGTGTTTGAAAATCTAGATCTTTTTTATCAAAATATCTCTATATCAGCTTTTTCATAAAGCCAAATTATACGTAAAATGGGCAATGAATGTTTCCTGTCTCCTTCGGCAAATGAACTTGTAAATGCTAAGATTTTTTTGAGGTAAAAATGTAGATAAAAATAGTGTACTTTATAACAGAAGGCTATAAAGGCAGTGATGAGACAACAGATCTACTATTCAGAGCCTCATATGAAGTAGCAAACCTTGCCATTCGTCACCTTTATTTCATGTGATGTCTTCACATTTTGCATCGGTTTGCATTCCAGCCTTCTTTGCTATCTTCAGTGACACTGACATTAAGATACAGTGGTTTATCTGTATGGTATCAATATAATTGCAGACTGTACAGAAAGCATATAACACTCGGAATATTTGGAATAATTCTGATTTTGCTTAGGGACTTCTGGAAGTATATATTGTAGTATAGAGATGGCTGCCAAATCTCAGCCTTCAACAAGTACGTCATGTTTTTCACTGAAAATAAAGTAGCATCGAGAATGCAAACACCTCATATCTTTTTAGAGTATCTGGTAATCAGTGGAGTAGAAAATCAGATGTCATCATCCTTATCACGATTTAAGTGATTTATGTGGAGCCATTCAGCTGAACCGAGCTTGTTTTGAGGGTGGTGACAGAAAGTAACTGGAATCTAATGTGTGTGAATGAGACATTGATGGTGAAACTTGGGACCCATGGAGAGCAACCAGAAAGCTCTGCACAGTGAGAATCCAGTGCAGTCCTTGGCAGTGCTGCTCTTAGGGTACAAGTAATAGGAGCAAACCAAGGATATAATAATCTCTCTAAGAATTAGACTGATCTTTTGAAGATTCAGAAGTAGTACTGTGTTCAAGACCACTTTTAAGGCAACCCCAGATCTTTAGATTTTTATTACGTGCCATCTATTCATTCACTACCGTTGCAGCAAATGAAAATAAAAATTAAAAAGCATATTTAAATTAGAAAAATAACCAAAATACAGAAGATACTTTTGTGTAGGTGGACAGACAGTTTTTGCCATGCTCATTTTGGCTTCATTGGGAAGTGACTACCATTATCCTCAGGTTATTTTATGCTTCCTATCGTTGCAGAATCACCACTCTGATTAAGGGATTAACATCTGCTCTGAGGTCTTTTTCTTCTTTCTACATTACCCATGACTTAATCAATTTTGGACTATGATAAACACAAAACAGTGCAGACTAGTTCATAACATTGGCTATATTTGACAGCTATAATGTTTACATTATTGTTTTTGTAATTTATTTATGCATGTTGCCTAGCTAATAGCAAGACTGGACTATTAAAATGTTTACTAATGTTTCCTTCAGCTTGTCTCTTTAAAATTACAATTCTAACACAATTACTATAAAAAAATATGTCTCTAAACCAAAAAAATAGTGATTGTTATCCTATTAGTTTATTTTCCGGTTGAATCTAGAATTCAAAATTAATTTAACTTGAACACATAGTACTCATATTTCCTGCCTCAGTTCAGTATGAATTCATACACAATGAGCAGCTGAATTTATTCAGCAATCTTGATGCAAAATTACTGACATTATTTAAGGCCACCCTAGGACAAAGATTTGATGGCCCAGTAAAAGTATTTCAGAAAATTGAATGATTTGTTGAAGAATAGTTACCTTTATTTATGAAACCATAATTCTATTGTGCTTGATGAACTTTTGCATCTAGAAATAATTTTAGACAGTGCAGTAGAAAGCATGTCCCAGCAGCATAAGGAATGATGTAATTCACTTCAGATTTTCACTGATACTGCACCCACAATACCTTACGTTCTATAAAATAATTTCAGAACTATAATCATCATTAAGAATGTAGAGTTGTACCTGCACTACCAGCTTTTCACGCAGAACCATGGAGATTTAAAAGAAAGGAAAAAAAAAAAGGAAAGAAAAGAAAAAGAATGATTTCTTCATTTTTGCTTGCCTTTATTAGGTATATGGAAGCTACTCATCTGCTAGCACGAAAAGGAGTAAAGCATTATAAAATGTGCCTGAACTATAAATAAAACCAGTGACTATTAATAGAACATGGTTCTCACTCAGGAATATCACATTGCCTTCAGTGCCAAATACATACAAGACAATTCAGGGTGCTACCCAAACCCAGGGGTGTCAGGAGAGAATGCGGGTTCACTTCCCTCTTTTCTGCCATAGGCACGCAGGTGAGAAACGTTGGATCTGTCTTTCCTATCTATCCATCCATCTAACTTTCTTCACATAGACTGTTTTCCTCTCTTGTTGCTTCCACATCCTTCTCTCTGGATGGCAGCTTAAATCTGCCATATTTATATCCCTTCAGAACACTTCTGAAGTAACCTTCTTGGTGGGTACTGTCCTTTCTTAGACCCGTGAATTTCTCTTCTCTTTTTACACCAAACAGGATATTTGTTTCTGTCTTCAGATCTCTTCATAGCTCATTCTCGGTTCTGCCACCCACCCAGCCATTCATCATTTGTTACTGAGATGTCATCTCCTAGCGAATATCTGCCTGCCGAGCTAACCCTCCTCACCCTTCTTACAGATCCTCAAGGAAATATCTTTATGCTTCTCATACGGTGGTCCTCCATGTTAACACCTGTAAACTGCATCTCAATCCCTATGCCTCCGGTTATTACAAAACATTCTTCTCACTCACTATAGGAACAAAATTACAGAGAAGCAGTGGCTGAATTGTTATATTTAAAAACTGTTATTTCTCTGGTGATATATACTGTTCTATTATTGTAAATTGAGGAGCTTCCCGTTTACCTTTTTACATCATTTAATGTATTGTTATAAACAGATTGGTTCATCAGTTTCTTATCAGAAAACAGTTCTTAAATTTTAAACAAATGCTTGTATTTATGTCTCTTTCCTAATATTTAATAATGAAGATTTAATAGGAAAAATAATATATAAACTGGCATTGAAATAAAAGCTGATAATGTTTACTAGAGGCAACTGCATTTTACAAATCCTGAAAAAATGCGCAAATAGACAAGCAAATAAATTATTTTTATTGTGCATGTAATAATAGTAGTATTACTTTTTTTGTATTAGTTTGTGTATTAGTAGTTATTATTATTAATTTGTGTATTAGTATTTATATTTATATAGATAGTGAGTATTTAAATACTCCGAGTGTTACATAATGGCTTCTTTTTAAAGGATGTGCGCTGCAGTGTGGATTTTAATTCTTGATCCTTACGTTTGAGTAGCATCTATGTTCATGTGAATGCCTAAGTGAAATTATCTTTTAAGTAGAAATTTTAAGACAACTCCTGATTGTCACTTTGCTAATGATCTTCTTTTTGTTTGTCTGTGTTGCACTTTTCATGTAGTCCTTCATATGTGGGATGAAATTCCTTTAAAAGTAATGATGCCATTACCTCATCCTTCTGCAAATGCTTTCTAAAGTATCGCCTCCACCTCATTCCCCCAGAACACTGCAGCATGACACTCTGTAGGCAGGTGGCAAACAGATTTCCCCTGCCACACAAAATAGGCTGGTTTTGCAGTAACTGCAAATTCCCATTCGTCCATCAACATCTTCGGTTTTGTTCTCCTAATATGTCTTATTTGATAACTTGATTAGGAATTAACAGGAACAGGTTCAGTCTGTTGTGTTTTTTTTTCCCCTCACTGTAATGGAGACCAGATTTGTGCCTGCACTCAGACTTGTAGTCTTAAGAACATTATTATCAAACAGCTTTACTTTAATATTGTCCTATGAGATTTACACTATTTAGAATAGTTAAACCCTTTCAGATGTTTATTATACTTTGTAAATATTTAGTCTAAGTCCAGGATTCATGAAGTTGAATTCGGTGCTCACCTTATTAGATACTTGAATTCCTTAAAAAATCTGGCTACTAGAACTCAATATACAGTCATTTGAGCTGAAGGTAAGCAGTAGGTGCCTTTTCTTGAGTGTTGAGGATAGGAACTAGGCTCCTAAATAATGGCATGGTTTTGAAAGTGTTGCCCTTCCTGTTTAGCACCAACATAAAAAAGGTTCTGATTTGGAAAACATTTTGTGCATTATTTTCCAAGTAAAAGAAAACCAAAAAAGATCTGGTTCTGACCGCTGTAGAGAGACTTCTGCTCCAACACGACAAGTGTACTTAGAATCCAGACATGGGTTTATCATTTGGTCGTTAGGAAATAAGCAGATATCCATAAGGGCTTCCTTCTTCCATAAGTACAAAAATTAATTGTAAATTAATAATAAAGATAATAACAATAAAAATTAAGGTTTTCAGTATAAACTCAGCAGTTCTTTGTGTTTAGACATAACAGTAGAAGAAAAAAGTATTGTTACTATGTGTAGAAGATTTTTTACCTCAACAATTTCTTACTGTGATAACAATATAAACAAAATTAAGACAAGTCCTCTCCTTTCTTTAAACAATAGTATTGAAGAGTGTATTAGGTGTATGTTCATTGCTCAAATACCATTGTTTGGGTTGAATTTTGCATAATGGGAAAAACAGACAAGCAAAACCAAGAAATGGATTATTTCATGTTCACTGAAAACAAGTCATGTATTTTTCTTGTCTTATTCCCACTGGATTCCTAATGGCGTATTCCTTGATCTGAGCGTATGTGGTGGAATCTGAGTCTCAAAAGAGCCCTTTCATCCTACAAATGAGACTGTGTGGGCACAATGCAGGGGATCATATGCAAGTTTCATGGTGTTGGATCTAGTGCTTTACTTGTCTGTAGAGATCTCCATGATCCAGCATTAAGGATGAGGCTTCAAAAGATACTTAGTCATTTGACTCCTCTTAATTTCAGGATGAATTAAGCTCTTAAATATCTTTGAAATCCAGGGCTAAATTCATTTTTCCGTAAACATGACACTTTTAGAACAATATCTATTAGCACTAATGTGTTTTTATGTTTCTCTTTTATTTCGGGTTTTCACAACAAGTTTTATGCTGATCCCCATGGCATACAGGTGTTAGCGGTGCTGTCACACGAGTAAAAGATTCTACTCCAGTTTCATGCTGTCTTTTGTTTGCCCCATTCTGCACTGCTTATGATTTGATTGTGACAGTTAAGTGTTTCTTCGGACTCTTACACATAGCTTTCTCAGATGCTTCCCCTTTAATAAAAACAGCGTTGTTTCTTCTGAAACATTTATTTTCAAATCCGTAGAATTTGTCTTTATGAAATGTTTTTCATATGGTATGAGGAAGAGAAGATTAAGAGAGGACAAGAGAAAACACCCAAAATATAGTGTACATCACAAAGGTAAATCTGATTATTTTCCATTTCTTCTTGGCAGATAGCCGGGCAACCACTTATGAAAAGTTACATTATTCCAAGACTTTCAGTTAACTACATGAATAATTACACTGGTTTTGTTTGCATATATTGGAATCTGTCTTCATATCATAACAATAGGCTATACTTTAATTTGTGTGCTGCACTTTTAATTGTTTAAGTAAAGACGTTTGCTGTAGCAGCATACATCTTCTGAAATAGAGCAGCATACATCTTTTGATTAATGAAGGCTAAGTCACTGGAATGTTCATGTTAGCAGCATCATTTTCTAGGCAGAAAAGAATGCAGAAAGAATTACAGGCCTGTTATTATTCCATGTCACTTTATTTATATGTTGATATTCCAAAATCTGAATTTTTACCTGCCAATGTGCCATTCAAAGAATATTTTCTATTAGCAAGTTGTTGATATTTTTTGGTTTGATTACAGAATGATGTTTTTTCCTGCACTGTTCTAAACTACTGGTAGATAGATGCACGGACTCAAATGTAGTATTTTTGTTTTTTTCTCTCCAAAAGCTGAAATTAATAAATTATATGGAAAATTCCTTTAATGTCTATCTGTGTAATTTCAATTGTAGAAGTATTTTAAGGTAGGTAGTTCTTATTATCTGAATTGCTGAGATAGTTGAATTTGTTTGCTTGACGTTGCTTGACTTGGATGCTTTGGGCTTTCTAAGATATCATAGCAAATAGCATAGTGAAATTTAACATAGAATCATAGAGTGGTTTGGGTTGGAAGGGACCTTAAAGATCATCTTGTTCCATATTCTTCTCTCAGCCTGTCTTCTTAGCAGAGGTACTCTAGCCCTCTGATCATCTTTGTGGCCCTCCATTGGACCCGTTCCAACAGGTCCATGTCCTTCCTGTGCTGAGGGCTCCAAAGCTGGACACAGTACTCCAGATGGGGTCTCACAAGAGTGGAGTGGAGGGAAAGAATCACCTCCCTCGACCTGCTGGCCACACTTCCTTTGATGCAGTTCAGGATATGGTTGGCTTTCTGGACTGTAAGCGCACATTGCCGGCTCATGTTGAGCTTCTCATCCACCAGCACCCCCAAGTCCTTCTCCGGGCTGCTCTCAGTCCGCTCTCTGCCCAACCTGTATTTGTGCTTGGGATTGCTGTGACCCAGGTGCAGGACCTTGCACTTGTCCTGGTTGAACTTCATGAGGTTTGCATAGGCCCATTTCTCAAGCCTATGCAGGTCCCTCTGGATGGCATCCCTTCCTTCCAGCGAGGAGGGTAACATGTAGCCTATGCTTAAACCGCATTTATATGAAGAATATAACCTGATGTAAGGGATTGTTTTTGTTTAGTTTCACCCTTGGCAGGTTCCTTGCAGGACCTGATCTTTATACCCTCGTTTCATTCATCCGCTACAGCTTCCTTTATCAGGTATTGCTTCTTTGCAGTAACACTAACTATGTTGTGCACTGCAGGGTTTCTTCTCCAAAGCTTTGCTGCTTTGCCGCTTTGCCCTTTCATTTTTTTTTCACCCATCTCTGAGATATTAGCTATTTTTGAAAATCTGCAAAGACTAGCAGAAGGAATAGATATGACATTATCTTTCGGGTTTTACTTTTTGTTCTTAAACCTTCATATATAAAGCCCCTAAGAAGAGAGTATCGTAAGGAAATGACATGGCCATAGGGAAAAGGCAAAATGACCGAATCTCAGTGTGAACCCCACCCATTATATTTCATGGCATCGTAGAATTGTCTAGGTTGGAAGGGACCTTTCAGATCATTGAGTCCAACCATCATATTTAATCTGAAAAAAACTGAAATGACCTTCAGAATCACTTAACTGTAATTCTCAAGGCATCAGGCTCTGATCTATGCAGAGCTATGTTTACGTAAGGATATTAAGAATACCCGGGACCATTATTTCATATCCTCAGCATGAAGTTCGTCATGAAAATTGCTGTATCCATGCTATTAATGTCTCCCCCCCTCCAAAACAGAGCGTGCATGCAGACTTTTTATTGTGAACCGTCCCAGGCCTTTGATAGCGTTGCTCCTCAGCTGTGCCCCAAAATTGTCTGGGAGAATGCTCGTGAGTCTAAGTCCTGCCAGGTCCATTCTGGCCATTGGGTGGTATAGTTGGTCAAACTGCAGTTCACAGGGAGGCTCCCTCTCACTCAAGGATTTTGTGGTTTGAAGAAAGCACTGGCTAGCTAGTAATATAAAACTATCATCCACTCTTCTGCCTTTTTTGCAGTAGTTTGGGGTCCAGTGGAAGAAGATAGACTCTTCAGTGACCTTGAATGTCCCCTGCACCCACACTGAGTATATGCTCCCAGTCATCATTGTTCTGTATGTTCCCACCCTTCCAGGAGGCAGGAAGAATTGCCAGGCTCTGAAGCGTTTGGCAGTTTCCACTTTAATGCCTGAGGATCACCAGCCTCAGCTTTTCTCCATGGTGGCATATTTAGATTGAAAGGCACCATCTAAACCTAAGAATATTGAATAAGGAGGAAGGTTTGCTAGCAAGTTCAGTTTAGTTCACAGACAAAAATTAATGTGTGTATTAACATTTCATATATATATATAAATCCATATGTATTTTTATATAGATAGATAGCATAAATTAATATTTAACATCAAGAGTTCAAAGTGTGCTTAATCAGTGAGAGGGTCTACGTTTGCCCTTTTCTCTTTTAGCTCCCGTTCAGAACAATTCTGTGTCTCCTCTCTATTTGATAACCCTGCTTGTTCTCCACCTCAGGCACAGTCTTCAGATTTGTTCCCTTGATTTCTCATGTCCTGCCTGATAACTAGCTGTCTTCTTCAAGCAGAAGACTGACAAAATATGACATGAACTTTTGCCTTTCCTCTGCCTTTTTTGTGTGTGTGTGTGTGTGTGTGTGTACCTTGATTGATCCTGTCATCTCTTTTCTTGTTTTTCTGCTTCTTATTTCCTTGAGTGTCTTTGTGTCTCTTGGCCATTTCCTGACACCTTTCTCTCTAGATCCCCAGATTTCTTACCTTCAAGCTTTATCCCTGGGTTCCTTTTTTTCCAGAAATATTTTATAATGAAAACTAACCTGTATCTATAGAGTGTCTAATGCCATCTTTTGTACAATTCTTTGCAAGCTGTCGGAGTGCTTCATTTTACTTTCTAGAATGAAAGGAAGTCTTTTCAGCCAAGACAGAATTTCAAGCCACTGGGGGTTTCTGAGAAACCAGAAAAAAATCGTAAGTGCATGTCTTGTCTATCCTACCCCTCCCTCTTTTTTTATTTTTTTAAATATTTTAATTATTTAGTTATTTTTCTTTTAAAATTGCTTGCGCTTTCTGTTTTTGTAGGTGCATTAAAAGACCCGTATTTTTCTTGGAATAAGTACTTTTAAAAGGGACATTAATATTCTCACTTATCCATCTGGGCAGCCGTGAAGCTGTGTGTATGTAAGAACTGACATGCTCCCAATGGTTATCAACAGTTCTACCTCTCCAGTACTAAGACTGCTGGATATTTTCTGACTGAAACAAAAATCTATCTTCGATTTTCATTATTCCATACAATTGAAATGATGAATCTGTGGGTGCTGACAGCTGTTGCTGTTGGTGGCATCCATCCTAAAACAAAGGGAAGCTGAATGATTTTTATCAGCATTAGAAAACCTCAACAATATACATACCAAGTCCTGATGGGAGTGTTTTTTGTGTAAAAAGGTTATAATTTGTTCAGAAAAGAAACACTTCCACAAAAACATTGAATTCCTTATTAGCTTAGCATCAAATTGCAGTTCTTCTGTTGGTCTGAGCCTGAGCAGACCTGTTTTGCAATAGAACAGATTGTCTTGCAACACGGTGTGCTCCTGGAAATTTTCTCCTTCTTCGAGCCTGTGGCATTTTCTGAACTCAAGAGGCTGTTTCCTGTGCTAATCAAGGCAGCTGACAAACTCTTCAGCATGCTTGAATCAATGCTGGTTTGCCCAAGTTCTTTCTCTGCCCTGTACATCCTTAGGAACAGACTGACAGATGTTTCTTTTTACCAGCTGCTGAGATCGTCAGTGACAGACGTGTAACCAGATGAAAGGCTTGTTAGTCTGAGACCTAAAATGCTGGCAAACCGAGCAATTTCCTTTAACATTTACATTGTGAATTGCATTTTTCCCTGTTTGTTTAATATTTCGTAATGTGTAAGCTGCAGCAGCGTAAGCCGTTTCGTCTGGGCATGGTTAATGAGGATGTTTGTTGTGAAGCAGGACAGTTCTCAAATCTGGCCAGCCTTAGAGAACTCACTACTGTTTCACCGGTGTGCTGGGAAAAAAGAGATCTCAGCAGAAGGACTTCTTTGTACGCCTGTTAATGAACAGTAATAGTGAGGTAATTCACGAAGGTGACATAAAGTAGAAGAGACAGGAAAGAAGAGCAGATGTTACCAGATACACAGAAGTATAATGAGCACTTTCACTAGTTTGACAATTCGAAGTATGGCAGTTGTTCTTTTTCACACTTACAATCTAAGGCTTACCTGTCAGCTACCTTTACTAGAGGAAAGAATTGCTTCTAAATAAAAGCAGGACACATGCCAGATTTGTATGGCTAGCTTCTGGATAATAAAAATAAAACATTATTCAAATTGGTAAAAAAAGCAAGCTGAAAAGTACTTCTGCTTTTTCAATGAAATTTAATGTCTCTATTTACTTTATTTCCTGAATTCTATTCTAGTTCTTTATCTTGTTCTATGCACGTATTCATACTGGGTTCATAGTGCCTTATCAGGCTGCTGTAGATTATTCACTAAGCAGTTTAATTATAGATACACTGGGAAGAAGAAAGGTAATGAAGAGCCTGCATAGTGGCAGCCTATGGGCTTGTACATCAAATATCATTTTACTACATTCCCTCCCATTCATGTAACCTGTGGTTCTACATTTTTCAGGTATTTAATGTTCTCAAGTCCTAGGGAAAAACAAGAGTATTGAATTGTCTTTTATGGGAATTTTAAGGAAAATGTTCCAAGGAGGTACACTTAGTTTGTACAATTAAGTGGTCTATTTGTCTGCCAGGCTCTTTTTCCCAAATAATTTTTTAACATGTTGGCTAATTTCAGCCATATTTGCTATGAGGATAAAAATCCACACATGTGAAGTTCCTATGTGTTGTCAAGAAGAAAGACTGGTCATTGTGTCTAGAGGAGGTATTCCAAATAATGTTGAGGGAAACCATGATAGCTCAGCCCCACATCCATTCTGAAAGGCAGCAAAGAGATGCTTTAAGCAAACCTCTGAGTCAGCCAGAATATCTGTTGCCTCCTTATCCACCTAAGTAGATGAGAGATCTGGGAGGAAGGTGAGATGAAAAGGACACAGGGAACAAACAAGGATATTGTGTGCAAGAACAGGTGATGAAAGATACTGTTCACAAATCTATAGGAAACAAAAATGCATTCTCTTTTACCATATATTTGTGGTAGTGACAACAAGGTAAAAGCAATGCATGAGGTCAGGTATTTGGAAGAGTCATAACACACCTTAGTCTTCTGGAAAAGCTGTTATCTCCCATAGAGCCGAACCCAGTCTTTTCCACACTGATAGTATAGTGAGATGCACTTTTATATACCCTGAGCCACAGGCTAGGAAGTGCTTTGCAAATGGGTGCCGTTGCTTTGAACTTGACTTAAAATGATGAAAAGCCACACTTGGGAGCTGGGAATATATTTGGTTTTACACTATGTTGTTGCTATAGCTGCAGCGCTTTGAAGTGGAGTTGAGAACAAGAAATGTATCTTTTTGACAGGGTGAAAAAATGATACCTGGCCATTTTATGCCAGCATGGGGTCTTCCAGCCAGCTGAAGTTAGGAGTATAATGCCTAGGTATCACTTATGGATATCCATTTGTGTAAGGGCTCAGCAAGGATTTAAACTTACTGCTAGACTGTAACAAATTAAGCATCTGTGTAGATTCATAACAAGCAGCTTTCACTGACATTGGGAGCTTCTCAGGATGCTCACTGAGTTTCCTGACTGTCAGTACTTCTACTTACTCTAGATTCAGTTTCATCTAACTGGTCTTTGTTAGTGAGCTTGTTCTGTGATATGTGTATTCTTGGCATGTGAATCCATGCTGCCTGGTTAGTACAGCTGCATGGATCTTAACTCTCAAAGGTTTTGTGGTGGTGGTTTGTTTTTTGGTTTTGTTTTTTTTTTTTATTGAATAAGAAGCAAAGGAGGTAGTGTCAAAAAAAAAAAAAAAGGAGGCTTCCCACCATTGATTTTTGGATATATGCCAGGAACACACACCGTTCTCATATTTGAGAACATTATCCCAGGCCCCTTTCTTCCCTTGACAAGATAACAGGCTTTCATGTTTAGCAGTGATGAAGTGGGTTGTAGACAGGTTCAAACAGGTCTTCTTCACCTTTTCAAATTGAATTGGAGGAATTGAAGGATATTTGCAGGAAATGAAACAAGTCTCCTTGACATCTGTACATTTTCACTGTAGAGGCCCCAGCAATAAATTAAGACAAGTACTCTTAAGGCAAGGTGACAAGCCTGTGAAAAACATGAATCTTGTTTGTTGCAATATGAGGCTGTAATGCCACTCTAGGCTGAGTTTTAATTCCCTATGTCAAGTAATCTAGTGTAACTAAATCACATTACCTGGTGCTAACGTGTTTTCTTTTCTATGAGTGCAAGTTCCCTTGCTTGAAATTTTCTTTTCTAAAGTTGCCATAGAGAATCCTATTTCCGGGCAGGACTCAGGTTTCTTGCTTTTTGATGAATAGTTTGTAGGTACTTTGTTTATATTCAGTCATAACAATGGCCATAATCTTGCCTTAGTAGCTCTTTCCTGCATAGATAATGGTAGCCATTGGTAGCCAAGAACACTTGGGGTGACTTAACTAAAACTAGTATGTTCCTGCATAAACCATGTATTTTTAGATTTTGCTGACAATTTCTCCTGAAGAGACAGTATAGGAAAGCTGATCATCTTTTAGTGTACATTACTGATTCTCTGGAGCAAGGATCTGTTTGTACAGACTTCAAAGTGGAGGCTCAGAGCAAAGATATGCTCTCCACTGCATTTGTGAGTGAAGGCTTACATACCTTTCTGCTGTTAGATATCACTAGCTTAGTCCTTCAATTAAAATATCAATTTATCCAAAAGGTATTATTTGTAATTGTTGCTCTCAGTCTGAAATAAGGTATATTAAAATGTACCGCAACGGAAGCAGATCAGTAATCTTCCATTGTGATAGGAAACAGTGTGATCTTTTGGATGAATTATGAAATCCTGGTAATATATAGTGAATCTTTGAACATCATTAAACTTGACATTTGCCAGAAACAAACTTGAGTGTATGTTAGCTATATAGTATTAATGAGCACCTGGATGCAACTTTTCTGTAAATGAACTCTTTTGTGATGAAACAATGAATGTTTAAGAGATAATGTCACTGTGGGGAGGTAGATATGATATATAGTATCATATATACCAGCACTGAATCTTTGGTTTCCTTCTTTCATGCTTTTTTAACAGTTATGAATAAAAAGTATATTTATTTTATATATAACTATTCATTTTATAGATGAGTATGTGTATACACACAGAGTATTTTCCTGTCCGTATAGCAGTCAGAGCCAATCTTTTCTATTTGCTGACAGAAACACAGTAGGAAGCAAAGGCCATATTCTGAGACACTTTAAATCTCTTCCGCCTCTCAGCAATTCCTCACATTTACTTGGGGTTTCATCGTCTTTTCCCTAGTGAACTTCAGTTTTCCTGTCACTCTTTCAGATACAGCAAACTTTCTGAGCCCAAGATCTGAAATCACATCCTAAATGGAAACTACCGTTTTGAAGGTTTGTAGACTCCTTTTGGATACTTTGATAATGGTGTGAGCAGAGGTTATTAGTGGCATTGCTAACTGGAAAACCAAGAGAGGTCAGTGAGAAGCCTGAACTCCAAGCAAAATTTTATACCAGTTCTCAACTTCAGTAAGTGGCATCTTTTCATAATTTTCAATACTGTGTACTTCCAGGTGTCAGTCTTATTCTGTAGCTGTTCTACCTCACAGTACAGGAAAACCCTAAAAAGGCTAAGTAAGAGCAGAAAAAAAAAAATTGCCTGTTGTTCATCTTTTCCTGAGGACAGACATTCTTATCACTAATAAGTTCTTGGACTGAAGAGAGAAAAAGAAAGTATTTCCTCCTTTACAGAAACTGTGACAAGGCAGAAAAGCTTCCTTTTTGCTAGTTGCTCCAGCTAGGCAGAGCCACCCGCTCAAGAGCTTTCAGATAGGCAGGGATAGGTAATGAATATCTCACTGGGGGACTTACTGGTGACTTCATTGATTGATCCATCTTTCACCCCTACTTACCTGTTCTGCACCATACAATATGTAGCACAGCATTGATGTTTTCTCTTTGGATTAATCCAGGAGAGCACTTCAGCCTGTCTTTAAGAAGTGCCTTGTTGAATGGACTTTAACACAGTAGAAGCTACAAAAATCTTTGTTGACAAAGAACTACTTTCTTTTTCTTACATATGACAGCAACACAGTTTTCTAGGATGTTGAATTCAAGGACACCTAGAGATATGTTCAGAAATAAATACACTCTTGATATTTTTGGTGGTTTTTGCTTTCTTTTTTTTTTCTGGTCTGAGTAAATCTTCATGCTCTCTACTTCCTCTTTTTATGAGTAGTTTCATTCTCAGATGAAAGAAAACCAGATTTAAATAAAAAATATATCAGCAACTTTCAAGTTTGCCTTTCATCTGACTGGTAGCATATTCATAATACTATCTAAGCTGCTCTGAAGGTAAGAGGTAAGATGGGAGATCTGTGCTGAGTTCAGCTACTTAGTGAACTACACACTGTAGTTCTAGCAATACAACAGCTGCCAACACCAAACTTTCATCACAGCCTATGCAGGCTAACTCCCCAAAGATATGTTGGACTTCAAAGACACTTTTGAAAGAGCCTTAGTCTTTAATATCTTACCCAGTGGCTTGCTGCCTTTTTAACAATTTGATAAAAAACATATTTAATCACTGTTATAATTGCTCAGTTCTTTTAATAGCAATGTTTTCACAAATGCAATAAAAAAAAAAATCTCATATTTAACATTGCTGTGACTCTTTAATTTTATCAACAACTGTATTTAGTAGGCCATTGCACTCAAAATGTATCCCAGATCTTTTCAGCACGTGCTGATCTGACCTTGAATGATTGCTGTTTTTTTTTTTTTTTGCTGAGGAAAGAAAGACTCCACCAATTTGCTACTGTAAATTTAATCATAAATACTAATTCTTTGTGATTACAGTTGGTATGTATATAGAATTACATGGAATAGTGTATTAAGGAACTGCTTGGCAATCAGGCTTAAAATTCTCACTCAAAAGCTATGTGTCTGATATTTACACTTAAGAACTTTTCTAGTTCTTTAACAGTATTAATATTCTCTTAATAGCTTTTCTGATCTGTACTGACTTAGCTATAGATCAGTAGTTAGATACATTAGGTAATTGTATTTCTACCAATACTATAATTTCAAGAGGAAAGAACCCCTTTGGCATACCTCTGCAAGTTGCTGAGAGCTCTATGGGTACAGTCAAAATAGTAACCAGGCAGTAAAAATCAGTTAAATATATACAGAGGAGGATAGGAAATCTAAGTTCAGTTTTATTCAGTCTGTGCTCACTTTCATTTTCTCCTTTGTTTTCTTGTTAATTCTTTTTGGGTTTTAGTCAATTAGAAATATGAAGTTCTTTAGATCTTCAATTGCTTTTCTACCTATATTATTGTTAAAAAACTTTCCTAAGGATACAGGGCTTATGCGATCATGCTGTTTCTATGTCCTTTTCTAACTTTATCTGCAATAACATTTAAATCTTTTGGATAAGTTCAAGAAAATTTGACAGACAATTATAGGTCTGAAAGGTATTGCATTTATAGGGTCATAGGATAGTTCATGTGTGAAGGGACCTCAGGAAGTCTCTAGTCCAACCTCCCGCTCAAAGCAGGGCCAGCTATGGGGTCAGACTGGGTCATACAGGGATTTATCCAAGTGGGTCTTGAAAGCCTCCAAAGGAAGAGATGGCACGTCATCTCTGGGCAACCTGCAGTGCTGCTGGGCTGTCCTCATGGTGAGAAAGTTTTTCCTTATTCCCAGTTGAAACTTCTTTTGTTTCACCTTTTCCCTGTTGTCTCTCATCCCTGTCACACACTGCTATGAAGAGCCCAACTCTGTCTTCCCATAGGCACTGGGGAGCTGCTGTTAGGTCCACCAAAGCTGTATCTTTTCCACATAAACAGTTCCAGTTCCCTCAGCCTCTCCTCACAGGGCTTGTGCTCCAGCCCCAGCCATCTTTGGTGGCCTCTGCTGAGCTCGCTGCACTTTGTCAATGCCTTTCCTGTTGTGGGGAAGAGAGAGGCAGATCTGGACCCAGCATTCTAGATATGATCTAATGAGTACTGACTAAAGGGTATGGTCACACGTTTCCTCTATGTTTTGTAAAATAGACAACTTAGTAGAAGACATGGTCATTAGGACCAACAGTGAAAAAGGTCTTCAGTATGAATGAAACTTTTAATGGACCACATTTTCAGATGTGCCCAACTTGAAAAGACATTCCGTAGGACATCTTGCTTTATGGGACATCATGGAATTCAATCATAAGAGAAAAATGTGTAAAAGACTTGATTTTATCAGTATGGATGTTTTCAGTAGTTCCTCAATGGAGTTACATGTTGTACATAAAAGTAATTTTTTTGTTTGTTTTCAATCTGTAACATGACAAATTGATGCTTTCCCCTCCTGAGAAACAGTGAATACCCATTTTCTGTTCCTTCTTATACCATTCCTGATTTTACAGGTCTCTGTCATTCCTTTTCGACTTGCGTTTTAGAATTCTTTCCCAAAATTATTTTAATAGCCACTTCTCTTGCCTGAGAGCCAAGACAATTCAGCTTCAGTTAATACAGTTACAAAGCTTCTGATGATTTTAAGTGTAGACAGATTCAATTAGTAACTGTCTACAATAGAGAACATAAACATGTAGATTTGACCCACAGTTTTCTTACAGGTAATTAAATTCATCACTGGTAGTGATATTGCCTTACTTGTGTCTGTTGTAATAGGAATTACTCCTTTATCCTCCCTGAACCATCCCAACTAGCTGTGTGAGTTAATAAGTATGTGCACGTATAGTGGAGGAATGTTGTTAACAGATGCATGTGTTTCTGGGTGAATGTAGTGAGCCACTGACAAATTTTTCAGAGCTTGTGGCAGATTGTGCTGTCCTCATAACCCCTCCCAACTCCTATTAGATACTGAGTGTTTTTACTTTTAAATTACTTATCCTTAGCGGTTTGGATGTCCTTTTCATGACTGGAAACCTCCTAGGATGTTCCCTTCTCATGTACTGACTTCACTTGAATTTGTCCAATTGTTATTATAGAGCCATCTGCTTCTTTTTTTTTTCTCTCTCAAAATCCAATAGCCCTGCTTTCAATTAAAACTCAAACACTTTAGACTGAAAATAAGCCTTCAGGTATATTTTTAGTATTTGCTGTTTTAAAAACACACTGAGATTTTAGGTGATTTACAATATCATTGTAGGCATTCAGGGTTACAACTGCATAATTTTTTAATGATCTTTAATTTAAAAAGTTCTTTTTAAAATAGAGATGTCAGTGATTTACCAAGTTTTATTTTCTACTGGCATTGTCTCATTTTTTCTCTTTCAATTCAAACATTCTTCCATTCACCTGCAAAAAAAGTGTACTTGTCAGAATACTAGATAACCTTGCTATGCATAATACTACATACAGGCAAGAGACCGGTGATATTCCCATTCTGGAAATCACTCCCATTAATGGAAATCTATCATCCTTTGAAAGAGCCTGACTGTAACAGCAGCTCGTCTTTCATTAATGAAGTAATGCTAGTACTGCAAAAAAAAGAATGAGAAAAGTCAGATGGGTAAGGTGCAAGGTGGGCTTGTGGAATTCCTTTAAGTGGGTAGCAAATGTTGACAGTGGAAAGGGATGTGTAGATTTCATTTTTGTATGTTGGACGGGCTGGGAAGAATATAATTATTTTTTGATGAGTTTTGACATGACTCTAAGTGTAGCAAAAGGATGTTTTTGCTGTGAGATGCCTAATTTTAATGGAAAAACTAAATTCATGACAGAAGTTTTGTAATAGCTGTCAAGTACTTTGAAGTGAACTATAATTAAAATCATTTTATTGGCACTGTAAGCATAAAGCAGATAGTTTTGAAAAAGTAAGAGCTACTCACTCAGCTATTCTATTTTATGTTAAATAAGTGAAGAGAAGGAAAAAGAAGCTATTGCCCTCAAAAAAAATGGTAAATGAGCTGACAGTGTTTCCAGAATTTTACAACTCCAAGTTGGAAGAGAGATGAAGATCAATTTTCATAGGGAAGAGTATCTATAAAAAGACGTTAGAAATGCCTTTAGTCTCTGACACTTCTATAGTGGTGACCTTGTTTGTGTGTCTGTGATATGCATGTTCTCTTCCAATTAAGAGGGATGAGATACAAGTGTATTATACAGAAGCAAGTGCAACAGTACTGTGTTTCTGATGAAAGGCAAGAATGAAGCGTGCTTGGCCACGGACAGGTACTATAGGAGCTAATTGAATAGCACTCTGTCTCCCTGCCTTAATACAGTTAGCTCAGAGTAAAAGTCAGTGCAAAATGTATGAAGTTTCTTCTCAAGGAATGCTTTCTTTTCTGGTTTTGCCTAAGATGAGTGTTGTTGAAAATGTACTGTTGGGTTCCTTGTATTTGTCTCACTGGAAGAACGCTGCACATTATAGGCTGTATTTTTTCATTGTTCCCCAAATCCTTTACTAACTCTGGCTTATAATAAAAACAAAATGTGTAATGGTTGCAAACATAAAAATAATTGTGTAGTTTTAAAAGCTAAAGGTACTGGTTATGTTTCTATAGCGTGCGTTAGATGTGACCATAGTTTTCCCAGTTGGTCAGCAGGTTAAGATTTACAGCCAATACCACTTGCTCCACGTGAGGGCCATGAGACAGGAAGTCAGCAGCTTGATCCTCATCTAAATTCCTTCATGGCAGCATCCTACTCCTTCTGATCTGTGGTGATGCTAGTCATGGAGCAACATGAGAAGCGCAGAGAATATAGGATGACTTCAGTTAAACACAAGCATTTACTATACCGTTTACTACAGTTTGTTCGGTAATTGATTTACTGTATCACCTCTGTCTTTTGAGAAAGCTCCTCTTGCCACCAGTCTTACTAGAAAGTCAGAACGTTCTTGCTCCACCGTTGTTTTCTAATGACCTTGGTGGTCTTTGGACGCGGTCTTAAGGATCTGTAACATGTCTTCCCACTGAGGGCATTCAACGTGAAGCTCTGTACGGGGGCAAGTTTCTCCATAAGGCTTTGGGGGTTACTTTTCAGGTCTCCAAGGAGGAGGGAGAAGAAAGTAAGCATTTCAAAGGCTTGCTGCCAGCCATTAAACCTGGACTGGCATTGTGCGCAGTCCCTTTGCCATAGGGCAGAGGACTCGTAAATTGACTTTGCTTCTCGGTGCCGCCTTGTGAGAAGAGTGGTAACAGGAAAAGTTCTTCTGGGGAGTATTTGGGGTGAACTGTGAGAAAAGGGGTGATGTGGAAGGACAAGAGGTTTTCTAATACGCCACTGGCGTCATTGGTAGCAGGGCAGAATGGAGAAAAAGCGCTAAAATCTTCCCTTGATGGTGCAGTGGAAATGCAATAGAAGGAGAAAAAGCACACCCACATGAAATGTTCAGTGCAACTTTTAATAGACAAGCGTAAGATAGAACAGTATGAGAAAACCAACACCCAAGTGTCTATCCTATTGTCATCCTAACCCTAAAAGGCCTTCTAAGAGTCCCTCTAGATTTTCAGCTGCGAGACCTCTGCCGCGATCGGCTCCTGGTGGCCTGCCGTTCTGTGGAGGGAAGGCGACTTCCTCGCTGACGGCTGTCGCTCCGGCCGGGAGAAGCTGAGACTCGCCGTTCGGGGCTGAGAGCTCGGCCCTCGTCGTGATCCCTTCTCCTTTGGTGTCCTGGCTGTGTCCGGCGACGAGGGCTGCGGGATCTCCGCTGGGATCGGCTCCTTGTGGCCTGCCGTTGATCCCTCCTCCTCTGCGGTTCCCGCTGGGTTTGGCGCCGAGTGCTGCGGGATCTCTGCTGGGATCGGCTCCTTGTGGCCTGCCGTTGATCCCTCCTCCTCTGCGGTTCCCGCTGGGTTTGGCGCCGAGTGCTGCGGGATCTCCGCTGGGATCGGCTCCGTGTGGCCTGGCGTTCCCTGGAGGAAACCCGGCCTCCCCGCTGATGGCGCTCTCTCCTCCGCGAGGAGGCCGGGGCGTCCCGTTCAGCCCTTGGAGCTCGGCCCTCGTCATGAGCAGTGTCCTGAGCCCTGCTCTGCCGCCGTCTCCTGGTGCTCGAGGGGTCGTGCTCAGCCCTGCTGTGGCCATCACGGTGCCGCCTGGGGGTCCTGCTTTGGCCTCTGTCTGAGGCCCCGGCATGGCCTCTGCCGCGGTCTCTGCTGGAGGAGCTGCGGCGCTGGCGGCCTGAGGAGTGGCGCCGCCTCCTTTCCGCAGGTCGGGGCCGAGATCTCCTTCTTGCTGCACGGCTGGCGGAGGTGTTTTCCTGCACGATGTGGTACACCTCATAGTTACTGGGTCCCACCTTGCGGTAGATGTGGTGGAAAGTCTGACGGCAGATCGGGCACACAGCTCCTATACGAGACCACTCCAATATGCAGGAAAAACAGAAAATGTGTCTGCAGCCAGCGATGGAGCCTTGGATGCTAATTGT
>VWZL01006038.1:59620-76239 GCA_013396915.1 Stercorarius parasiticus | reverse complement strand
GGCACCAGGTTGGTCTGGAATTCAATCAGGTCAACATTCAAAGCACCGTTAAATCTCAAGGAGGCAGTGACCGACGAGACTATCTGCCCAATCAGCCTGTTGAGGTTGGTGTAGGTGGGACGCTCGATGTCCAGGTTGCGATTACAGATGTCATAGATGGCCTCATTGTCCACCATGAAGGAGCAGTCCGAGTGCTCCAGGGTGGTGTGTGTGGTGAGGATGGAGTTGTAGGGCTCCACGACTGCTGTGGAGACCTGTGGGGCTGGATACACAGAGAACTCCAGCTTGGACTTCTTGCTGTACTCCACGGAGAGCCGTTCCATGAGGAGGGAGGTGAATCCGGAGCCTGTGCCTCCCCCAAAGCTGTGGAAGACCAGGAACCCTTGGAGTCCACTGCACTGGTCAGCCTGCAACGGAATAATGTATATTGACCTCTCTTTGTTAAGGACTGGAATAACTATCCCAAGTAATACAGCAATAAATTCTGCTTAGAGCACTTACTGGGCAGAGTGCCCCAATCCCTGGAATGGATTCACACGGTATGTGGCCCTCCTGAGCATCTGAACTATACATGTGTTAATCAATTACAGCATTTCCATGGACCTGCCATAGGTAAATCTGCATGGTAGGATGGAGACTCTTGGCAAGTTGTTCCATTATCTCATGGGTAATTAGCACAATGCATACCTCTGCACCTGAGAAGGGATGGGAGCTAGCATGTGGGTCCTAGACCCTTAGGAGACATCTCAAAAAACATTTCACTGACAGGCATCCAAGTATATTGTTACAATCCTGCTTCACTCCTATCAAATGTGGAGTTTGGTCTACCCAGCTGAGCTAACAATTGTCCATTAAGAATTAATATCGGCAGTTGCACAACCAGGGTGTGGCTTCTCTGTGATCAAAAGTCCTTCTCTTCTGCCTCTTAGGTCTAGTAGTGTGTCACTTCATACATACATGATATATAACAACAGTTGCTTTTAGGGCAGATATACACGTTCAAATTGCCCCTTGCTTTACTGAGCCCCAAATCTAATCACAGCAGCAGCAGCCGCCCTTGGAGCTCACATAGAGGTGTTTTTCTTTTAAGACTTTTACCCCAAACCCAAAGTTTAATTGTATTTATATGGTATGTCATTTTATGGGAAAGACTGTCTTTATTCTTACCATTTTACGAATTCTGCTGAGGACAGTGTCTATAATCTCCTTTCCAATGGTGTAATGGCCACGGGCATAGTTGTTGGCAGCATCTTCCTTGCCACTGATGAGTTGCTCCGGGTGGAAAAGCGCATGGTAGGGGCCAGTCCTGATCTCATCTACACAAGGAGGAGCAGTCATGGAGAGCAGCACACAGTTACAGGTTCTAGACATTAGCGTGACAGAGTAAAACACATAGCAAATCTACCAGGAGCCCATGTGAGATGACAGTCATGGCATAGTTAGTTCAGACTGGGAATAATGGAAGAGGTAAGAATAACCCTGTCCAGGCTAATTTGCCTAGGTCCTACTATAACTCCTCCATCTTCACCCAGCAGGCAATTTAAGCCAAATTACATTAGGATCTCAAAAAGTTAGGATACTGCCTATGTTTCCAAAATTATTGTAGGATTATAGTTACCACATGCAGATTGTGTTTCTGCTTGTTGCAAAGCATCTTGAGGTGGCTGGAAGCACCACCTCCATCCTCTGCTCTACAGCACACTGAAGAGGAGACAGAGTGCCCCCGGTGTTGACATTTCTGCTAGATATATCCAACCCGGCTTCAGGCACCTTATGAAAACAGGCATTAGGAGCAGTTTCTCTAGGCTCCATGCAGTCAACGAGGTTGGAGACATCTCCAGCAGGTATTTAAACCCACTCAGTCTCAATATTAGATACATTTCATATTCTACTGGCTTGCTCACTGGGTTTCCAGTTTAGTGCCTTGATAAGGTGCCTAAGAATTAAGTGGAACCAAAACAAAAGTCTGCATTCCTTCCATTACATGAAATAATGAGTCACACATCCTAGATGATAAGATAGGAGCAAACACCCAGGTAAAGCCCAGAAGGCAGAAGCAGGTAGATGGATGCAGGTGGTTGGGAGTCATTTCTGCCTCAAGCAAAAAAAAAAAGAATTTGTTTTCTAGGAAGGTACTCCAAATTAAAGTGCCATGATCAAGTAAAAACCCCAGATGGAGCCGGAAGGAGAAGTAGACAGCTTGCAGTAGCAAGGCACCCAGTTTCCACAGAGCCACAAAATTTGTGGTACCCATCTGCCCAAAGATGCTTCACAGGTAGCATTAAAACCCGATGTGCCACATCAGGTAATAGGATGGTGGAATTCAGACCCACTGAGGTTAATAAACCCACGCCACTTCACACCTGCTGAGGATCCTGCTCAAGACAGCAGGTCTCTTAAAAGGAGGGACCAACTAAAAACAAGTCAGTGTAATAAGAGTAATGGGTTTGTCACTCCCAGGTCCATTTGGAAACGCAAACTCTGTCTCTTTCTGATGGCTGGAGGCATTTTACTAGAGCAGAGGAGTGGGAGCTGCTGGGCAGTATGGGCAGCAATGCAAGCCCCAAGGAAACAAGGATCAGGAGCCATGGTTAAAGACGCCACAACACCCAACTGCCCCACTATTACCGATAACAGTGGGCTCCAAGTCTATGAACACTGCTCGGGGCACATGCTTCCCAGACGCTGTCTCACAGAAGAAGGTCTCAAAAGAAGAATCCACTTGTTCAGACTTCGGCTCCACAGGTTTCACCTGCTTGGGGCCAGGAATCGTCCCATCCGCCTGGATCCCATGCTCAAGGCAGTACAGCTCCCAGCAGGCATTGCCCATCTGCACGCCAGCCTGCCCGATGTGGATGGAAATGCACTCCCTCTGGAAGGGGAAATGGCTTGTTAAGGTGATTTTTAGACATCCTGTCACTTAGCACTAGCCCCCACGGTTCTTGTTTGAGCCATTTGCTACTGCGGATGATGAGGGAAACAGGCGGCTTCCGCCCACCACCGAGAGTTGGAGCGAGGATCAAACCATGATCTGCTGGGCAGCTGGACACAGCCGAGCTGCACACGTAGCATCCCTAGGAAGGGCTCTCCCAGCCCAGAGCAGGAGGAAGGAAAGAGGTGATGGGCTTCATGATGAGGCAGGAAGCAGCTGAGCAGCACTGGCTCCTCACTCAGTGCTCAACTGGCCCTGCCATGGAGCAGAGCAGCTGTCAGTCCCCCGGGTCCCAGAGAAATGGGGCATCAGGGACAACAGCTCTGGGCTCCTTGATCCAAAAAAGCTCTGCACCAAAACAGGGAGAAGCCAAGCTTGGGAAACCCACAGCCAAGCTAGGAGTCACAGCAGGAAATGAGGCTGGAGGAAACCAGCAGATGCCTGGGGCCAAAACAAGGGCAGACTGACACCTGGGGAGAGGCTCGGAGTCCTTCTTTAACCAGGTCACCCTCCAGGAGCCTCTAACTCCAGGGCAGTATTGGAGGTACTGGTGTCTTCTAGAGACTCTCTGGGGACTTTTGATGGTTGTGTTCTTCCCATGGTAATTGGCATCTCTGCTGTTTCCACTACCCCAAGATCAAAGCACTGCTGCAGCAATGACAGAGGCTCATGTCTCTGCTCCCAAGCGGAGACTCCCAATTACTGCCATGCATGGCACGGGGCGGTGCTGCTTCCCAAGGGATCACCATGATAGGGAGCTGGTGATCCCACCTGGGGGTGGCAAGCAGTGTGGCTGATCCCATTATTTGTAGCATTGATGGGCAGTTTGGTTCATTTCACCCCAGTCCTACCCAGAGCTGGGGGTCTCCACTGGTAAGCCCAGCTCCCCCGTTCCAAGTAGCCCACCTTGAGCAGAATGTAACAGATGTCACTGACAACCCAGTTGTCTCAAGACTGAGAGGATACTCTGTGTGCCCACCCCTAGGCATACCTAGCCTGCTGGAGGGACTCTGTCCCTTGAAAGTCACTACCCTCTAGGTAGTGCTAGGCAATCCTGGGCACCACCCACTTGTGGCATTAGCCATCAGGAGAAGGACACAAGGCAACTTCTCCCGTCTTAGTCTCCAAGCATGGATGTGCCAAGACACTTCTCAGCCCTCAAGCAACTCCAATGGCCACAGCATGCCCAGGTCATCCACCATAACACTAGACACCAACTGGATGAACACTCCTGGTACCCCAGAGGGACACCAACCCCTTTACCCACAGCTGGCTAAACACCGCTTAATCCCAGTCTGGGCAGAGACCACCAGTTCTGCTGAGCGTGGAGCCTGTGTTTAAGTCCTGCCTCTCTGAGTTGATATTTGCACTATGTGGGAAATGCCGACTGCCATTTGCCCATCCCTCCCCGCAAGATGGTTGCAATAGCTCCTCACCACAATTTGCAAGGGTGAAGTGACACAATTTGTCACCGCAGCCGCTCCTCCAGCACTGGCTGGGACAGCTGCTGTGCTCGCTACCCTCTCCCAGCTCCCCAGTCCCACCACCTGCTTCAAGGGAGCACTGGTATTTTCAGCCCAGAGCACAGGGAATGGGGATAATAAAAAAAAAAAAAAAAAAAGAGCGGCCTGGTGGAAGGAAAAACGTTCAACTTGTTTCTGCGGGTTATTTTTTCCCCCACCTCAAATATGCCAGGAGGTTTTTTGAGATCCCAGATCTCCAACATTTGCATCAAGATGAACTGCATTTTACAGACTCTGGCTATAGGCAGCCTATTGTTGTCCAGCTGATTTTCCCATTGGAAATACCATGTAAATGTTTAACTGTTTTATAGCCAGGACAGACTCCAGAAGTCAGCAGATAAAAGGAAAAGTTCAAAAGCTGACTCGCCAGGAGTTCCTTTGAAGTTTTCTTCCATTTGCAACATGCAAAGGGACACCATCAGATTTTCCAACATGTTACTTTTTTTGCATTCACAGTAAGGTGACAGTTGCCTTATTCTTTACAAAACGTTTCAACTAGATCAGCCAGCACTGCTCAGGGTTGCAGTTTTTTTAGTAACCAGATCAATCCATTCCAGTTTCACAGCCACAAAACCTTTAGAGCAAAGCTTCAATTAAAAAGCTAGAAGGAAAGGGGGACTTTATGCATTTAATATCTAATCCCAAGGGTTTGTAGCAGACAAAGGCAACATGGCAGCTCACTCCTAAGGAGAAAAAAAAAAAAAAACAACCCTAAAGCAAGTTGCACTAGTTCCTTGTGGCAGTGTGAGAGTTGAAGTGTTAAACTTTGGGTAAAGGGCTAACAGCATCAAAATTTAAACTTTCATCTGTCACATAGTTGTGTATCAAGACGTGCTGCTTCCCCCCAGAAAAGTAAAACCCAACTTGCATTAAAGAGGCAGAAACTTTGCAACTCTACAAACCCCACCTCAGGAGCTGCAAACTCGAGAGTGAAAAGCAGCAAGAGGCCACTTAAATAGCTCTTCTCCAACCAAGTCCCTCACTTTTCCCTTATAAGGCGCAAACATTGAATCAATGAACCAGAAGGTAATCAGCAATCAAACAAAGCTGTTTGTAATTAACATCCCCAAGAGAAAGGAGAGAAAAAAGAGCAAGCTGTTTAGCTCAGTACACTTGGAAAATATAGAAGCTATATTTTAAGTTTAGACTAATACAAATAGAAGGCATGCTCTTACCATGATGAGACTGGAGGCTTGCTAAGATCTAAGCAAAACAGCTGCTGCCCCTGCCTCTCCCTGCAACTTTATAGCCCAGGAAGGCTTGACTCCACCTGAATATAAAGAAGCTTTCTGCTAGCTTAAAGGAACAGAGCTCCTTTTCCTTTGCATCCCTAGAAATAGCAAGGGATAAAATGGTCTGTTAGTGTCTAGCCAGTGTGATTTCTGTGACTAAACAGCCTTGGCTACAGTGCAATAGAAACTTTTTTCTTTTTTTTTTTTTTTTTTTTTATGGCCCTCAACTCAGGGGGGAGTAGATGCCAAAATTTAGGCTTGGTTAAAAAGAAGGAAACTCTGGGGAAGTTTGTGTGCCCCCATGATTCACTTTATCCAGCAGAAACAATCTGTCCCTTATCATTATTCAGAGCACTGCCACTGATACGCTGTATCTTGTCTATTTTTAGAGACAATCACAATTTCTGGTCTTTTTGCCATATCCCCACTGACTGCCAGGGGAATCTGCTGACTTCTGCACCTCTGGGACATTCAGGTGCAGGCTCAGACCCTCCGTTTGCCAACCTGCTGGCCATTAAGGGTTCGTTTCGCCCTCCTGCCAAGAGCTGATGTAAGGAGACTCTGAGCCAGTTTTGGCCCCATCCTGCAGATGGGTAGGTATGTCTTTAGGCTGCTCTGGATCTGTCCTTAAGTCCCAGTACCACCTGCGTGGTTATTTGCAGCAGGTAGACAAGAGTCGTTAGTGGTAACTTATCCCTTATTTACCTCTTCATTCTCCCATTCAAAGGTTCCCAAACCTTCTTTGGTTTGGCCATAGCTGCAACAGGTTGACAGCTCTGTGGTGGGGAACATAACCACATCACAACACGAGCACAGCCAGGAAGTCAGGGACAGGGGGTTTTCCTCTGTTCAGCATTTGTGAGACCCTCTCTGCTTACTGTGTCCAGTTTGATCTGACCAGTACAAGACAGACATTGGTAGACTGGAGCAAGTCCAGCATAGCCCACCAAGCTGGTCAGATTTGGAGTCCAGGACATAGGTGGACAAGGTAAGTGTAGGGCTTGAGAAGAGGATACCTTTCAACTCACCATGAAGGTGGTCAGACGTCAGAGCAGGAACCTAAAGATGGGGGAATTTTCATCCCTGAACATATTCAAAACACACCTGCGTGAGTCCTCAAGCAACCTGTTCTAAGTTGACCCCAAGGAATTTTCAGGAGGCAAAATTAACCCTCTCACCAAGGGCCTGTACGTAAGGACCTGATTGTGAGGACATCCCCAGCCATAGGGTAAATTTCTTTAGAGAAGCTTTATTTCCCTTTGTACTGTCAGCAGCGCATATGGGCTCAGCTGAGTATTCACCCCCCAGCTCTGCAGAGGCATGGGGGCAAGACCGCAGCCCTGACAGACAAAGAGATGAGCTGACCTGCAAAAGGAAGGCATCTATGGAAGAGTTCTCCACTGGCATCTTCAGTCCAACCTCTGTCTCTGAGGGCAGATGGGAGCATTACCCTGTTCCTGCTTGGGGCTATGCCATGGATTTAGGGAATACGAGCCAAGCAGGTTGAGCACATGGCTATGCCTGTTTTGGAAGTGGGGGAATTCAGCCGTAATTGGGTCAGGCAGGGTTCTTTTGTTAGACGGAGCATCATGCAAACACTGCTGTCAGCGTTGTGGCCTCCAAACTTCTGCTGGGAATAAAGGTGGCCCCTGAGTACAGAGAAGCTACTCATTTCTGGTCTAAACCAAGAGCCTCCCAAATGCGTGCACCAAGCCCACCAGTCAGACAAGATCTTCTCCTTCCGAGAGGCATCTGTTCCTCAATGAGAAAATAAAAAATTCAGCCATTTTAGAGCATGAAGGGTTTATCTGCTAAATGATGTGCTTTTGGTCAACACCAAGTCAAAAAGATTTGGGGTTGATTTCTCTCTTTCTTGGGGAATGGAAAGCAAAAGAGAGAAGTGCTATAGTCTGGTGGTGACAGAGAAAACCTGGCTGCAATCTCAGCTCCAAGACATGTTTAGAACGGCACCAACGAAAAGGACAGAGACAACCCCCCCAGAGGACCCGTTGCGGCAGCTCCCGGCCTTTTTATAGCCAGACCTCACAGCTGCTGCCTCCTTTCTCCCACTCCCGCATCCCAAATATCGCCTCCTCGCTCTTCCTGGTTTTCCTATCGCTGTCCCCACCATGTGGTCTGGCATCAGCTGCTGTTCGCCTCTACGGAGCAAATCCCTACCCGTGAGGATGTGCGTGGCATCCCAAAACAGCGCCGGACAAGTGTCCTGAGATGGAAGGAAGAACTGATCAGTGGCCACACTCTGGGCAAACATTTGACTCACCAGGCTGCTGAGGAACAGAGAAGGTACTGCTTTTGCTGTCCTACTTTGGAGAATGGCACCTAAATGTCACCTTTTACACCTGTCACTTGCTTTTGTTAGAGGATCCCCCATGGAATCAAAAGGATTTGTTCCTGGGAAGAGAAGATATTTAATTCAATATTAATTTATTTAATTCAATATTAATTTTTGGTGTTGCCAAAGCAGGAAAAAGTGGTGGTGACGGGGGGAATCTCACTTTGCTTCAGGCTGAGCTAAATGTGGGATTTTTCAGTATTTTCGGTTTGTTGGCTGAACTGAAACAATAGTGATTCATGTAGTTCCAAAATCCACCATTTCAGAAATAATTTGCTCCCATGTTTAATTGTTCACCTAGTTAAATTTGCTCCCTGCTTCACATGTGAATTTCCCTCGCATCAGCTTCCAGCCACTGGCTCTCATTATGCCTTTTTCTGGTGAGTGAAAGCTGCCAACTTTCCACACCCTCATCCCCCTGAAGGCAGTTGTTGTCTTTTCAAGTGAATTCAGCTCTGGCCGAATATGCAGAACAACAGTCCTAAAGATCTCCATCCTCCACTTTGGCCTGAACTGCGAGATCCCATTCCCCAGCAGGTCTCTATCTGCCTCCTTTGTCCTCCAGAGGCACAAAGCCACTAACACCATTAATGGGAATTCCCCAGTGACCTGGGCAAAACTGGACTCATCCCACGTAATGCCACTAATCCACTGACAAGCCTGTGACAGGGGAGTAACTTGCCCTGTGCCAGCTGTTCCCAAAGTTCAGACGGCGGTGAGCACACTTCTCACAAGGTCATTGCCACCTTCAGGAGCTTTAGTGGCCATCACATGGTGGCCCTGCAAAATCTGCTGTGTGGCCTTCAGCTTCACATCTGATGAGCAAATGAGGAACTTCCCAAGGGGCACCCGCGTATTGACGGGCCAACTAGTCTTCTGGACACCCCCGTTTCTCCTTGTAGGGAGGCCTCAGGCCACTGCTACCCTAATTTAGGTTTGCCAGGGCTGACTTTGAAGCGCTGCTCCTGATAGCGGTTGTCCTTTATCTATCATGCAGTGAGGCCCCGACCTCAGCTCAGGCATCTGTTACTGATAACCAGAGATGATTTATCCAAGCATTAGCCTGCGTATCTCTAGCATTTCACTCTGTGTGTTTCTGTCCATGCACGGTTTGGTTTTATACTCCCTGGCCTTGGCATCAGCCCTTTCTGCTTCGTGCACGTGAAGGATACAAGCAGGGATAACTTCGCGTGTTTTGCTTACGTGGTTTCCTACCCCTCCCTCTAATGTACAGATTTTGCTTCAGCCAAACTCCATCTGCAAACACGTCCTTGCAGGGCGAGACAGCGGAGCAATTTGGATGCAGGGGGTTCCATTCAGGTATACTCACAAAAAAAGAATTAAACTTGCCACAAAAGTAAATTACTAATACAGTACTGTCAAAAGAAGCATTCGGCATCAGTAGGAACTTTTGATGTTCTCTATTGTAATGCAAAAAGTTACAGCAAAAAGTGATTAAAACTGAAACCCTTCATTTCAAGGCTAATAGGATGGGATGTTTTGACAATCCAACTTCTTCCCCACTCCCCTCATTTTTCTTTCCAAATAAAACCCTGGCAGACCCATCCCGTTCTGCTAGACGGCTCGATTGGAGTGGAACTGCATATTTCAGCAGAACACAGTTCCAGCAGAATTCCCCCAACCAGCTCTGCCTCAAAGCTATTCCCGTAACTGAGGGTGGAGAAAGCACCATCCCTTTATTTGTCTCTGCACAGCTGTGCTTCTCCTCTGCGTTCCCTAAAGCAGATAGGAACCAGCTGTGGGGTACGGGCTTCTTTGCGGTGGGGTTAGGCTGTAGCAATAGCAAGTGCACAAGGATATATTTTTATTTATTCTCCAGTTGCAAAGGGTTATTTCTACTCTTCTCCCTTTAATTGCCTCGCCAGTAATGAGGTAAATGCTTTAAGGAAAAACTTTCTTCTAAAGTAACTTGGAAAATGATGGATTTATATGCTTTAATGAGTTTCAGGGTGGCTGTAAGGTGTCAGGCCAAGGTCTGCCTCCTGCTCCCAACCATGGCCACAAGCAGCTGCTTGGAGAAGTGTAAAGAGTCAGGAAAATATATTTAACATATCCCCTGGAATCTCTCCTCTGAGTTTTATTCAGCTCAGGGACTTTCTGAACTCCATGTGGTTTCTACATAACCCTCAATGCATTTCCCTGCCACCAGTTTGTCCCGTGCCCTTGAACCTTGTCCAACGTTAGAATCAGCTCACAGGCACTTTTAGTTTCAATTTGTTCAGCAGGACTCTGAGGAACAAACTTCCTGCTGCGTGACATGTTTTCACCTGTCCGATATTTGGGTTTTTTCTTCTTGATCTCTCTCCTGCGTTTCCCTGTCCACAAAGCTGAAACCACCTCATCAGTCAAGAGCGTGTGTGTGCGCGCGCGCGCACATCTCTTGAGGAAACTGAATTGTGTCTTTGCCAATAAAGTGATTTTATCCGGTTCTGCAGAGGATCACAGCACCTCTCTGCTCTCCTAGTAGTTGACCCTACTACCAGTCTAGCAAGTTTTTGTTGTAATTGAAGAGACTGAGCCAGAATCCCCATTGTTCACTTGGGCATCGCTGTTAGTCCTCACCGTGGAGCTGCCTGGTGCTGCATTTCAGCATTGATTCAATTTGTTATTGACCCTTTATGAAAGGCCCTTCTCAGGGACACTTTTCCTTCCCACCTGTTTGCACATGGGAAAACATTGACTAGAAAAGCTCTTGCCAAGTCCATGACCAGTTTAAGAACATAGCCTTAGCGCTTCCCTTCGTGGTAAATGCCAGAGCTACCAACGCTGCCTTTAGTGGGGTTGAAAACTGAAGCTTTGCATTAAGCGTTTTGGAAGAATTCGATTTCAGCGGAGAGGTTTAATTTGAGTTATTGGGATTAATTTGAATATGCAGCGTACAAAAATCTGTTGCATGACTGGAAAAGGTGGGTAGACACATTTGATTGTCCAGGCTGTTCTTGGCTGCATGGGATCTTCTCATTCCTGCACATATCCCTGCTCCCTGATGGAAAAAGGATTGTTTTGGAGCTGCTGAAATCAAATCCACAGCAGTGTCAAAAGGGCGTCGTAACGTTGCAGCTAGAGACCTGTTCCCCCGCTGTGCTGAGCCGCACAAAGGAGAAGTTTTTCCTTTCCCATTGCCACAGACAAAGCTAATAGATGACTGACGATTCCGATTACTTGCAGTTCACGGGGCTTTTCTAATGGTCCTAAATCTCTGACAATGATAAATGCTGTCATTAAGCCTACGTAAACAACCATATAGAAGATATAAAAGCAAAACACTTTTTCCTTCATCTTCTGGAAGCTGAAATGCATTGTAAAAATACACATGGGCCTGTGCTACTATGAAAAGTGGGGTTTTTTTCACATGGGTCAGCTCTCTGGCTAAGATAAAACAAAAGCGAGGCCCAACTATAATGTTTGTAGAAGGTGTGAGAAGTGAGAATGGAAAAGTAGAGACACCTGGATTATCCAAACTAATTTGCCTTTTTTTTTTTTTTCTCAAAGGAATCAATTCTGCATGGAGTGCAATAGTTGAGACACGCAGCACTTGAGGTTTACAGCGGCAGTTTGGCCAGCTTGGGTATCTCGTAAGCCTCATGGAAGAGCTCTGAAACCTTTCCTGAGTTGATTGTGTCATTTGGCACAGTTCCTGTCGTGGCTGTGAACCACACGTGTTATCTAGCCTGATGCTTGCTGACTACCTGGAATGCAAGGATAATTTTCATGTAGTTTTATGGTGCTTATTTTCCAGGGTTTTTTTTTCTAGATGAAAATACAAATCAGGTTGGTGGGTTTTTTTAAATGCCTCTAAATACTGATGGTGACACACTCCCTAATCATGTGCAATTTATGGCCTAAGGTTTTATGGCACTATAAATGTCTAAGCTGCCTTGAATCCTCCAGATGACTACTTTCGAAGTAGTGTAAGTGCTTAAATGAGCAACGTTGCCAAGTGTATAAAATTCTACAAAATAACTTGACGCTTTGAATCCTGAAAGAGATCGGTGTCAACGAAGCGTGCTTTAATCTTTGCCTAATTAAGTCTGCTTGTTTGAGAACCACAAGTCCTTAATGCATGTGTTACTAATCCCCTGCCTAATCCGAAAAATCTTTCCAAAAGGGAGTAGTCCTAACAAGACAGACGTTTAGGTCAATAGAGTCTCTACTACTCCTTGCTGAGAGTGGGGAGGAGGAAGCTTTGCAGGCAAAAGCCCTCCTTTAAGCAAAATCTTTTCAGGCCTCAAAGATGAAGCATGGAGCAAAGCTCAAACTTAAGATTTCTCCTAGAGCATCATGACCTTCTTATGCATTGAAACTCTTTTGTAACCCCTGACAGCACGTGGAGCAGGGAGGTGCTGTAGCATCAGTGGGCCTTTCACCACCCTCTTAGAAAGCCCCTCAAGCAAGTCAGTAATTCCAGCTGTGCACCACTCATGAGATCCCCTAGATACCGTGTGGGCATAATCTTCATGCATGACTTTGTCTTTGATGGACATTGGCTGCCCAAGTCCATCTTTAGTGGTGTAAACAGCCTCAGACACTACCAGGGACTCGGTCATAAAGTCAGGACGCGGCCTGAAGCAAGGCAGAGCTTCTGTCCTGACCATCACGAAAGAGGCTGGTTTTACCAACCAGTGTTGAGCTAAATGCCTGACTTTGAGATAATATCTTTATATAGCATCCTAAATCCACTTAATGCTTATTAAAATAGCAAGCTCTGGTGAGCGCACAAACCGCACAAGTAGTAGTTATCAGGGCTATGCAGCTGGTAAGTCTCATGTGTAAGTCAAGGAAGAAGACGCAGGGTGAGGCTGGCGCGTCCAGCTGAAGACTCTTGCTCATGTGCTGATTAGCAGAGTCATGTACCCCTCCTGCCCAGTGCTTGCCCTCATCCTGCCGGGATGAGAAGCTGGGGATCCCCTCGGGCACGATGTCTCCAGTCTGATAGGCACTGCCATACAGCAGAGGGAGGAAGGAACATCTGAGAGGCAGATCTCCATAGCGTCAGGAAGGATTTTCTTGGGCAGTCTCTGGCTCCTCGGATGAAATCATTGCTGTTGCTGCTGCCTCTCAGCAGGGAACAGAGGCTGTGAAAAGATTTCTTTCACAGAAATCTCAGTTTGCCTCTTCCCTGGTCCTGCTCAGGGGTTCTGCATTTCCGTCTCTGCTGGACAGGGTGGTGTGCGGGTGGACAGTGCAGTACTGCCTCGAACATGGGGTCCAACCACAAGGCCCTCGTCCCATAGCCAAGCAAATGAACGAGCTCCTCTGGGTCCTTCACTAGCGAGAGTGGACTAGGGGAACAGCTGTCTAGAGCATACATCTAGCTCCAGAGCCTACAGTCACTGGCAACATACCAAAAACGATGGAAATCTAGTGAAGAGGATTACAAGAGACATGAAAAGGATCCCTGAGCTGGACTGGCTTCTCAGCTTTCCTAAAATGTTTGCACTAGGAATCCTGTGGCCCACGATGAGAGGTTCTTACCTCTTCTGAGCTGTGGCCTGTGCTTTGAGGTTCCCCTTTTTCTTCCACTGTTGAGCAGATCCTGTGATTTCTGTGAGTTCAAGGAGAGTTGTAGGTGAGTCTCTGTAATTTAAATTAATTAAATATAAAGACTTAAGACCCTTCTAGAGGAAAGTAACAGTGGTTCTCACTTTCAGTCTACCTCTCCCTGCTCTGTTCCTCTCTTTCCACTGCCACCCGGCCTCCTTTTTACTACGGTCTCCAGTGAACGTGCTTTGCTAAAGTTGAAATTCAGATTGTTGTCCACTGTTGTTCTTTCACAGTGAGCCGCATGTCAGTGGGAAGGGAGATGCTGCCAGCAGTCTGGGACTGATACACCCCTGGGAAGGTAACACTGGTTTTGAGCACTCGTTGATGAGACTTCCAAAATGGCAGATAAAGTGCGATGGGTGCAGAGCGGAGGCTGAGTTCCGCTTGAAGCCAGATGGAGAGGTTTTTTGTCTTGAACATGCACCTGAAAGGCAAAGACAGGTGGGTGTGACAGAAGTTGATAACAAGGCAGACCTGACTCTGCTCGAGTTCAGATTTCAGGTTATGTTTCTCTCCCTAGTCTGGCCACAGCTCAGTCCAATTGTGATTGACTCCAAATGAAGAGTGGCCTTCAAAAATCTACTTTTGGACTGAATACTCATCTGTAGCAGCCTCCCAGAACCCCTCTTCTACTGCCTGCTGATCGGTGGATCATGCAAGGGTTCCTGGTCATTCAGATCCAAGCTGTAGCTCTGCAAATCAACTTGAAGACAGGGAGACCTGCCGGCTTCCACAGGCAGCTCCGTGATGACCTCCCACCCCACCCTGGAGCACTCGGGCTCCACAGGAGACAAGAAGGCCGTGTCATAGATGTAGGACATCACCAACCACAGCCTGGATACCCAGCATCCCACTTGTACCTGCTGATGGGGTGTTGTCCTCTCCCATTGCATCCTTGGTTTAGCAGAGACTTCAGTATTGACTTCACCAGGAGAGACCTCATCCTCGGATATGCTTTGCCCTCATGACCTACCATAGTTTTAGCAGAGAAGGCCTTCCACAAGCACCTCTCAGACCACGAATATCTGTGCAGAGTTCTCCAACTAGATGGAAAAATCATTTGATAAGTCCATGGCTCACAGCCTGCTGTACTGGGGCGGGATACAGTGCTCAGGGATGCAGCTGCAGCCACTGCAGGATTCAAAAAAACAGGAGGTGTTGAGAGACTGGAAGCTTTTCAAAACCAAGGAGGACACACCAGTTTGTGTATGGCTGCTGCAGAAACCAGGGTCCAGCTGAGCAGGAGAGGTCTCTGAGGTAGGAGACAGCTATGGAGAAGGACTGGAAAGACGTGAAAGAATTTGGCTGGTGGAGATGAAGTATATGAATTTCTATCAGTAACTGTAAGCCAATATAAATGAAATACCAAGTGAGGCAACACAACTTGCTAAACTGTTTAGGTTTGAACAAAAATAGAAACTTCACAGTTTTGTCATGTTAAGTCTGCACTGGAATAAAATAAGCAAAATTAATTCCCTTAGTTTTGGCATAATATCAGTGCTGAGTCTGACTCTTCTGGCATACTCTGCTGAGGGTAAGCCTGATGTATCGGGTATGCTTACTCTTTCTCCCATCCCAATGGCACATTTCAAAATAGAAGCACAACTTCTTTCTAAAACCTTCAAATCTTTGTCTCGCATATGGTTATGTTAAACCTTTTGGCAGGCTGCTCTCTTCAGCTTCAAGAGGGGGCATCTACTTTTTCTGAATCGAGCTGCAGGTTGCACTTCAAAAGGTAGACTTGTTTTTTAGTATCTCTGAAGAATCCATTTCTGACTCATTACTAAAATGCAGCCAAGTCAGTGAAATGCCTTGTGCATATGTGGGGTTTTTAACAGGTTTCAAAGCATTTCACCCAACTGCTACACAGAAGTTGAGATCAACCTGCGACTGAAATGAACATGATAAACTGTAAAAGGCCATTCCAGCATAGCTGCCTGGGGTGCCAGCATTGTTAAAGGGAGATCTTTCTGCCAAAACTGTCTGGTCTAAAGGCAGATTTGCACTCCAGAGGAGATACTTCCAATTTATAAGCAATAATAAACCATAACCCACCCTCTCTTATAGGAACAATTGGAGCTGCCACCCCATGAGGGGAGAGACCCCATCCCCTGCACCACAGCCACTTTCCACAGAGGGAAGGGGCTGAAATGGAGGAAAATCAAAACCTCAGCCAAGTGGGAAACGTTTCCAACCTATACCCTCACCTGACCACGTCTAAACTTTCACCCAGTGTCTCATTCAAAGCACCACTTAATCTGAAGTGGGACGGGAGGAACCGTGAAGGCTCCTGATCACTTTTCAAGGCAGAGTTTCTGGGGTTTGCTAGCCAACACCTGTCTAGCCAAGACGTCTGTTTTTCTCCAGCACTATCAGAATTGAAGACCCTGCTGCAAATGGTTTACACAGTAGTTTCATGCACATGGCTCAGGGACAACGGACCACAGCCTGCGAGATCCCACCCGCCCTGCGCCAGTGAGCAGGAGATGAAAATCCCACCTTCTTCCTTCGCACGGTTTTGTGATGTTGTATGGGACCAGATTGTTCAGGGCACATCCCATGTTGTCCGGAGAGAGGCAAAACCCTGTAAAAGTCAGAGGGAAAAGGGGCCTGGGAGTGCAGGTAGGCAGCTCTGTGAAGGAAGCTACTGCCTCAACGCCATGCCCACACCCAATGCACACCCCAAGCTCACACTTCGTTTTTAGAACTGTGGAATCACAGAATGGTTTGGGTTGGAAGGGACCTTAAAGATCACCCAGTCCCACGCCCTCAGGGTAATCCAACTGGGTGCTTTTAACCATCGGGGATGGGGTGGGTTTTTTTCTAGATGTTACCTGGATCAAACGGCTCAAAGCCAGATGCTGAGGTTGAGTGGGGCACTGACACCTGGAAAACGATAGGATCATAGAATGATTTGGGCTGGAAGGGACCTTAGAGATCATCCAGTCCCACCCCCCTGCCCTGGGCAGGGACACCTCCCACCAGCCCAGGTTGCTCCAAGCCCCGGCCAACCT
>VWZL01006038.1:44278-59251 GCA_013396915.1 Stercorarius parasiticus | reverse complement strand
ACCTTACACTTGGCCTTGTTGAACCCCATAAGGTTTGCACAGACCCACTTCTCCAGCCTGTCCCTCTGGACGGTATCGCTTCCGTCCAGCATGTCAACTGCGCCACAGAGCTTGGTGTCACCGACAAACTTGCCGAGGGTGCACTCTGTGTTTTAAAGCACTCCTGTGCGCTTTGAGGGGGGTGCCTGACGGGGGGTGCCTAAGATTTGAGCTGATTTCTGAGGTATGGGTTTTTCTTGGGGGGGGCGGGGCGGGGCAGTTCTTTCTCCTCCAAATTNCCAGGGCCGCAGAGTACTGGCTTTGCCTTCGCTGAGGAGAAAAGGCTGGAGGGGAGAAGGGAGGGCGGGAGAAGAGGGAGCACAGCGCTGGCCGGGACGGAGAAGGCGGGCCGCGGCCGGCCATAACGGCTCCGTGCATCAGTTTCGCCTCAGTTTCCCCTCAGCCGAGGTCCTCCCACCCCGCCGGACGCTAGGGGGCGCAGCGCTCTTTGGGGGGCGACGGCCCGCCTCTCCGCCGCCCCTCTTCCCTCAGAGCCGCTCCCCCTCCGCTTGCCCCGCCCCCTCGTCTCCTAGCAACGCGCCCCGCCCGCCGCGCTGATTGGCCGCCGCCGCCTCCGCCGCCATTTTCAAACCGCCGGTTCGCCGCCGCCGCCATTACTCGCCGAGCGGAGGTGGCGCGGTTTGGTCCGGTCCCCGCCTTCCCCGGCGCGACGTGTCACCATGGAGGCAGAGCCTGTGTGTCAGAAGCCCCCTCGGCGGAGACGGGGCAGGGCCAGTGCTGAGGCCCGCGCCAGCCGCTCGCCTCCGGCGGACAGCACCCTCGGTGTGGCCGCCTCGGCCGCCTCCTGCAGCCGGTAGGAGCCGCGATCTCTCCCCGTCCCCCCGTCTGGGGCTGGAGCCCCGCCAGTGGCCCGCGATTCCCTCTGGGTCATGCGCGCCCCACCGTCTTATAAGGGGGAGCCTCCCCTCGGCCGGCAGGGGACTCTCTGCTCTCCTGTCTTGTGAAGGGAAACCCCTGCCAGGCTGTGGGGGACCCTTCACTCTCCTATGTTACAAGGGAAATTCCCTCCCTCCCGCTGTACAGGATCCCCCCTCCTATCTCATAAGCGAAATTTCTCCTCTGCAAGCTGTAGGGGATTCCTTGCCTTCCTACCTTATGAGATGGTCACTCCTTTCCTTCCCCCTCCAGGTTGTAGGGGATGCCTCCTTCTGTCCTGTAACAAAGGACTCCCCCCACCCACCCCCAGCAGGCTTTCCCTCCTGTCTTATAAGGTGAAAGCTTCTGTGAGTTTAGGGGATCCCCAAGTATCCTGTAATTAGGCAAGGGGTCCACCAATGCCCCATCTTACAAGGTAAGAGTGGTAGAGGGGCATTCCTCAGGTCATAACTGGTTTACCTGCCTGTTTCTGGCCCTTAAGGTGGGGGGTAAGCTGCTTCTATCTCCACCCCTGCATGCCAAACTACCCCTAGGCTTTCGTGCAAAGACTTTCCTTTTCCCCCATCTCTTGTGGGGGTGTCTGGCCGGCTGCCCATGGCCCACATCTGTTTGGGAGATGGAGGAGAGGATCCTTGTTGCTCCTTGGGGTGGGAATAATTTGGGGGTGGGGTTTCTTTTACATCCCCTGGAGAGATTGTCTGAGCCTCCAAGATTTCTGCAGACCGTAACACCAGATCAACTCTTTCTCCTGGGCATGGAGAGACCCACCTCAGCTCCAGTGTCAGCCCTGGCTTTTACTCCGATTTTTAAATCCCTGTGTGTCCCATCTCTTACTGGTGTTTTGATATGTTGAACTTGTAAGACTTTCCCAAGACCACCCAGTGAAAGAAACTGTTACTTAAGTTAACCTGAAGATCAGCTTATCTGTGTTGACCCCAGTAATGATACCTGGATGTGTTTATGAGCAGCTCGTGCCCTATCGGCAGCTGACCCCTGAGTGACCCAACTCCTGCTGACCGGTATCTAGACAAACCCAGATAGATCAGTAGAGGCTTGTGTTTTCTGTTGCCCTCAAGGTTAGGAAATAACTTCTCCAAGCATGCAGGTGATGTAGAAACCACCCATTTCTGACTAACGTGGGTCTGGTTACCTCAGCCCAGTTTCTACCTCCAGATGTTGTATTAGGGCAGAGGTTCACCCCTAAATGTAATCAGGGTCTTCTCGTTTCTCTGGTTCTTTGTGCTTGATGGGGGATTGTAGCCCTTCTCATCCCAGCTGCTTGGGTGGGAGTGGTGGGAGCTGCTCCTGCTCTGCTGAGACCCACCTGCAGTGCTGCATCCAGCTTTGGAGTCCTCAGCACAAGGATGTCATGGAGCTGTTGGAGCAGGTCCAGAGGAGGCCATGGAGATGCTGGGAGGGCTGGAGCCCCTCTGCTGGGAGGACAGGCTGAGAGGGTTGGGGGGGTTCAGCCTGGAGAAGAGAAGGCCCCGGGGAGACCTTCCAGTCCCTAAAGGGACCCTTGATCAGGGAGGGGGGCCATAGGAAAAGGGGGGAGTGTTTTAAATGGAAAGAGGGGAGACTGAGATGAGATATCAGGAAGAAATGGTTTGCTGTGAGGGTGGTGAGGCCCTGGCCCAGGTTGCCCAGAGAAGCTGTGGCTGCCCCATCCCTGGAGGTGTCCAAGGCCAGGTTGGACGGGGCTTGGAGCAACCTGGGCTGGTGGGAGGTGTCCCTGCCCAGGGCAGGGGTTGGAACTAGATGATCTTTAAGGTCCCTTCCAACCTAAACTATTTTATGATTCCTGCAGCCTTGTTTGTGCCATGGGAATGAGTGAAAAGAAGCTGACTGGGGCATTCCCTTGTTTCGAAACCTGGTGAAATTCCCCACAGGCTTGAGTGGATGTTCTTTATTAGGTGACTTAAATCAAAGCAAGGTAAACGTCCGTGAGCTTGGTTTCCATAATGGCCAGTTTTAGTAACCATTGTGTGTTCTGGGTGGCAGAAAGTTTTAATGAACTTTTAAAAATAAATGTTTTCATAGGAACATGCTTGGGTATCATCTTGAAGATCAAATTGTAGCTCCTTAATTGCTGCACTTGAAAAGCGTAGCATAATTGAAGGCTTCAGTGATCCGGTGAGGTGATGAAACACACTGGCTCAGTTTCTGGGATGGTCGCGCATTCCTTTGTGAGGCTTGATTGTGTGGTGAAGCCCAGGGAAATTGTGATAAAACTGGGAAAGGAGCTTACGCAGATAAGACATGTATGTATTAAACCTTCATCTGGAGACTTGCAAGCAAGATGATGCCAGCTTGGCACCTAGATGTGGTCTTGTGATGTAGGTAGAGCAATTCAAGAAGTTGCTGGCTTGAGGCTTGTTCACAGAATAATAGAAAACTTTAACTGGAAGGGACTTCTGGGAGGTCTGCAGTCCAACCCCTGCTCATAGCAAGGCCAACTTCTAATTTAGGTGAGGTTGCTCAGAGCATTGGCCAGTGAAGCTTCAGAAACCTCTAAGGACAGAGATTTTTACCTCTCTGGGTCCGCATTCCAGAGTTTGACAGCACTTATTGTTGGGGGAAAATATTTTTCCTTCCACCTAATGGGAATTTTCCTTGCTGCAGCTTGTGTATGTTGCCACTTTCCCTTCTGCTGTGTGTGACCAAGAAGTGTCTGTCTCTACTTCTCTCTACCCCCTTTTAAGATAGCTGTAGGCAGCAGTTAGATCCCCCTTTGCCTTCTCTTTTGCAGGCTGAGTGAACCTGCTGTCAGTCCCTCATTCATCCTGTGCTCCAGCCCCAACACCACCTTGCTTGCCCTTGGCTAGACTTGCTCCAGTTGTTGGTGTTTCTTATACTGGGAGGCCCAAAGCTGGACCCTGTATCCAGATGGGGTCTCACAAATACTGACAGGCACCGTTTGACCCGTTTGCTGTGTTTTTGCCACCCTAGTAATGCAGAGCCAACTGTCTTGCTGCAAACCACTAATAACAGAATTTGAATTGTTTAATCCCTTCAGCTGTTGGGGAAGTGGCAAACTAGGACAGAGGGACAGGATTTTAAAAAAAAAGAGACAAACAAAAAAACCACCATCCCGGAAGCATTTTTTTTAAAAAAACCCTTTGGCCAAATAGGCACAATTTGTGCCTTATGTCCGAGTGGTCCTTCTACCAGGCTCAATTCCTGAGCTTTAAGCCAGTCTAACCTTGCATGGGCTGTTACAGGTTAGTGTGTGATTTTCCCCTTGTTAATGGTGACTGCATCTATCCACCTGTTGTGGGCAGGATCAGTACTTGAGTCTCTGGGCTAGGACAGGCAAGAACTCCCATTTTGCACTGTGTTTGTGGTCTGAACTGCCAGCCTGCACCACAGGGCTGCTCTTAATAGAAAATTCACAAGCTGGGGGGTTGAGTTCAGCTGGCCCCCCAGAAGAACCCCATGAAGCACTAAAGCAAAGGCCCCTACTCCCTAAGAAAGCACTTTTGCACTAGAGCATAAATATGTTTAAACATATGCACAATGAATTGCCTCACTCCCTCTGTTAATTTGCCTTAACCTTGTGAGTGTGTGTGCACACATGCATGAAAAAGCTTTTGTCTCCAGCCCTGTAATCTGACCCTGGAGGAGGGGTCCTCTGCCCACCAGTCCGATTTTAGTCAAATATCTGTCCAGGCAGAAACAGAGCTCCAGTTGCAATCCTGAGGCCTCTGATTGAAAGACTCTGTGAATGCACTAAATACATTCAGCAATGTTTGAGGGCGAGGTAATATCCTTTATTAGACGTGTCCTCTTGCAGACCCTGCCTTGCTTTTGTACCCTTAGACTCTCAAGGCTACAACATTCCTGAGTAGTCTCAAATCTGCTGTTTCAGTGAGGGATTTTTTTAAGCATTCATTTAACTTGTGTAGAAAGCATCAAGTTTCACTTCTGTGATGCTAGAGAATTCCTAACACTTCCAAAAGAGGGATATGTGGCCAGGGAGGTGTGAAGGGATGTGGTTTGGACAGATTATTTGTAGTTGGCCTCTTGTCTGTGTAATCCCAGAGTTGTGTCTAAAAAGGGAGGAGATGGTTGATAGCATGCTAGAGACAGTGACTTCACACAGTTATGAACAGGGAATATTTCCCCTGATAGCTCTGATCTGGGGACTGCTTTAACATCTTATAATTTTCCATTCATCCCTTTCCCCCATTGGCAATACCACTGTAGCTCTTGCATGGCGATGTGAATCAGGCTTAAGGTATAAACAGGAGAGGTAATTGCTCTGTTCAACAGAGGGAGAAGAAGCTAGAGAGTGTGCCCAGAGCAGTCCTGAGGGGGGGTGAGGAATGGGTTTACCAAGAAAACACTCACTCTGTTGTCAACTGGTTTCTGACCCAGAATCAGACTGTGTGACTTGTTGCTGGGTGACTGTTTCTCTGAAGTTCATGTCCCCAGCTATGGCAGATAGAAGATGGCAAAAAAAGAATTGCAGGTAGGCTTCTAGGACAGATGAAAGAACCTTGTTTTGGGGTTTGTTTGCTCTGTAATCTTGTTCCCAACTTCATAGTTTATCTAGACTCAGGGTGAATCCAGGTGAAGTTGACAGCTCAGAGTATGTTATCTCTTCTGAGGTAACACACATAAATAAAGCAGGGAGTCCTCTCTCCTGCCCCAGACATGCTATCTAACCCTGACTTACATCTTGCATACATCTTTTGCCAAGCTGCATGAGCTGGTGTGGAGGCTGGCTCTGGAGGAGCTCCCTCCAGCTGGGGTGGCCCAGCACTATGCTGGGAGGAGACAGGTCCCCTCCAACCCCAGGCAAGCCTGGAGCTTGCAAAATTTTTTTATCTTTGTCCAGAGTCAACTGTTCTCTCCAATGTCTAGAAATGTTCTGTAGCTTTCATATTACAGAAGCACCCAGAGGTGATCGTGCACAGTCGGAGTACTGCTGAGCTGAGCTTCTGAGGATAGAGATGGGCTGTCAAGTCACATATCTAATTAAAGCCCTAGCTCATGCTCCCCTTCTTGAGTGTCTGCATCTTTGGTAGTAGAGAGCCAGAGCCCTTTTCAAGCACTGATCCTATGACTCGCATGCGGTGTTGTGCCTTTTCTGTGATCTGTTGGTACTTGCTCAGCACCAGACCTTGTAAAGACAGTGCAGTTCTGAACAAGAGACAATGATGTGTCACTTTGAGACAAGATATCTGCAGTGAGAATGGAAAAGAGTCACAGCTGATTGTATGTATTCTTGTACCTGTAAATATTTTAATTGTAACCGTCACTTCTCAGTAGTTATTCAAATGGGATTAATCCCAATTAAGTGGCTGACTTTGTATGGAAGGATTAAAAGAAACTAATGTTTTTATGTAGGTCACATTACAGTGGAAGGTGGAAAAGATGCTCAATTGTCAAGTTGTGCAAACAAAGGTGATGTCATGGTAAACCCTTGAGCAAAAAAAAGGTGGTCTGAAGCAGGGTGACCAGTATTGACTTGAGAAAGCAAGGACAAACAGCTTCTGTCTGGTGTGATCAATGGATGGGGCTGACAAAGGAGCTTGGTAGAGTAGCAGGTGTTGGAGAAGAACTGAGAGTCTGGTTTTGTGTTTTGTCACAGATGGTGCAACTGCAAACTGCTGCCAAAGGTGGGGTCTGGGCTCCCCAAACCACCTCTGTTCCTGCTGCTTTCCTTGCAGCAGTCCCAGTCACTGTGCGGCTGCAGGGTGAACTGCGTGGTTCATCCCAAAAAGAGAAGTTTTACATTAAATGAGCAGCTGAACCACCCTTCTCTATGGACAACTGAATTCAACTTACAGGGATCTGTCTGGGAGGAAGGGAGAAAGACGGCCCTGTTTTGGTGGCAGCCTGCACTCACACTGGAGAGGTGTAATGCGAAGTGAGACCATTCGCTGCAGCTCGTGCAGGAGGTTTGTCAAGAAGAGGTTTCCATAGCAGAGATGGGAACAAAGCAGCTGGTTGTCCACACAGGAGAAGAATGGGTTTTAAGGAGGCATCTGAAGAAAGGGAGTCCTTCCTGAATTATATGTTTACATATATATATAAAAAAAAAAGCTTTTTAAAATCTTCCCTGATCACCTACTTGTTCTGCACAATCTGCAGTAAACTCTTCAATTGGCTTTTATTTATTCACTCTACATGTTTATGCTGTTTAAAGTCAGTTGTTTGTTGGCCAGTGACCTAACACTCTGTTGTGAAGGCCAAGTGTTTTTGATGGTGATGCCTCTCTCTTTCCTTTCTTCTCCCTAATTATGGCTTTTCTGAAATGAATGTTGGTTTGCTCTTGATCTCTGTTGTGATTAAAGCCTATATTCCATCAGACTTTCTTGGGCTGGTAAAATACTAATGAAGAGTGCAAACATACACTTTTCCTTCCTATTATCACATCAAAGTTAGCACAAATGGAAACTTTTACTCCACTGAAGAAGGTAGCTATTAAAATGCATCACTTGAACATAATTGGAAGCTGCAGTGTAGCTTTCAGAAAATGTCTAGAGGCTCTCCTATTACCACTGTTTTTTATTCCAAAAGCAGGCTCTGTCTGGGGTTGAATGTGTTCAAGGCAAGACAAGTTTATACACAACCACTTCAGCCAGTTGTCCTTCCATAGGCCTCCAATGCTCAATTCACAGGAGACAAGTAACGCTGCAGTAGCCGTAGTATCCTAAACTGTGCGTCCATATTTGGGGCTGAACTTACTGTAAGAGAATGCTGATACTTTGTTAATCATTCATAAAAATCAAATGAGGGTTTGGGGTTTTTAAGGGTGAAAATCCGACTTGTGTACTTAGTTACTTGTGGTTCTCAGCTGTCCTTTGCACACGGACACGCAACATTTCAGGAACTGAGAAAGGGCTAGGAACAAAGTATCGCCAGAATTGAAAGGTTTTGCACTAATGGCAGTGATCTTGTGACACTGTATTTTCTTCCTCTAGAGACTGTTTTTCAGTGAAATAGCTAGCATCAGTTTGAGGTCATCTTTCTCTTTCGCTACACTTTGAGTGTCAGAGGTTTTATTAAAATCCAGTAGTAAAATCCAGCAAACTGGAATGAAACTCTGACCTTACTGGGCACCTATTAACTCTTGGTGTGGGGGAACTGTCTTGTACCCTGTATTTTTCTGCAAGAGACAAAGAAGGTGTGAGCGTACCTGACTAGTCAGCTGCACACCTCTGGAAATAGTTCCTGGGTTTTTTACTGTTAGGACATGTGAAATGTGCTAAAACACAGGCAGAATTAATAATACAAGCTAAAGTATACTCTTCATGGACTTTTGGTGGCCTCTGAACAAGTATCTCTAGGAAAAGTTGGTAGTGCCTGTGGAATGGTCTTCCACCTGCAGTGTGCTCCCAGTGCAGCTTGATGTTTCTCAGTGCTTGGAGATGGTGGAAATGAATGAAGTCTCTCACAGAGAAGATGAGATGAGGGTAGGAGGAAGAAGGAAAGACCTGCAAGATCATTCAGAACTTGCTTTTTCTAAACCATGGTACTGCTGCTTTCCCAACCTACGTAGCAGGTGCCACCAGCCGGTTATTAAAACCTATTAAAACCTTTCAGCACTCTCAACATCCCTCTATGTGAATGTTGACTGCGGGTAACACCAGTCTCTTAATTACTGTATGCTGATGATAGCCTGCTTGTTATTGTCTTGTAAAACAGAAGTCATGCTACACTTACCAAATAATTATCTTCACTCACAAATCATTATCCTCAACATCCAGTTGCTTAAGCCTAGCTATTACTGCTTCAATTAATATTTTCAGGGCAAGCTCATCACAGATGCCTTGCAGAATGCTCCCTTCAGATAAGTAACTCGCAGTGGATGAAGGCAGGATATTACTGCCAGGTTTAGCCAACTTCAGTCCTGTGAGTCAACAGATAAGGATAGCATCTCTGCTGTAAACACAGTCCCTTGATGATAAGAATGAGCCCTTCAGGGCTTTTGCACCCAATGAAGTAATATTTGTGTGTGCTGAAGGTATCTTTTCTACAGTTAGGGATGTTCTTAACTCTAGCCGTCTCTTCTGACTGGGCTTGCTTCTGACCTAGGTATCAGGCAAAGGTTGGGATAAGCCAGCAGCAATGACATGGTTCGGTATGACAGGGAGAAGACCTCATTTTNAACATCAAAGCTACCAAACAAAGCACTTAATCAAATGCTGCTTCTGCAGGGAAAGGTCAAGAAAAAAAAAAAACTAATTTCTACAGTCCTGCTGATCTGGACAGTGGAGAACTGACTGACTCCGTACGAGGAGAATCATTTTACTGAAATCATGCAGGTTCTCATTTCCAGTTCTCACTTCAGTGAACTATCCAGGCATCTGACTTGGTTATCTTCATTTTAGGAGGAGACTCTGCATGTCTTGACTATATCCTGTGTGATCAGAGGAAACTGAAACAACATAAAGATGGTCTTTCTCAAAAGACTGAATCTTGCATCTGTAACACAACAGACAACAGGTAAAGGCAGGCAAGGGAGCACAAGAAAAGGAGAATTTGAAAGGGATGGAAGAATGACTCTATTAGATACTGTAGAGGGTAGCTGGTCTGCGAATATATTGGGAAATACCAGAGTTCAGGTAATCAAGAACAGCAGAAAGTTAGCAGCTCTCCTTCTAAATAAGTGGTGGGCACAGGCTTCTTTGAGGATAGCAGTCAGTGTCTTGTAAGGAGCCTTAAAATGAAGGCAAATACATAGAATCATGTGATGCTATAGAAAAAGATGGATCCTCCAAAGTGGCCTGGAACGGGCAGAGAGGAATAATGTTGTTAATGTGGAGGATTAGGAAATTATTTTTGTAGTGGTTTGCTGAAGAAGTGTGCTGTAGTTTCCCTGATTTTAGCAAGTATAAGGGACAAGTGTTAAATCAGTAATAAACCAGAGAGGCATGCCTAGCTTATCCAAACAGTGAGTAGCATTTAGCTACTGGGAAAGGCTGCATCTCTTTGTGACAAACGTTTTTTTTCCAGAACAAGAATATTATGACATATGCCAAATCATACCAAAGTTATTTTGTCTCTTGACTTGTATTCCAGTGCCAGAAAGGCAGCCTGGATATACCATGTATATCTGCTGTCACATTAGACCTCGAGTCTAATGAGCTTAGGTGGGAACAGCCCATGGGTTAAAGAAAAGTTGTGAAGGAGAAAAGACCTGGTTTACTTAATCCCCTTCTCAACTCCAGGAATATAACAGACCTTGTACGCACATCCCTACTGGATAAAAAGGAGTTGTAAGAACTTGAGCTCTAACTGTCTGGGAATGTGGAGACAGCACTTCAGACCAGCATCCTGGTGCTTTGCTGAGTGGATGTCAAACCAGCACAGACTCAAGGTGCAACTGCTTCACACAAAAGCCTTGAAACTCTTGAATTTGAAATATTTCACCAGCTCCCATTGCTTGCCCTTAACCCTTTGAAAGGGTTTTAACTCCCAGCTTTGTTTCTAGAGTGTTTTCAAGAGCTCATATTGAAAAGAATTGGAAAATTAGTTTCTTGACCAAGTGTTCTTCTTGTCTAAATCAAAGAAGAGATGAAAAATGTAAACATTGCTTCCAAAAAATCTTTTCCTGCTTCTGATTATCAAGTCACCTGTCATTTATTCTCACATGCTGGCATGCAGGTAGCCATCAAACCTCATGTTCTTCTTGGTGTGGCTACTTAGAGACATCTCGAAGCATTCTCTCAGGCTAGTAGTGATCAATAGGCAAGGAGGGAGCATTATGTCTGGTAAACAGAGCTAAACAAATTACTGAAGGGGGTGAGGAAAACTGACAGCATCAAAGCCCTTCTGCTTCCCCATGGAGATGGTGTTTGACTGAGTTTAATAGAGCGCTGGGCATGTCAAGTAGGGGCAAAATTGTTGTTAACCTGCAGAATTACCTGTCATGGGCATAGGCTTTAATATGTGATGTTCTGCAAATAAGGGTTGGAAACGTGAGTAGGTTTGAGAAAGCAGAGTGCTGTAGCACTGTGGCAGCTCCCTGCGGGGCTAGATCCAGGTATCACTGTGAAAGGGAAGACCATGGAGAAAATAAAGGGGTAGGAAGAGAGGAGAAACTTGTACAGGCTGAAAAAGAGGCATTCACATGTCTGATGGGAGAAGAATGAGACTGTGCTGCTGTTTCACCAGTAGAGAACTTGTGGGCCCTCTTCAGCTTCCACTGTTGGGTGAAGCATTTTGAAGTCAGAGCTGTGTACTTTAAATATTTGCATTGTTCCTATTTCTACTGACCCAAATGCTCAGTATTCACACTTGACATCATGCCAGATGTGAAGGCTTTCGGTTTCTGTTGTATTAGGAACCTTTTGCTTAATTTCTTTTGGTTTCGATTTTCTGGGCAGCTCTTTGTCTTGCCAAAGTTATGCCAAGTAAAACCCTGCCCTTTAGGATTTGAAAATGTTTCTTCTTCCTCTGAGCTCAGTTTTTGGGAACTGTTTGTATGTGGAAGGATGTGAGCAAATACCTTGGACCATTTTTCAGAAGTGCCGAAGTAGATGTCCTGCACCTAAAGTGCCCTTCAGCTCTTATGAAGTAATAAATCTGCCAAGCTCTCTTCCTCTTCCACTTCATAGAAGCAGTTGCTTTTAATACAATAGTTCAAGAGAAATACAAAATGTGTCTTGGCCTTCCTCATGTATTCAGGAGGGCGACGTTTTTCTTGAATTTAACTTATTAAAATATTAGGGAGCTTGTTTTACCAGCATCTTTTTTAGAAAGTACTTAGAATAAGCTGTAGGTAAACTTTTATGGCCTGAAAAGAAATATTTACTCAGTCTTTGTCTGATCTAGGACATGGGAATATGACAAGCAGTTGTCTAGATTCACATATATTAAAAGCATGGAGAAATGGTTCAGAGCGTTTTAGTGTGCGTGTCTAGTGGCTGCAGATTAACCCATGAATCTTTTTGTAGGAAGATAATGAACAAGCACTAATGTAAAAAATTATTAACATAATTTCTTAAATGAAGGATTCCTAAATAGAGGTTTTTCTTTGCTGGAGGCTTGGCGAAAGACAGTTGGGAGGAAGTGATTTTAAAATATATTTATTTATATATTGTGTGAGGTGATAACTATGGAAGTGGTATCTTTTGGCAGTTGTAGTGGATCTTGCTGTCTGTGGTAGTAAGCAGGCACGGTTTGGTTTGATGGAAAATCCATGGATGAAGGAGGCATGCTCATGAAAGAAAGAGTTTGGATCTTAAAATTATAAATCTTGAATGAATTTAGGACCACCCAGTTTCTTACGGACATTAGTTGTACTGACAAGTTATCATTGCAAATCCTTTCTTGTTGAGCTTTTCACCAACACTTTTCATTTAAAACATGGCTAAGATTTAAAAGCAATATGTAGACGAAAATATGACCACTGAAACTGACGACGAGGTCTCCAGTCAATTCACTGATTTTTACCCTAAACTGCTTTGTATGATAGATTAATTTCAAACACTAGTCAATTTGACAGCCATGGAAACTTCCCATCTTGGCTGACTTGCAAGGATTTCCTCTCTGGATACTGGAAAAATTTCATCCCTACCATTAACACTTGTTTTCTAACTCTGCTATCAGTTGGCTAAAGTTACTTGTTGCCTTCTCTCTTTTTTTTTTCCCCCTTCCGCCGTTCTCTTCCTTTCCTGTCAGATCTGCCAGTATATTTTATACTTTCATTTCTGCATCAGCTTTAAATCTGCTATCATCTGTCGTGTTGCTCTGAAGAAAGAGCAGGAAACATGGTGTTTCTGCTGAGTGTCAACCCACTGCAGCAAAGAAACTTAAAGGAAAGTTTTGAAATGCCTGAGAAAGGAAAGCAGTGATAAGTCAGCCCTGACAATAATATGAGGAAGGAAGAACTCTTCCCAGAAAGGAACGTGACGGTGAGAGGCGAACAAACACTGAGAAGCAATGCGGTGAGAGAAACAGAATGATTATATGCAAGTTTCTCTTAAAAATAATTTATAAGTGGGGGGAAACAGCTGATGATGATCCTGATGCTGCTGAGGTAAAACAGTTAATGAGGATGGAAAAGCCTTCTTCCCCAGTGTAAATCAGTTGAATGATGATTAGATGGTACTTAAGCTTATATGGACAATTCCCAGGGAAGCTCATGGAATTTGACTACTTGTATTCCTTTTATACTGGAATATTTGGCTGCTTTGTGGGAGTTAAAAGATGTAAACCTTCAGAATACACTGAACTTTTATTTACATTTCAAAATTCTGCTCACAGGTGATGAGTATTCATGTTTGCATCAGAGCTATTCTTGAAAATAGTGTCACTTATGTAGTGTGAGGTTTTATTTAGTGTGGGTGTCCTGGTACCCGATGCCTTTTACTGCTATAATTGAAGGGCCTTCTAAAAAGCTGCAATGGAAGTGAACACAGGAATTACTTCATCTGCTCATCAAGACTAGCAGCTGAATACAAATATAAAATACTCCAGATCAGGAAAATGCATCCACCAGATTCTGAAACAGACTCTAGGTGCATCCTTCAATTTGAATTTGGCTTGGAAACAAGTACCATCACCTAAGCTTTTCCTGAAAGGAGTTTTGTCTTGCAAGAGCAGGTCCTACATTGAGTCAGCCAATGTGCCACCTTCAGCAGAGCTTGTCACAGCGACTGGGATGGCTGTTGCTGAGGAATTTCTGCTTTGCATTTCATTGGGAAAAATATTTCATGCAGTGGAGTGCCATGGAGAACTTGGCCTTTGGTAATGTGGTCCGAGTGTGTCCTCAGCGGGCAACCACTGTTTTACCTTGTGCATGTCTTCACAGCCATGCAGGGGCAGTGTCCCATTCGAGTGTGACTTTGTCATCTCCTGACAAGCCCTGAACACAAAAGGCTGCAGGCATGAGTTTAGGAATTAGATTCATCTTCAAAACTAAACCATGTCATGCTATTAACATACCCAATGAGCTGGAGAAAATGGCAGGTGAAGGTTTGTGACTTGCTTCCAAATAAGATTTTAAATGGTCATTAAGTTTGTCCTCCTAGCTGCACAATTTCCTTGCTTCCCAGCTTTTATACTCTCCAGGGCAAATTTCAGCAGTCCCTGGAAAGCAGCTGCAGTTTCACGTAGGATTCACATGCCTAAATACATACCTTGTTCTTTTAACTGTTTAAAATTTGCAGCTTCGTTGTTTCAGCTGGGGTACCTCTTCCCTTTGCTGTGAGAAATGTAAATAATTCTTCGGTTTCTCCACACCCGAAATTACAGGCTGCCAGCAAATCTGCTTAACTCTGTGGTGCCATAGACCTGGTGGTCCCCCAGTTACCACATCCTGGTGAGAGGGGAAGTACCTTATTAAATGTGCTGACATAATTGTAAGCAATTATCTGACCAAACCTTCAACTTTACCTGCAAATGGACAGGAAGGCAAGCTTGATCACAGGCCTTGACTTCCCGGTGCCTTGCCTTCCTCAGGCAATTTTATTTAGGGTTACTTTGAAGTCTTCCCAGAAATTAAAGCTAGGATGGAGGCCCTCCCAGTAGTCTTCACAGGGAGGAAAAAGACATAGATTCTTTCAGACTTGATTGTCAGATGTTTGGGTGGGTCCCAGGTGGACAAAGCAATTTCTTTGTTCCTTGAGCAGGACCCCATGCTTGTCAACAAGTTCTCCAAAAGAAGCATTTAGATTGCCGAAGAGGGATGCAAAGCTTATCTGTGCAGCCACGATCTTACAGGCTCCGTGCTGCAAGCATTATCCTTGCTCCATTTGGATGCTTGACTGCTCACCTTTATTCTTGATCTTTATTCTGGTGAAGCCAAAGAAAATGCAGACTTCAACAACAAAAAAGGCATAAAGCCAATAATGTAGTTAGAATTGCAAATCCAGGTGGGCCCCACCTTATGTGGAGGAGTAGTAACAACCTTGGCTAAAGTTTTGTGCGTGTGTTAACAAGCCATCCCAAGGATAGACAATAATGCAGCCTGGTTTCCTATGGAGCTGGCTTGTGCTTGGATTCTCTGATGTCTTTTTCTCCCCACCTCCACGACTGAGGTGTGACAGTTCATTCATGATGTGTAAAGTTGAGGGAGAA